>OX638312.1:59313771-59913771 GCA_951812415.1 Beris morrisii
ATAGTGAAATTTTTTGGGCTTTCCGAAAATGTAATAAAATTTGGTGATTAATCAGGTCCTTCTTGGAGAAAACAGGACTTTTTTGTATTTTTTTTTAATTTTTTATTATTTTTGTGTCATTTAAATGAATTTTTCTCAAAAGTATAACACTGATTGACACAGTTGATAACAATTAGAAAGAAGAATTTATGTCCTTTCCAACGAGCCCAGAATTATTACGTTACGCTAAGTACAGCAGAAGTTAGAGATCAAACAGTGATCACAGGTACGATGAAAATCCTTCGTCCTTAAAATCGCGCTATCTCCTTAACGGTGCAAAAACGGGAGTATATGTAGAACGATTTTCTACTCAGGACAAGTTCCTCTATCTCCCATTTTCGTTTGAACCTCAGTACTAGTTACACCCTGTATATCGAGACGATCGCTTTTGAAAAGACAAAATGGAGACAACACTAATTTCATTTTATGAATCCTGGATTATTCCAGAACTAGTAAATCCGCGAACATCCCGTGAAATGGAAGCACGTAAAGTTGTTGGCAACAGTTTTAATGGTCTTTACTTGTATAGAAATCAAAGGTAGATATTATTTATTTATTTTATTATTAATTAAATATATATTTCTCTTTATGGAGTAATGAAGAAGAGAGTATGAAAGGGAAATGAAAGCTACCGTCATACGAAGTCGTCTATTGCGAAATTTAATAATACTTTAAGTCATATTTTTAAGATCACTGTTACGATTAAGTTTGGTTAAGATTTTATGCAACAAATACCACACAATTTCGGAGAGATTTGTTTATAAAGATATTTAAAAAAAAATAGCTTTGTTTATTTTCGCCTTACTGCCTATCAAGAAATAAAAAAATGAATAGCCTTAGTTTTTTCATAATCGTCCTTTACTTATCAATCAACTCTTTGGGCCGATATTTTTTGACAACAATCTCGTTGTAATCACGTAGAATTTTTTATTACAAAATGATTAATTCATTCTTCAAAAAAATATTTTAATTATAAAAAAATAAGTAAAGTAGATACTATTGAGCGCACTTTGGGTCCAGAAACTCTCTTTTAAATTGTTTACGGTCAATTTCCAGTAGTGTTCTTTTTATTCTTTTGACAAAATTCTTGTCCGATTGCCTTGTTTGTAATACAGGCTCTATGCTTTTAAATAATATAAATTAGTTATTAATACTATGGTCCTGAATCTGGGACTGTTTTCTTCTAATTTTCTTGTAATAAGAGGTAATTTAATGTTTGGTCTGCAATTTATTTCAAGTATTATGGTTGAAAGGAAATTTGTATTATATTTATATGCGAAAGAAATCAGAAATAATGAATATAATTGATCCAGAACTTTTGTTTCGCTAAATATAAGATCGCTTGGAAATCTTGTAGGTGTATTTATTACTTGAGTATCAATTTCTAAATAATGTAAAACGACAATGTATGATCGAAATACTCCCCCCAAATGAGTATACCGAAATTTAGTAATAGCTGTACTATTGCAAAATATGCTGACATTATAGCAACGACAGGTAAAAAGGAGATTTCTCTAAAAATTGCTTTGTCGGTCTTCTTTTGCATAAATGAAAAATAGTGAATTTTTAACCACCGTTTCCTGAATTCAAATGGTGAAAATAGTCAATAAACGAAAAAATATACCGTTACTCTTCGTAGACAGCGAATCAAATCGCCGATCTTCATAACATAATAAAAATTATTTTTATTTCATAGGATTGCATATTTGAAAATCTGTCTCGTTTCATTAAAAAAGGTTTCGGACTCGTGTTGTACTGTGCACCTAAAAAATATCCATAAGCAATCCAGTCCTTCAGTCAAGGCTCGATCGGTTGTCTTTCCGATGTCAACAAACATGATGAGAAATGTAATACTCGACCTGGCCGAAGTACTCTGACGTCATTTTACACTTCCACTTTTTATGATAAGAAAAAACACCGAACCATAACTTGGTAGTAATCATACCGCGGCAGCCATAGGTATCATAGTACCAGCCAGATAGACTCTTCCCATCGGCACACACATCTGCCAGGAGTAAGAGGAGTGCTCGCCAACTCTGATACCTGCACATTAGGAAAGGTTTTTTGAAGATTGTTGTGTAGGATAAGAATTTTTAGCATAGACACAGGCTGTGTCTATGCTAAAAATTGTATGATGTTAGTTTTCACTAGTATCATTGTATTTATATATTATAGTAGTATCACGAATAACTTCATCTTAGCTGACGTAACATGTTCCGGTTCGAGAGCTTTATGCTGTTCCTTTCCACACATCATTCTTTTCTCATCTCGTCTGTCTTTTCAATGTTCTTTGCGGTGAAAAGAGCGAAGAATCGAGTCAGCTATGAATGAATTTCTTGCGTTTTTAATTTTCATTGCGGGATGAAGAGGGGAGTGAGATATGACAGATTTTCTTGCGTCTTCTATCTTCTTCAAAGAACCCGCATAGATTGCAAAATGCTTGTTCGTTGACCTCATTACTTTGATTTGGTCGCAACGCGCACTAGAAAATACCGGCGGTGCAGACGCAGAGAGCAGAGCATAACAGTGGAGTGTTATGTTGCGATTATGTATACACACAAAGTATATGTACTGATTATAAAGTGGTGACAAGGGGATGTCATATTTTAACTTTCCGGAAGATCAAAAATCATTTTTCTGAAAAGTTCTTGCTTCAGAGCCCGACTTCGTTGCAAAGTCGGAAAAAATGTGTTTCGTGGATCAATTTATTGCCAACTAAGGGGTCGGGTTAAGATCCGTGTTCTAAAATCCCGTTGTCCCAAAATCCCGTTTCATAAAAATTCGTTAAGTCAAAAACTCGTTAAGCCAAAATCCCGTTTAATAAAATCTCGTTTTCTTATTAAAATTAAAAATTCCGCTGTTTTTGCGCAACTAAAGCTGCGCAGCACTTCTTAAGGAATAGGTTGTGTATTTTGGTCATAGATATGTGATCCAAATTTCATTCAATTATTCGGTCGAAATTTGTAAGCAATCATCCAGATTTTGACAATTGAGGTGTCATTCGAGTGATAGAGTCAAAATCACGTGTTCCAAAATACCGCTTTTAAAAAAAACCGTTTCCCAAGATTCTATTTCGAAAATATTGTTTTCTTTTTAAAATTATAAAATTATATCCCTGTTTTTATTCGACTAAAAACGTGTTTATTATTTATTTATTATTGTTTCACCAAAAATGTGTATGTTCATTCGTAGTTTGTACGCGACCTCACCGATTTTAACACTTGGGGTGTCATTCTACTTGCCTCAACTGTGTGTGTGAATAAAAAACATATTTATGAAAAATTCAAAACAGTGGTGAAAATGAAAAAGAAATGTAATGTATAAAATTAATGTTTGTTGCTCGGACCCGGGCATTTATATTATCCATAAAAACCTGCCAATGGTCTGGGCGAAACTTTATTATTTTTCGGGTCAAAGTTCGGGAGCGGTCAAAGTCGGAATATATCATGAGTTGCTTCGAGATTATTAGATTTCTTGGGAAATCAATTTTGTTCCTAAAATAAAGATATTTAAAATAGAGATTTTTAGCCGATTAAACATTGAAAAAGTCCGTGTAGACTATTCGAATTTCGGTATATTATGTACACTAAAAGTCCATAGAAGTAAAATCGAATTTGTTGCCTTATCAGACTTAAGAGATATGACGAATTGTTAAAACGTATACAAACCCATTACTTCCACTTGGGGTTTGAATTTCGAAAAAATTGTGAAACAGGTTTTTAGACGATTTCATAAGATGCAACTTGATAACTCATGAGACACGAGGGATTTTGAAAAATTTGTGAAAACGTAAGCAAACCCTTCACACCTCCTTGCTTCTGGAAATTCGAAAAATCGTGAATTGGTTGGCCGTAATAATCAATTTTATATCTCAACAGAACTAAGGGATGGCAAAAATTGTGAAAACATATACAAACCCTTGGGGGTTGAATATCGAAAAATTGAGAAATGGGTTTGTATGCGATTATATAAAAAGTCTGTGGAAATGTAAAGCGATCTAATGTCTCATCGAACCTAAGAAATATGTCGAAGCTTTGAAAAGCATACAACCTACTTACACCCATTAGGATTGAATATCTGAAATACTGAATTTGATTTTTTGGCTTTTTTATATAGGAAACCTTAGGAAGTAAAAATGAATTCGATATATCATCAGATATGCAACCTCCTTAAATCCACTTGGGGGTTGAATATACAAAAATCCTGAAAGGAGTTAAAAAATAAATATGAAGACAGCACGAGAAAGTAGGAACCAATTAATTTTCACTTCTAAAAGAAATGACGAAATTCGTGAAAATGTGTTCAACCCGTTTATACCCTCTTAGGGGCTAAAAAAGGAAAAAAATTAAAAACAAGATTTAGGCGATTATTACGCAAGCACGTGAAAGTGAAAATATATTCGATATCTGATAAGACCTGGGGATATAGTAGAATTCGTGAAAAAGTTTACACCCCCTTAGGGGTCGAATTTTAAAAAAAAACCTGAAAACTTTCTAGGTATTTACATACATGTATGAAGATGCCGTAGAATAAAAATAAATTCAATATTTGGGAAGACCTAATAGATATGACAAAACTGTGAAAATATATGCATTCCATTTTCACTGATCATTTTTTTTGCCCCATCCGAACGCCAATGGATATTTGAAAACTTTTTTCTAAATTAGTTTTCTAGTTGATTTACATATACACACCGAGTTTCAACTTTGTAGCATAAGCCGTTCTATAGATAGGAAAAACACCCCCCACCCCCGTACAATACTGCTCCTATAAAAAATTATAGTTTTCCAAGATGCTACTAATATAGCTCTATCTAAATACCAAGTATCAGCTTTATATCATTATAGGTTGTCGAGATATAAAAATCGGAACTTTTTTCTTTTCACCCTCCCCCACCCTCACCCTTTATACCATTACTTCCAAAATTTTGTTTTCTGCTAGGGTCTATTAGGCCTACTTCTGGTAAAAATTTTAAGCATCTATCTTACACTGTTCTTGAGATATGAGACGTGATTTTTTAGAAAAATTCTTATCCCCTCCACTTTCATGCTCCACCGCCCTCTTGAAAAAATTAGCTTTCATCAAACTTCATTTGTCAACCTTTATACACAAACCAAATTTTATTTGTCTAGTGCAATGGGTTCGTTAGATATCGTAATCTAAAGTTTTTCACCCCCCACCCCCGTACGCTACTGCCCCCACTCAGAAATTTATTTCTGATCTATTCTCCTAGTATACCTACAGATATTCATTAAGTTTCAATTTCGTGATATTGACCGTTTAGGAGATATGGAATTTAGAATGTGTCGATCTCTCCTTTTTTGCGTTTCGGACGCATTATTATTCACCCCACTCCCAAACCTCTTCACCTCTATCGGCAATTTTTTTGCAAATGGGTCCACTACCGAAGCTCTATATAAGTTCCAAATTTCAGCCTCCTAGCATTAGCGGTTGCTGAGATCTAGAAACCAAAATTTTCTGTCTAAAACACTTCCCCCTCCTCCCCCTCACAGCCCCACCCCTCCAAATTTGGTCACTTCAGGGTGCCTACCCACTCTACCCACGAAAAAAAATTCAACTAAATAGCTCGTAGGGTTTGGGTGCTACGAGCCTTCAAACAATTTTGCGTACACCGGTAGACGTACGGCGTACGGCGGACAGACGGACTGACATTTTTTTTGCTTTTTTCGTGTCTACTCGTTATGAAACGTAAAAAAAAAATTTGGGGGTAACAAATTTTTTTTTTTTAAAAATTTATAACAATACTGTATTATTGAAATAATAAAGTAAAACGGGATTTTGGCAATAGTGATTTTGGAAAACGGGAAAAATGTTCAACCTAACCGTTAAGATGCGCTGCTCTAACTAAGCTGCGTAACTCGGTATTTTGTAAAATGAGATTTTGACCCGATCTTGTTGCACTTCATTACATTACGACTTCACTCCGTCGAGAAATTGCGCGACTTTGCAAGTCGAACAAAATAGTAGTCGTATAAAAAAATCTGCCAACAGTCTGGGCGCAACTTTATTATTCTTAGGTAGTTTATTATGCGTAATCTAATCTATTGCGTAATGCAATATTTTTGAGCACGTGTTTTAAGGATTTTTTGTATGTTAGTTTTCGGAAAAAGTAAAGGAATTTCGCTAACAAATAAACTTGAAGTTAATTTTCACTTAAAACTAATTTGTACAAAATTTCAACTTTAGTGGCTAAATGATATTTTCACAAATTGAGTGAAGTCGGTATTTTAGAAAACGGGATTTTGACCCGATCTCGCTCACTACGATTTAGCACAGAAGTGTTGCAAACAGAATTAATATTTCTCATTGGACCAGTCCATACAAAAAATAATATCATTGCAAAAAAAATTATTTTGCAGGAGTCTGGCAAAAATACGATGGAAAAAAATATAAAAGCGAGAGATGAGCCCCCACTTTCCTCTCCCCGCCCCGCAAAAAATTAAAATTCGACATCGCCTAAGCCATATTAGGGTCACTATATACACAACACTCTCTACCTAGGGTTTGGCAGATACGTCTAATTCGGTCGTTTCTGTACTAGAAATTGTAATTTAACCTCACAAAAATCACCTGTTTATGTACTAGTTCGCCTGTTTTTGTACTACTGAGAATTGCTATCAAATTGCGTTTTTGAAGTGTGTTAGTGCGAATATGTGAAGAGTCGGGAAAAGAGCTGTCGATTCCCTTCCACAATTCTAGTACGTGTTTTTCTTTGATATGGAAGTGTGTGTGCGCGAAATTGTGGTTTTCAATGGAAAATTTCCCTATTTCTTTCATTTCTTCTATGGAAATTTACAATTTTGCAGCGAAAAGTCAATCATTTCGAATGTTTATAAAGTGAAATCCCATAAACATGAAAAATATTTAAATTTACTGGTTTTTCACCTTGGTACGCATCTGCCAAACCCCTCTTAGAGGCTGTTTTGGTGTGAGTGCGTATACAGTAACCCTAAGCCATATGAGACGGACTGACAGAGAAAGATTCCACTATACAATTTCCCCGCGCGCCGCACCGGAACCAATCAACCTCTTGTATAGTAGAAAGAGCTAATGAATGAACTGATGGAACGAACGCGTAGGATAAGAGGGAATTGGCAAAGAACATGCAGCGCCTCTAGTGTAAGCCGGTTAAAACATCGAAGCGAGCTTCGTGATACTACTATAATATATAAATACAATGCTAGTATACAGCAGAGCGGCGATACGATCAACACATGAGCTTTTTTTGTGAGAGGAGCCGCCTTAAATATAGGGTATAATACTAAGAAAGGCTGACTTAAGAATGTTCAGCTAGATATGGTTAACTTTACTAGTCAGATTCTTAAAAAAATGTACGGTGTGATAATAACAACTAGTCAGATTCTTAATAAATGTTAGGTATAATACTAATAAAGGCTATTACTTTATCAGATTAATTCATATTAAATATAGGTTATAATAATAATAAAGGCTGACTTAAGCGGGCTCAATTAGATATCGTTGACTCAGATTCTTAATATATCTAAGGTGTAATACTAATTAAGGCTAACTTAATCAGGTTCAGCTATATACGAGTATGTCGAACTCAGGTTCCTAATAAATGTACGGTGTGATAATAACAAGGCTGACTTAGACAGGCTCAGCTAATTGCCTTTATCAGTAATTTATATTAAATTGGGCTAGCGTGGTCTATCCGGGTTGGATTAAAAAAGCAGGTAATATAAGAACAGATCGGATCAAAAAGTTTTTAATATCAAAACAGGTCAGATCAAAAGTCTGGTAATATAAGAACAGGTCAGATCAAAAAGCTGTTAATATAAGAACAGGTCAGGCGCTAATATCAAAAAAAATTTTTGTTAAATTCAAGTTTGTGTGTCTGAGGAAATATTACTAATGATATTCTTATTGTATAAAGTTGTGAAATTCTTAATACATAAGGTTGTGAAATTCTAGTTTGTTTTAGTTTGTCCAGCTGAAGTGTGTGTTATTTATTTAGTGAATTGCAAGGATAAACCAAAGCAAACATAACTCTTCAATAATTCCATTCAGACATTTTGCTATCTAAATTTCATTCTCTGGTATTGTTTTTTAATAACAACAATCGTTCGGTTTTTTTAAAATATGTTTTATTAATTTAATAATTGTTTTTCTTAATCTATTAATATATTACTATTTTCTATCATATTTTGAGACGACACAGTTTCTCATGATAGTTCCAGTTTTTTTGTTTAACATTTATTAATAATAATAATAGTTTCTAATTTATGCGCATCACTTTTCTTCGACGGTTCCATTATTGTTGTAGTCGGTTGCGTAACTGATGTGGATGGTACACTACACTTTTTATGATGTTCTAATAATTTATCTTTTCGCGGATATATTCTCCATACCTTACATTTATTAAGAATTTGAGTCAACGATATACGAGTATAGGTGAGCCTGTTTAAGTCAGCCTTTATTATTATTATAACCTATATTTAATATGAATTACTCTGATAAAGGCAATTAGCTGAGCCTCTTTAAGTCAGCCTTTATTAGTATTAGTAGTGAACCTGATTAAGTTAGCCTTTATTTGTATTATACCTTACATTTATTAAGTATCTGAGTCAACGATATATAGGTGAGCCTGTTTAAGTTAGCCTTTATTATTATTATAACCTATATCAGCCCCGTACAACTGTCACCATATTTCCTCTGCAATAAGAATTTCACAACTTTATGCAATATATAGTAAATTACCCATACAACTGTCTAAGAGCTTGGAGTAAATTTTCCCATACAACTGCCAGCTCAGAGTAAATGCATCATACAACTGTCAAACAGCTCGGAGTAAATGCTTCATACAACTGCTTATCATCCAAAAAAAAGTAGCCTAAGCCCCGGATAGCCTAAGCCCCGGATAGCCTAAGCCCCGGATAGCCTAAGCCCCAAACCCCCGCAAAAGCCCCAGATAGGCTAAGCCCCCGCTAGCCTAAGCCCCCACTAGCCTAAGTTCCGGATAGCCCCAGCCACTAGATAGCGTAAGCCCCTCGCACGACGGAGTAAAGCTTCACTGTCAAACAGCTATGTCAAAAAGCTCGAAGTGAATTCTTAATACAACTTTCAAAAAGCTAATTCCAGAAAAGCTCGTGCTTCATTTCAAAAAGCTCGTGAAAAAACGCACAACTTTATGCAACCCAAAAAGCTAATTCACAAAAAGCTCGTGCCCCATTTCGAAAAGCTCGTGTCCCATTTCAAAAAGCTCCTCCACCTCCTCCAGGGAGTGAATTCCTTATCAGCTCCATACAAGTCTATGACGTCACCATGCAAAACCTCCTCCGAGGGAGTGAATTCCTTATCAGCTCCATACAAGTCTATGACGTCACCATGCAAAAGCTCCTCCGCCAAAATCCTCCAGCCAGAAACCCCATATCCACACTACTCATAAAAAATGCGATAAGGTAAAAGGTAAACACAAGCAGGGCACGCTCAAGTTCTGAGCTATGCGAGCTCCGATGATTAGAAAAATGCAAACTGGGCAGCGGACCCCCCAAGCACGATCGGGTAGAACAATGTATGCTTGTGAAATCCGCTGACCAAGCTTCCATCGGAGCAGGCATGAGCACAGAAACGATATTTTAAACCAAAGATATTTTACGAAAAAGTGCACCGTGGTGCTTAATGTGAGTTTACGTTATAGTAAAGTATCGCGTTGAGGAATTCTACGTTATGGGAGGCAAAAAATGGGAACGAAACAAAAGATGATAATGAAACTGAACAGCTATCCACCATCAATTTATCGGAACGATTCAGCCCGAATCAAGAATCATTTCAAGCAACATATGCAGAGATCAAACAAAAGCTTCATCGATTAAAAAGTTAAGAAGAGTCAATACCAAGTCGTTTTACACATGATCAGCATCAGTTTTTAGTGAGTTACACTGCCTTGGTTTGAATCATCATTTTGTCGACACTATGGATGAGCATTACGATCTACAAGAGAAGACAATCATCATCAACATTCAGTAAACGGCCACCAATCTCAGCAAAGAAGACTTTCAACTTGAGGTCAATCCCTCAACGCAGGGGAGAATGTTTACGCGTAACCAAGATAAGAGTTACATGAGTCATGACGAGAAGGTACACCAGCAAGGGTCATGTGTATATGCACAAGAAGAAAGATAGAGGTCATGTGCATTTGGCTTTTATCTATACGGAACCGATAAGGGTCGATATGGTATGCGTCATGACTAGAGTAATAATAGAAATAAGAGTATTTGTTTAATGATTAAGTATTATACATAAAATATATTGTTAGATTGTAAAATATTATTATATTTAAGAGGAAGAAAATAAAGAATGAGGTCAGTTGTATTTTAAACCACAACCTACGTGTTTCTTTTACGAATTATATGGATCTTGGATTCGAGAGCTATACACAAGTTTAAATTTAATTATATGAAGATCATTGGATTAAAGATTTACATAAGCCACCCTGTTCTGAATTAATTACAATTTAGCGTGTCTGAGGCCCATCTTCGTCAAAGGAGATATTCGGCGCGCACAATTTGTACAAAATACCATTATATGGGTGTTTTTTAGGTACATGAGAACTTAAAATTATAATACAAGACAGAAATATTGTTGGAATGAAATTTTTTTATTATATTCTGGTAGATAATTTCATGGCATTTATTTTTTAAATATGATTTCCGTCATATGTCCGCCGCGGCTACGAGTTACATGGTCCATTCGATCACTCCAATTTTTGACTACTTTTTCCAATAAATCGGCCGTATGGCGTCAATAGTGGCTTGAATATTGGTTTCCAATACTTCAAGAGTTGCTGGTTTGTCGGTATAAACGCATGACTTAATATAGCCCCATAAAAAGTAATCCAGAGGCGTTAAATCGCACGAACGAGGGGCCAGTTTACAGAACCACTTCTGGAAATCAAGTTGTCACCAAATTGATTTTGCAATAAATCGATTGTTAAGCGCGATGTATGGCAAGTTGCGCCGTCTTATTGGAACCAAATGTCGGCGATGTTTAGCTGATTAATTTTTGGAAGCAAAAACTCAGTCAGCATGGCTCAATAGCGCTGGCCATTTACCGCAACGGCAGCTCCTTCCTCATTTCGAAAAAAATAAGCACCGATGATGCCGCCAGCGTGTAAGCCGCACCAAACAGTCAATTTTAATGGATGTAATGGTGATTCGTTAAGAGAAGAGTAAAATTAGTGCGAAAACGATCAATAACTGCACGAATTGCTCGCTCACTAGGCCGATTATATTGACCGTAAAATGGACGAAGTGCTCTAAGAACTTCGTGAACAGATTTATTTTTATCAAAGTAAATTTCCACAATTTGGAAGCGTTGTTCTGGCGTTAAACGATTCATGATGACTGGCCAAGCCTTACTGAACAGAAATGTCAACACAGTTTGACATTCTCAGCTGTCAAACCACAGTTATCGATATCGATAGTTCTCATGCACCTAAAAAAACACTCTATATACAGGGTGTAACTAGTACTGAGGTTCAAACGAAAATGGGAGATAGAGGAACTTGTCCTGAGTAGAAAATCATTCTACACATACTCCCGTTTTTGCACCGTTAAGGAGATAGCGGATGTTAGTTAATTTACTTAAATGGACGCTATCTAATTAGTTGTCATATTTTTACTTACCTGTAACATAATTTCCACACATAAGAGCAATACGTGTGTTGTTAACATGGTTGCTCATTACTGCATCTGTTTTGCGGTAAATTCTATGTTTAGCAGTATTTCCAATTACGGTCTAAATTGTAACTGCACCCAATCTCAGAAAACCCCATTATAAAAATGTCATTTTAATTTTATTTTTTTATGAGCCGTATTATGTATGAGTTACGATTAACATTTTGGAAGTAACAGGTAAAAATACATATCGCATAAAAATTAAATATTTAAAAGTTAGTGCCATAAAGTGAACCTCGTCCAAGAATCTGTTTAATTTGTCGGTAGTACTGAAGTATTTTTATTGCACATTTATTACTATTTAAAGTATGAAGGAAAACAATGAAATGTAAGTGAAAACAACTTTGCCTTGTGATTATTCGTTTTCAAGATTTAATGTTTTAAGTGAGTAAGGGTACCGGTCAAAAACACTTTTCTTAACCACCCTGTATCTCCACTAATATTGAAAATTGACCCACCCTGTAGAACAATTTTTTTCTCCAAATATATCAAGGAATAACCACTTACAAGGTGGCTCACGGAGTGCCAAACACCCTGTATATATTTTGTTGAATCTATTATTGATTTTTTATGTTTCTACTACTAGTTCAAATATTATTACACAGTGTCAAATCATTTTAAATTTAGTTATTTTTATCTGGAATGAATTATTAATTTTCTAAACCAAATTAATATTTTTTAATATATTATTAAACATTGATATTTTTAATCAATTAGTAGCTCCATTAAAATATTATTGAACTAAACTAGCTTAAATTTATGATTTTAAAAACTGCACATACATGTAGCCTCATAGAATTAACTTCTCGTTACATACGAGTAAGTAATTAAAATAATTGTAACTTTTCTATGAAATAATTGAGAACCACTGATGTTCTTTGATTTTTTTTACCCTGATCCCATTGAGATCCCAAGTTGATTTTTTGATATGTTTTGAAAAACAGTATAATACAGAAAATATAAAAAAAATAAAAGAAATAAAAATATGGCTTTTTGAGATATTCAAGGAAAAAGGACAAAATCGTTATCCTTGAAAAAAAATTTAAGGATAAATTTTATTGGTATTTTTCTTAAATACAACAACCTTCCCCTTTAAGATAAGTCCTATTTTATTATTCTATGATAAAAATTAACAGAGATATGAATTTTCAAAGAGGACTTGGACAGCATTTTTGCGAAATCTTTAACATACTATAACTAACAAAAAAAATGAGATAGAAAAAAAAAATTTAAATTATATTTGTTTTTTCACTTATTCTTCAAGTACACAAATTTTCAAAAGAATCGGCGATGGTAAGGTCACAACTTTTGGGATTCTTGATGTAATGACCCAATAACAAAATAATATTTTAAATGGGGAGGTTGTCGCAATATAAAAAAAATACGAATAAAAATTATCCTTGAATTTTTTTTCGAAGGATAACGATTTTGTCCTTTATCCTTGAATATCTCAAAATCAGTTTTTTTTATATTTTTTATATTATACAGGGTGTTTGGCACTCCGTCCGCCACCTTGTAAGGGGTTATTCCTTGATATATTTGGAGAAAAAATTGTTCTACAGGGTGGGTTAATTTTCAATAACAGTGGTTAAGAAAAGTGTTTTTGACCGATAACTTCACTCACTTAAAACGTTATCTTGAAAACGAATAATTACAAGGCAAAGTGTTATGACCCATTTTTTAGGGAATCGAATTACCTTTCATTTGATGTAACAGTCTAAATTGTAACTGCACCCAATCTTAAGATATTTACTCGAAAACACAAATTTTTGCTACGTCAACCCTAAAAATTCAGTGATCATTGTAGTTTTTCTCAGAAAACCCCATTATAAAAATGTTATCTTAATTTTATTTTTTTATGAACCGTATTATTACATACAAAAGCTGCATACATATGTATGAGTTACGATTAACATTTTGGAAGTAATAGGTAAAAATACTTATCGCATAAAAATTAAATATTTCAAAAGTCAGTGCCATAAAGTGGACCTCTATAATGTACACAAGCATGTTTTTGGCGTAGTAATGCTGAAGAGATTTGTGGCGCTATGACATGACCGAAATCACGCCATAGTATCCGTCCAACAAAGAGTATGTCTCCATCATCAATTGTCTCAAGTCGGTCAGGACAAACCCACACCGCGAAAACAGCCGGTGACCAAGCCACAGTTGGGTGACTTTAGTCCCATGGTTTCCCGATAGGTAGCGTGCATCTAGCTCTAGCACGTGTGTAGCTCGTCGGAAGGGGCGTGAGTGGCTACCTTTAACCATGGACAAAACGTATTTATGCACGGTTTGGGCTGAAAGTTCGAATTGAGGAGTTCGAACTCTATCTTCAGCGTGCTGGAAGGTGGAGGAAAAAGGAAGGAAGGAATAACAGACTGTGGAAATGAAAATGGAATAGAAAAGAAGGAAATGAAGGCGGAAAAGCACAGAAATGTAGACTTTTCGGCGGGAAGGCCGAGGTCATTCTCAATCACACATCATCTTGAGATGACATAAAATTAACTCACAAGAGTTGAAGTTATCGGTAAGCCATACGGCTCATGGAATAGGACTTTAGTAAAGTGTCTATATTCGAGATAGATAGAGTTCTCATTCTGAGTACGATGTATTGTATATAGCCTTGAAAAGAAGTCTTTGGCTTAGTTCCGGGTATAAACCTCCCGACGCCTGAAGCGGTAGGGGCCATATGTGTATCGAGGTGCAAAATCCCCTTGGTACCTTAAAGGTGCCCTACCAAAGTATCCCCAACCAACACAAAAAGAACTAGTCGTTGCCATTCGAGATTCCTTTAAGCTACGGAGCCAGATATTGAACTGATGAATTAATTTATATGGAGTCGGGGCCATATAATGCACAGCGCCGTCATCAGATGCCATACGTTGGCCGCCATATAATGTATGTCGTGCTCTGACGACGTGAAACACGTCGCGGGGCACCATATATTGGGTTCTATATCTGGTTTGGCGCCGCCGTTTGCCGTCATAGCGTCGTGCGCCATACAATGGATGACACTAGGTAATGACGCTAACACTTGCAAAAAGGCGGTTGGGTGCCATACAATATGGACCTAGTATTACCGCACGTCGCCGGAAGGCACCGACTATTCACTCGCACTCAAACGAAAAAAGGAATTTAGCCCGCGATCTTCCGCTCTGAAAACGACAAAAGCCCTCTGGACCACATGATTTGCGTTCGCGGATTTTCTCTAAAATATACTAGTATTTCAACTCAGCGAATGGTTTGGAATACCGTTCACCACAGAATAGGTGCTATTAAACTGTAAAGGTTAACTTGGTCCGGCACGTGCTTGGACTTAACCTATGATCGTGGCTGAAGATATTAAAAACCCACAATTTTCTTATAATTGTTCTTCCGTTTACATTTCTTTTCTTTTTCCAACCCTTTACTCGCGGAATGGCTGATCGCGAAATGGCGTATGGCGGCAGTTTACAAGAGCAGGGATGAATAAATATATATGCATATGTAAATCGTCGTATTGCCAAATTATTCCTGCATGCTTCCTTCATGAGTCCGGGTCCTGGGTACCTGGTAAAAAAAACTTGCACCTAAAGACCAGAAGAAAAATCGATTTGGAGCACATGTCCTAAACAGGAGTGTGAGAAATCGGTCAGAACAACAAAAAAAGTAAAACTGTGGTGGCTAATCTTGATCCAGCCGTTGAAAATGCCTCAGCTTGGTCCACTTAACTATAACACCTATATACCTATATTCAGTCCAGAAAATAAAAAAATAAGACTCACAACAACGAACAGACAAAAAAAAATCAAATATCACAGACGCTCAAGTTGCGATAACGTCGATGCAGGCAAAAAAAAATATGAAGCCAATTGGCTTAAAGGGGTCGCAAACAAAACAGCACGCGGTTGCGCGTCACTTAGCGGCACTTCTGGCATGGCTAGCGGTACCGACTAACGGGCTAAAGCCAAGCTTGAAAAGAGGTACCGTTAATGGCTGCACTTTTCACGCACCTCGTGTTGCTCAAAACTCAGAAAATAAGGCCGTAAATCGCGTAAAAGTCTACGAATTGATGAATATTCCGTAAAGGAAACTGCGTTCAGAACGATAAAGATATTATACGTGCGGTCTTATATTCCGAAAATCGCAGATGCGTTACTTAATTGGTGGCCACTATGCCTACAATATGCCGAATGCCGGTCAAAATCACTAATTCCACCAAAAAAAGAATTAAGGCTAACCGCAAACGAAAATGGACTTGTCTAATCCCAACATTAAGTGGAAGAGTCTTAGGTCCAAAGAGCGTCAGGGATTCCGCCCGATTCTGAGATTCTGAGGTTTCAATTTCCGGTGGAAAAAAACTAGATAAAACGGATCGAACTAAAGAAAAGTATGCGAATTCATGGCTATCTTGGATCCTGCCGGGATGAGGATCACTGCCGGAATCGTCGCGTGTTGAAATTCGCCAAAAGCAAGCGCATGGCATAAAAGAAATCCCAAAACTCTCGCGCGAGAACTTAACGCCGAAATAACTTAACTGAACTCGCGCATAAATTCGCATTCCGCGACACTAACATACTACAAGTACACCTCACACAATAAAAAAAAACATGATATATAAAACAAATAACAAACGAATGAAAACACTAGAATATGTTGAAACTTACATGATGTTTCTTTATTTGTTTCTTTTTTTTCGTCTCTCCTTTCGCCTAAGTTTCTGAATCGTACCCTTCTGGGGCGAAGCACAATCCGCATCCGAGAAAAAAAAAAGAAAATGCCCGGCCCTCCGGTAGCTGTCTCCTGATTCTCCTGTTCGGCTCGTGGCTGGAACACACTTTTACTAAAAAAAAAGCAACCGTCTTGTCCGGTGGTTGTAACGAAAAAAAACCTTTGACCTGTTCGGCCGGTGGCTGGAACAAAAACTTACGAACCAAAACAAACGACCGTCTTGGCCGGTGGTTGAAACAAGACTTAATCTCTCTGCGCATTTTCTGCTTCATAGCTGATTATTCGCAGCCATGCGGTGCAGCTTGGTGTCTGGTGTGAGATCTCGCTTAGCATGTACGCGTACTTTGCTTTTTCCATTCCGTCTCTCCTATGCGTTCTGTCGTCTCGGGTTATCAGGTGACATAAGAGGTTTTTTCTCTTGCCCAGCCAATTCTCTTGCCATAATTTGCTAGACAATTTCAGGCATTTTGGCCGGTGTAAAATTTATCTTATGCCATGTTGTTTACTGGCCGTTCGTTACGCCTCGTCTAAGAACCTGTTTAATTTGTCGGTAGTACTGAAGTATTTTTATTGCACATTTATTACTATTTAAAGTCTGTAGGAAAACAATGAAATGTAAGTGAGTTTCCTGGATGTGGTAGGTAATACTGGGTGCGGTTCTATGCCTTTTTTAATAGGGTGCCTTACAAAATAAAAAGCCTATAAAAGCAAAACTACCTTCATATTTTTATCAGTTTTAGTTACGTTGCTAAAAGAATGTGTCAGTAGAATTAAAAAAATAATTTCAAAATGCCTGAGTACTCCAATGAAGAATATGCTGACATTGTGTTAATTTATGGAGACTGTCGCAGAAATGGACGAGCCGCGCGAAGGCTTTACCATCAGAGACATCCTCATCGACGGACACCTGACAGGGGAGTATTTCAAGACGTTTACAGGAGAATTAGGGAAACTGGCAGCGTTAGAACAAGCAGAGTAAATGCAAATCCTGCGCCGATAATCGCTGTTCAGATTGATGAAAGAATACTGCAAGCAGTTCAAAATGATCCATCGATCAGTATCCGACGTTTGGCATTGCAGTTAAACATCTCTACTTGGAAAGATTGGAGTATTTCAAAAGTAGAACACTTCCATGCCTACCATCACACACCAGTACAGGAGCTGCTACCCATTGATTTCCCCAAACGGTTGGAGTTTTGCAATTGGCTCCTTGAACGACAAATAGATGACGATAATTTTTTCAACAATATTCTGTGGACGGATGAGTCCTAATTTACCAGAGACGGTATCACAAACTTCCACAACCTACATACGTGGGCTGAGAGCAATCCACACACAAGAAGAGCGGCATCATTTCAGCACAGATTCAGCGTCAATTTATGGGCAGGTGTGATTGGTGACAATTTCCTTGGACCAATTAGGCTTCCACCTACTCTAAATAGCTCCAATTACTTACATTTTTTATCAAATGATCTACAGGACTTGTTGGATGATATTACACTGGTACGATTGGCTTCCATGTTTTACCAACACAATGGTGCTCCAGCTCATTACGGCCGATAGATCACAAATTGGTTAAATTCCAATTATAGCAATCGCTGGATCAGTAGATATGGACCGATACACTGGCCTGCAAGATCTCCTGATCTTACTATTATGGATTTCTTTGTAATGGGACGGATGAAGGACCTTGTCTACGCAACGGCAGTAGTAACATTGGAAGATCTAAATACCAGGATCGATGCGGCAGCAATAGAAGTAAGGCAGCAGTTGAGAAATATGAATACTAAAAGAACACTCGCCAAACGAGCTTTAGCGTGCATTCAAAATGAAGGTGGCCATTTTGAATACTTATTATAATAAAAACTTTTTAACTAAAACTTAAAAACTATTATTAAATTCTTTCAGTTCAAGCAATTAGTGTAGATCAACATGCACATGCACTGACTTTTGAAATATTTAATTTTTATGCGATATTTATTTTTACCTATTACTTCCAATACTTTATTATTAAAAAATAATAAAGTAATATGTTAATCGTAACTCATACATATGTATGCAGCTTTTGTAGGTAATAATATGGTTCATAAAAAAATAAAACCGATGCAATTCTGCGTCCCGACGAAAGAGTTTTGAGATGGTGAAGGGCGAAACGTCGCGATAATTCGCCACTCAGCCTCGTAGATCATGTTCATGTGTATAACCGCGACACCGTGAAGCGTTTGTTTTATTAGTTTTAATTTTCTCGGTTTTTGGGCGATTGTCTCGGACCAGCACCCCAGTTTCTAAATTTTACTACTACGATAATACATATATCGCCCTCTTATGTTCCGTGTTTCTCGTCTCTTTTGGGGTGAATTGAGGCCGCGGTCCGAATTAAGCTTTCCGCGCTTTTAGCACGCACACAACCGGTCTGAATTGCGCTCACGATGCATACAATTTGCATGGAGGGGTAATTTTCTGGCGCTTACTCTGCTCACGGTTTCAAAGATAGGCACTGTGAGTACACGGTGTTCACACGATCGGTCCGAATTATATGTGTAGTAAGCGTGCACACAATTCGGACCGACTGTAAGCATTGTTGGTAATGTAAGCACCGTGAGAGCAAATCGGACCGCGGCCTGAGTGAATGAGTGCGGCCATCGATTGTTTTCCTCGCGAAATCTCTCGTTCTGAATTAACGAGACACGGATTCCCCGAAAGAAGAGGATCCGCAAGCTAGTGACGTGTTCCGATCCGACGTTTCGTTACATTAAATATAATTGAGTTAATCGGTGAAGTCAATTTCTTCCGCACAAAGTATGGAGATCGATACTTAGGATGAAGAATCAGTTGTTCCTTTCAGAGCGATGAAAAATTAATATAAAAAAAAAAATAGAGCGATGAAAAATTAATATAAAAAAAAAATAAAAAAAATGAATAACCTAACTTAAACCAAATAAACTAAAATTAGATACAATACATAATTAAAAAAAAAAAAAAAGAAAAAAAAAATTAAATAAATAATAAAAAAAAACGAATTAAAATAAAAACAAGTATAAGAAAAAAAAAAAATAATTAAACAAATCAATAAACATGAATTCAAATTTTAACAAGATATGACAGGACTGGACGGACAGAAATAATATAAAAAAAAATAAAACTATTAGTTTGTTGCAGATCAAATGTCGTTTTTGTCATGTTTTGCTCAGTAAGAGCTCATGCGGCACCCACTTATCAAGTTTTTGATTTTTCCAAGCTGTTGCAAGTCCCGGGAAACTGTCGAATAGTATACTCCCAATTTCTCTGCAATGTCCCTTAGAGTTTGGCGTAAATCAGGTTCCACTAAAAAATTCAGCTCATCGTTGTCGATCGAAGGTCCTGGGTGACCACATCTCCTGATCGGAATTTTTCGAACCATCGCTGTGTGGTTCGTTTGTTTACCGTATCAGTTCCAAATGCCCTGTTGATGTTTTCAGTTGCCTCCGTTGCGCTGTGGCTAAGTTTAAATTCATAAAGGAAAATTACCCGTTTTTGACTCGAATCCATTTTTTTTGTCCGATCTCAATGAAGTCCAAAACTGAAATGACTCCATGAGTAAATGTAGATGTATTTATACTTCAATACCCAATACCACTTGTGCCATCCGGTGGCAGGTTGATACATGAAAATCGCAACTGACTTTACTTCATAGAGAAAAACGACATTTCATTTGCAACAACCTAATATAATCAACAAATGAAAAGGGAAAGATTTTTCCATTGAAAAGGATGAGTTTTTGTTAATTTATATCTTTTTCTAGAAGCCCAACTTTCTAGAGCGAAGAAAGTCCTTTCTAAATTTGCAATATAGTATTTGGACAGAGGCATGATTTTTCTTGGATTTGATTTTGGCTTGCGGACTTAACATTTTTTTTTTCGCCATGATTTATTTTTATGAGCCGCTTTAAAATTTTGCTCTACCTCAATGGTATGTGTTTCATTTTTTTGTTTCGATTTGCGTAGGACGTTATGCATTACTCGTGAGATGCTAGGCTGAAGCCGCATTAAATGAACCCGATCGTTTAAGCTCCTCAACCCGAACCTCAATAAGGGGCCATGGCAGATTGTTTATTTAGTCATGGCTGAGGTAGGGTGGGCAGACAGGGCGCTATACCATCTGAGCGCCTTAACAAATCGCGAAGTCGCGCAACTCCACCGCTTCTTGGTCTTGCACGACCTATTGGGAAAATAATCCCATTTTAAATCCCTGGAGTAAGCCGACACGAAATCTTTTGTTGTACAGGCCATGGGTTTATGGTCTGATTATCGAGTAAGAACCCCCCCAACTGCCGTAGCTAGTCCCGGCCGCCAGTAAGCGTGTCGGTTCCGCTTGATTTTCAGCCACCGATTCGGACGTAGGAGAAATTGGCCCACTCTTTCCTGAACCTTCCTTTCCCTCGAATATTTTGACTTTTTCATGTCGAAATATTCACTCCAAGGCCTCCGTTCACAACAAAGTACTCTGAATATAACTTAATAATTTGTACAGGGAATTTCTCAACAAACCTAAAGTGTGCTTGACAACTTCACCTCCACCGGACACCAGACTCACTGTAGGCAAATTTGCAAGCGCCGGCTCCGGCGCGCATTCATTTTTAAATTCCGTCAATGTAGCATCGAGTTTTTTTGTAGCGATTGAAATTCGCAGCGTAAACACCTTACTGTTGCATACTCTAGCATAAGTCATAATTGACGTTACAAAAAAACATCACAAAATTGTGACTAGCGAAATAGATGATAACGGCGAACCAGGCAAACAAATTCAGTTTCATGAAGTTTATATACTTAATATTGATAAAATGGAACTTTTGTTATATTTGATGCTGTTATTACTGGAAGAAGATGAACAAAAATAATTTAACGTAGAATTAGATTACTGTTTCACGTTTTGTACAATTTATGGGCGTTAAGAAAATATTGGTAAAATGGAACTTTTGTTATATTTGATGGTGTAATTACTGAAAGAAGATGAACAAAAATAATTTAACGTAGAATTAGATTACTGTTTCACGTTTTGTACAATTTATGGGCGTTAAGAAAAGCCAAACTCCTAAAGTTGAGGAACGCAAGTAACCCGTTTTCGACAATGCATTTGGGCATTCCTTCGGACTTCCACGTTTTGATGTTCACAATATTTTAGTCACAGCAGGTTATGACCTATGCATAATTTCTGAATAGGGCCGATAAAGATTAATTAAAAAAAATGCTATTCCTCCACTTTCAGTAGACTTCACTTGTAAATCTATCTACACAAACCATATTTTATTTTGCTGGTTCAGTTGGTTCGATAGATATTGTAATCCAAATTTTTTAACCTTTCCACACATAAAAAAATATTAGTCCTTGTCTAGACTCCTAGTATGGTTAAAGAGAATTACAAAAAATTAAAGTTCTGACATCAACCGTTCAGAATATATGGATTTTAGAATGCTTCGATTCCAGGTTTCGGAAGATTCGTACGCTTAGTTTTCCCCCTGCACCCACACCCATCCTTCTATATCAAAAATTTGTTTGCAAATTGGTTCACCATCATAGTTTTACATAAATTCCAGTCTTAACCTCCAAGCATAAGCGGTTTCTGAGATCAAGAAACCTAAATTTTTCGTTTAAAACGCTTCTTCCACTTCCTCCTCATACTGAAAAGTTACAAAAGGAACAACCAAAATTGGAAATATATGGTTGAAGTTCAAACTGCGTATGAATGAATACGCAGAACCATTTTATACTATTTCGTTAGTGGGGTGGTTATAAGTAATGGTTAACTCTATTGGCACACGACACAATATTACTCTCTGCTGGGTGCCAGGTCACTGTGGAATCCAGGGGAACGAGCTAACTGATGAACTCGCTCGAGCAGGCTCCAACTTAAGCTCACTACTGGAAGATCAGCAGATTGCTATTCCGATCGGATCCATAAAACAGTCTATCGACTCACTATGCTTGCAGTGGGCAGGCAATAGATGGTCAAACCTAACCATATGCTCAATATCAAGAATTCTTTGGCCTGAATATAATTACGGGAAAAGCAAATTTGTCTTGGACCTGAGCAGGAAAGATGCTAGCACTCTAATCAGAGCGCGCCAGGGCACTGCCTGATAGGTAGACACGCTAGACGACTGGGTGCCGAGGCAAATGATCTTTTTCGCAGCTGCGGTGACCCAGAAATGAAAGAGTCAATTTTCACATCCTATGCGAATGTCCGGCACTATCGGGAACGAGAAGACGGAACCTCGGCGCATATTTCCTCGATGACCTTCGTGAAGCGAAGTAATATATATATATAAAATCCAGAAAATAGTTTTATGTTCCAGCCCCCCTACCATAGAACACGAAACGAAATTTCGAACAGCAATTTTCGTATAGTAGGCATCACAGAACTCGAAACATGTGACACTTCGATCCGTTTTTTCGTATATTTTCTCGTCAACATATCAGTTTTCGAATTCAAATAGTAGGTGTCAATTTTGTAAGCTTTTACGATGTAAGTACCCATTATTTGTTAAAAAAAATAGAAAATTACGTGAAAAATAAGAAATTTAATTATTATAATGGATAATTATACTTTTAGGGCGAAGCTGACAAATACAAGTCAATACAAAATATTGGTAGAATTCATGGCGGAGCATCCAGATTTAGCTCAAGGATATACCATGAGCAGCGATGCAAGATTTAGAACATTAAGTTTGTGGAACGAGTTGTCGGATCAGCTCAATTCCCAAGGGCCACCGAAAAGGGCTGCAGATGGATGGAAAAAAGTAAATCATAAGTGATACCACTTCAATGCAACGAGAAGCAAACGAAAAGTGAATACAAATATGCAATTTTTAAGTTGATTTTTGTTGAATGTAAAGCAGTGTTTTTTATTTATTAAGTAGAGGTTCACAAAGTCTTGTTTTTTTAATTTAATAAAGAGTTTAAAATATCGTTTCTTAATCTTGCGGCTAATAAACCTTCTTGTAGATGATGATTCATGGCACATAATTTCTTCTCCATTATGTCTAGCACCTGACTTAAAACTGTAGAGACAGTGGATTGAGACAGGCCAAGATTGAGCTCCTGCCCAGTTCCTCTTTGATATTCATCCTCTGCAAAGAATCTAAGCGCAGCATCAATTTTCAACAGAGGTTGAATAGAAGAAGATCGTGTGGTTGGCTTGAACTCGGTCTGCAATTCATCTAAGATGTACATAAAAGCATCTTTCGATAACCTGAAATTATTCTGAAACCTAAAATATCTTAGAAATTATATGAAAAATATATGGTACGAATTCCAAATCACACTTACTGGATGTTCGATATTTCAAATATTCGATTTATCTCGAATTTCCTTCCGAATAATTTTTAAATTTTGCTCCATGCGCAACTAATATAAGGAACAGTCTTCTTGATCGGGCACTGGAAGAGTGTGGATGCGTCTCGACTTTATAAACCACGGAAAGGTACGAACCACTTCAAAATTTATTTTGTTCACTATTTTTATTATTATAATATTCTTAATTTAACAGATTAATGAGCAAGCAATTTGTAGAAAACTAAAACTAAAACCGAAACTGAAATTGAATAAATGGAAATTTGAATAAACTAGTTTCTAACAAATTAAAACCAACAACTATTAATCACAATTTATTTATTGGCGCGACTTCAAAATCTGATTCGGACATTGAATTCAACATTTAATTGTACAAATTGAAATGAAAATCTATTACGATTCAATTTTTTTGCGATTCAATGAGGTAGTACTTTCCATACGTTTCGTTCGTATTCAATGATACATCGAAGGAAATTTTTCGTATATAACTTTCGAGTTGTACGAAATTTCGTTTCGTGTTCTGTGACAGGGGCCCAGGAGTAATTGCATTCAAACGGGGAGCACAACGGACGAACACTAACGTCTAAGTGAAGGAGGATGATGACATCACCACCCCACATACTATACCATACCATACCAAGTAATGGTTATTCAACTCTCAAAACTTCCATATAATGGGCTTATTTCTGTTTCGTCCGAATTGGTTGTTAAGAATGGAGCTAGTGCGTGCGACGTTCTTTCCTACAAACTGAGAAAGTATGTAGGACTGTCGTCCCATCATGAGTTCCAATACGCACTTCTTGTGGTATGTTACCATCCCCACCCATTCTCCTCTCCCCCTTCCAACGAACTGAAGTTCTAGTTACACGCATGCCCAGGGCCATGATTTATTATTAAAACGATTTTCTTCGTATATTTCCATATTTCTTTATTACTAGCGATTATTAATATTAATATAGATTTTTTTTCCTATATTTCAATATTTCTTTATTACTAGCGATTATTAATATTACTACTAGAATTGGTTGAACTATTTTTAGATGATATTTTTAAGGAGCTTACATCATTCACAAAATTGTCCATTGAGGTTGGGAAGTATGAAGACGACCTTGTGTTTTGTAATTTCTTATTATTAACTAATAAGTCGTTAATATTAATATGAACTTTCGGTTTATTTTTGGGAGGTTCGAATCCATAGCTGAACCGCTTAAAAGATTCAATGTCCCTTTCATCTGATTCCAGCTCACTTAAATTAAGTGTTTGATTGGGCGCAAAAAGATTATCTATATAATAAAAAAGCCACAATTATTTTATTAACATATAAAATAAAATTTCACATACCTCCAAATTCAGGTATCTTCTCAGGATTCAGCGGATTTTGAATATCTTGAACGTGCATTGTAGTAAAAGAAGAAATAGGAGTTATCTCCACACCGTGTGGTGCTTCCGAAGCATGTTTACTGCTAAATTTTGATTCATTTATGTTATGAATCGTAACCTACATATATTTATTTATTATATAAACTATTTCAAATATACAGCTTTACTTACTTCACTATTTAATCTTCGTCCAGGCATTAAGGTTTTAAAAAAAGAAACATCGTCATATTTGCTTCCAATGTTGTTGTTATGAGGAATATCATCCAAGTAATGATTAGCAGTAGATATTAAGGGCAGCGGTGGGTCATTGCAACTAGGAGCTATATTACATAGAGACGCAGGCTTTGGCACATGGTGGACTGATTCTTCTTTATTATAATAAGCTAATTGTTGATACTTTTCTTGTACAGATTCGAGGATGTAATCTACAAAAAAATAAAAATTCAAATTTTATAATTATTCTAGATATGAAAATTATAAAGTGAATATTTGTAACATAATATCCGTCATTTGACCGACAGTATAACTTATTATATGCAATAAATACATTAATAATAAACTGGAGTATCATTCATATTAGTGGCGACGAGGATATATACAAACTCACGGGTAACATACTTCATTTTAAATTATTTTGAGATTAAAATCTGCCTTGCACAGGCAATCCACGGAGTTAACTCGGATAACATAAATATACAGACACTGATGCATGATCATCATTCTTTTTATACTCTAGATGAAATCATATAGAGTATTATAAGTTTAATCCAGCCCAAAAGTTTGTAACGCATAGAACCAAGCCTCGGACGAAAAAAAGTTATATATTATTTTTTGTTTATTTGTGCCCAAAAACCTCAAATCCGCCTGACGTCCGTCCGTCCGTCCGTCCGTCTGTCCGTGAACACGATAACTCAAGAACGCCTTCACCTAGGATCTTGAAATTTTGAATCTGGATGTTTGGTTGAATTTGTAAGGCTAAGTTCGTTAACGGGCAATATCGTCCTACTCCTTCGGGTAGCTGCCATACAAAATGTCCTTAAACCACGTGTTCAAGAGTATTGGTCGATAACTTCAGAAGGGTTTAAGCTACGACTTTGAAATTTTGTACGTGTTATTTTTCCAATAGTTGGATTTAAATATATGATTATGAAGAAAATCCTGTTAGTCCTTCGTGTAGCTGCCATACAAATATCCTGTCAAAATGTATTCACTTAATTTACGAAACTCACTATAACTCAAGTAATCTTTTAGCTACGAATTCGGAATTTTGTACAAATTAGTTTTGAGTGAAAAGAAAGTTTGGGTTTACTAGTCAGCGGAATCCTCTTACTCCTTCTGGTAGCTACCATACAAAATGTCCTTAAAACACGTGTTCAAGAATATTGTTCGATAACTTCAGAAGGGTTTAAGCTATGTCTTTGAAATTTTGTATATGTTATTTTTCCAATAGTTGGAGCTAAATGTATGATTATGAAGAAGATTATATTAGTCCTTCGTGTAGCCGCCATACAAATATCCTGTCAAAATGTATTCACATAATTTACGGAACTCACTATAACTCAAGTAATCTTTTAGCTATGAATTGGAAATTTTGTACAAATTAGTTTTGAGTAAAAACAAAGTTCGAGTTTACTAATCAGCGAAATCCGTTTACTCCTTCTGGTAGCTGCTATACATAATGTCCTTAAGACACGTGTTCAACAATATTTTTCGATAACTTTTGAACGGCTCAAGCTACGAATTTGAAATTTTGTACACGTTCATTTTTAAATGGTTCCAAGGAAAAGGATAAATATGTAAGAAATCGAGTGAGTCCTTTCTGCACCTTCCATTGTAAAGTCCTTCAAAGAGGAAATTTTTTTTCGATGACTTACCCAGTTCAAGGTATAAAATTAAACACTGAATATTGTCATTTAGTTTTGAGTAGCAATCTAATGGGAGTCCTTAAGAAAGGACATACAACATGCACACACGTAATTCTACTTTATCCCCAACTACAATATAAATCGGAGTTCAGTATTCATCTAGAGTATTATACGATTGGCTTGCAGCCGATCGTGACTGCAGTATGTTTTACACTAGCATTATGTACCTACAAATAATAAAATTGATTAAACTTTATTACCTTATGATCCACTTTATTTTAATTTTGTAAACATTGCAACATTACACTTTTATTTTGCTTTTCAATTAAGTTTATTCAGCTCAATCATTGTTACCTTATAGAATTATGTAAGGCCATTAATATGTTACGTTAGCTATAAGTATCTAAATTTCATCAATAAATTATATGGAACTCAGGTTCAAAACAAGACTCGTACGTTTAAGGGGTTACATACACCTGTGACGGCTAAAACTACGGTTATGTTTAAGAATTTTTTTCGTGCATAAAACTGAATTTAATTGAACAACCATTATATATCTTTTACAGTATGACATCTTATCTATCATATATTATGTGAAAATTTGGTTGAAAAATTTCAAACGGTAAAAAAGTTACAGTCGTTTTTCTAAGACGTGTTTTTGTTGAAAGCGTTTTCGGTACCAGACGTACCTCCGCCATTTTTTATCTAAAAAAAAATTAGTTTTCCCTGAAAGTAGATGCATAACACTAGTGTTTATCGAGCCGGAATTTAAAAATTAAATTTTTTCGGATAATGGCAGTCTCTGGAATAAAAAATGCCATTTTTCGTTTCAAAATTCTTCAGTAATTGTGACAAGAAAAAAACTATGCAAGATATCGAAAAAACGGTGAATAGACACAAGATTATTGGGTGAAACACAACTCCCGATCGGTCCAGTAGTCGCGGAGATATTCCTGATACCGATTTTGAAAATGCTGTTTCGAGAAAAACGCGTTTAAAGTGTAGAGTACAGTATACACCCAAATAAGGTTCTGTGAATTTCAACTGTAGAACGTGTATACCTGAACCTCACCAACTTTTCAAAACCACGAGGCTCCTAAGTACAGAAGGAGAACATGCGATTACTGGGGAGAATGCTTGCGAAACTTGATCAGGAGAACATACAACAGCCAGAATTCTATTACCAAGAAAACCTCAACCTTATCCAAACGTACTGAGAAAAAGTCTCAATGAACCATTCAGACTTAGTTGCATCACTAGGCGACTCTTATGAGTACAACCGTGATGATTCGTTCACAGATTTGGAAGACCATTACAAGAATGTTTACATTTCTTTGCAGGGAAAGATACCCTCAACACAACGACCAGAGGGTGAGATCCGACTACCACGGCTCGTTATTACAGCCTTTGAGGTGGACTACCAATCTGGGACATCCTTCCATATTTTCGTGAAACTCATTCACAATGACCCCCGACTAGGAAATGCTGAAAAAAGCAATATCTAAGAACGTATCTAAAAAAAGAAGCTTGTAGCTTACTAAAATATTTAGACATTTCAGATGCTAATTACACGACAGCACGGACGTTGCTGAATGATAGATACAACGACAAACGAAAATTAGTATCAAGTCATCTAAAGGTCTTGTTTCCACAACCTAAACTAGAGACCGAGTCATCATCAGGACTACGTTATCCCCACGATAAAACGAAGGAGTGCCTGCATGCCTTGAACAATCTCGGAATCGATACAACAACATGGGCTCCAATAGTCGAACACTTAATATTGCAGAAACTTTACTTTAAAAGTCACAAGCTATTGGAACACGGATTGAACGATCTTAATACCCTAGGCAGACGACGCAATAGAATGATCATTCCTAGTCGAATGATCATTCCGCATCACGTCTGTCACAATGAAATTGTCGAATTGGTCATTCATTCGATCATTCGAATTACAATTGCGAAATGGTAATTCCGAGATAAATTTGTAATTCATTCAAGTTCTCGCAACGCCATCTAGCGTCAAGCACTATGAAACTAGTGGAACAAGTGGAAAATATGGTGTTCCACCGTCCAAATTTTTCTATTTATTTCATTGTTGCATTGATTACGATTAATATTTCTAACGTTTCGTTCACAATTGCTGACATATTAGTACTTTTCTATCATTCTATTTCAAAAGATAATACGTAGCCATGTGCCAATGCAAAAATGCCAACTTTTATTCAGCATTCCCACAACATTAATATTTTGACAGATTAAATCTAATTCCGATAGACGTGTGTCTCATTGAACATTGAATGCGAATGATCATTCCCCCAATATACATTCGAATGCGTCGTCTGCCTAGGGTATAATACCTATTGCATTCGATGAACTTTTTAAGTATCTACAAAATAGATTTCCATCCCGCGAATCAATGAAAGGTCAACCCAAAAAAAGAAGGACAAAATACGAAACCTGCGCAACAATCTAATCGAGGTAACAATAACCATTCAAACTATAGGGTGTTTTTTTAGGTGCATGAGAACTTAAAATTATAATACAAGACAGAAATATTGTTGGAATGAAATTTTTTTATTGTATTCTGGTAGATAATTTCATGGCATTTATTTTTTAAATATGATTTCCGTCATATGTCCGCCGCGGCTACGAGTTACATGGTCCATTCGATCAGTCCAATTTTTGACTACTTTTTCCAATAAATCGGCCGTGGCTTGTAGTGGCTTGTATATTGGTTTCCAATGCTTCAAGAGTTGCTGGTTTGTCGTCGGTATAAACGCATGACTTAATATAGCCCCATAAAAAGTAATCCAGAGGCGTTAAATCGCACGAACGAGGGGGCCAGTTAACAGAACCACTTCTGGAAATCAAGTTGTCACCAAATTGATATTGCAATAAATCGATTGTTAAGCGCGCTTGGCAAGTTGCGCCGTCTTGTTGGAACCAAATATCGGCTATGTTTAGCTGATTAATTTTTGGAAACAAAAATTCAGTCAGCATGGCTCGATAGCGCTGGCCATTCACCGTAACGGCAGCTCCTTCCTCATTTCGAAAAAAATAAGGACCGATGATGCCACCAGCGTGTAAACCGCACATTTCTTTGTCTTGTTGATGGTTTTGAATCAAGAAGAGTAAAATTAGTGCGAAAACGATCAATAACTGCACGAATTAGTAAAAGTAAAGTAAGTAAAATGGACAAAGTGCTGTATGAACTTCGCGAACAGATTTAATTTTTTTCAAAGTAAATTTCCACAATTTGGAAGCGTTGTTCTGGCGTTAAACGATTCGTGATGACTTGTTAAACTTTACTGAACAGAAATGTCAACACAGTTTGACATTCTCAGCTGTCAAACCACAGTTATCGATATCGATAGTTTTCATGCACCTAAAAAAACACCCTTTACAAACGTTATCGTTAAACGTTAACCGCTACCTAAAAAATATACTGTCATTATTGCCATCAATCACATAAATTACATACTTACACTAAATTTCTGAATTTGAGTATTACAGACCGATTGGATATCGTACAAAAGAATTCACTGTCCAAACTGTTTAAGTCATGACAAAAAACAAAAACGCTACAGCCGATATCGATGAAATACTTGTAAGCAATAGCATCACAGTCAATTGCATCAGAACACAACCAATCTAAATCCATCGCCCGAAAAATTTCAACTACGGCAGAAAAATTTCAGGCTTTATGTGAGATAACAACAGAGACTAAATCAAGTAATCCTAGCAACTGCACGTCCCTGAAGCTAGCGGACACTTTTTGGCGGAATCGGTTGAATTCTTCACCATCATTTATTGCTAATTTATTGTTAAAAGCTTAAATTTATTGCTTCAAAATTGTGATTTTGACGGGGTTTTCCGCTAAATGCAGATGAAGCTAGCGGAATTTTTTTTGAAAAATTACCTAATCGCAAGTTGTCTTACATTACGGGTTAGCCCTAATTTATTGCGAAAAGCTTAAATTTATTGCTTCAAAATTGTGATTTTTACGGGTTTTCCGCTAAATGCAGATGAAACTAGTGGGATTTTTTTTGAAAAATTACCTAATCGCAAGTTGACTTACATTACGGGTTAGCCCTAATTTATTGCGAAAAGCTTAAATTTATTGCTTCAAAATTGTGATTTTTACGGGGTTTTCCGCTAAATGCAGATGAAGTTAGCGGGATTTTTTTTCAAAAATTACCTAATCGCAAGTTGACTTACATTACGGGTTAGCCCTAATTTATTGCGAAAAGCTTAAATTTATTGCTTCAAAATTGTGGTTTTTACGGGGTTTTCCGCTAAATGCAGATGAAGTTAGTGGGTTTTTTTTTGGAAAATTACCTAATCGCAAGTTGACTTACATTACGGGTTAGCCCTAATTTATTGCGAATAGCTTAAATTTATTGCTTCAAAATTGTGATTTTTACGAGGTTTTCCGCTAAATGCAGATGAAGCTAGCGGGATTTTTTTTTGAAAAATTACCTAATCGCAAGTTGACTTACATTTATTGCTCCAGGATTGTGATTTTTACAAGGTTTTACGCTAAAAGAAGGTGAAGTTAGCGGAATTTGTTTTGAAAAATTACTTAATCGCAAGTTTATTTGCATTGGATTCAAAGATGGGGGCGAATGGGGCGATCTTGTAGTACATAAAATATGGAATCAAACATCAATCATTTGCGGATATAATTTCAAAGGACATTATATTGGGAATGATATGAACTTCGGAACAATCGATGGAATGTAATTATTATTATTTTTTCTTTTACAGTTTTGATCACCTCCGTTGACCGTTGGTAATTATCCCTTTATCTTTCCTTTTGCATGTCTTCGACAAAGCGCCTAAATAAAATTCGTTGGAAAATTTTTCATGTGAGTTTTGTTTTACCAAACCGTTCTCACACTGGTCTCAAAATTTCTTTCATAACTGGCGTTTCTCCTGCATCCGAAAGTAATATCGTTCACTTTTAAATCAAAACCGTTATTAAAATTTTTTGTTTGATATATGGTAATTTCGACTAATATGGCGTATATTCTTACTGTAAAATGTAAATAATTAAACACAAGATATATACATCTACTTAAACAAATCATAAACATTCTCTATTCGAAACATAGCGGAACTTTATAAAAAATCTGCCAACAGTCTGGGCGCAACTTTATTATTTTTGGGTAGAAGTCCGGAACGCGTTTAATCCTGTGACGCGCTGTAGGTTACTATGTGACTGAAAACTTAAAAACAGTTCGGGAAGCGGTTAGAATAGGGTTGCGCTAGAATACTTACGCCGCTGCCACATATAAAATATGAATTACATAATTGGGTAATACTCCGGGACGAGGTCTAAGTCGTAGTATAATATCAGTTATTACGTGATTAGGAGGTTTTTCGTGATTTGGTCTTGGGCCACTACATGAAATCGGAAATATAAAAAGTCTGTGGAAGTGAAAACCAATCTGATATCTCATTAATCCTAAGAAATATGTCGAAAGCCTTACGTCCTGTTGGAGTTGAATATCTAAAAATCCTGAAATCAACCTTTTGACGTAAGTAAAAATGAATTAGATATCTCATTAGAACTAAGAAATATGTAGGCATTTGTGAAAACATATACAACCCTCTTGCACCCACTTCGGGGTTGAATATCTAAAAATCCTGAAATGAGTTTTTAGATATATATAAAGAAAGCTCGAGAAAGTGAAAACCAATCCCATGTCTTATCACTACAAAGAGATATGATGAAATTCGTGAAAACGTGTTCAATCCGTTTATACCCTCTTAGGGGTTGAAAAAAGAAAAAACTTGAAAAAGGGTTTTAGGTAATTATTAAACAAACCCGCTGGAAGTGAAAAGTTAATCGATCTCTAATCAGACCTGAAGGATACGGCTGAATTCGTGAAAATGTATACAGTCCCTTTAAACTACCTTGGGGGTCGAATTTAAAAAAATCCTGAAAACACTTTCTAGGTATTTATATGAAGAATCCGTACAATAGAAATGAATTCAATATTTAAAAAGAAGTACTAGATATGACGAAAATCGTGAAAATATGTTCATTCCATTTTCACTGATAATTTCTTTTGCCCCCCTTCCGATCGCGAATATATATTTGAACTTTTTCTTAATCAAAATTACTTTTCTAGTTGATTAACATACTCATACCGAGTTTCAACTTTCTGGCATAAGCCGTTCTATAGTTAGGAAAAACACACCCCACTCCCATACCATTCTACCCTTATAAAAAACTATATTTTTCCAACATGCTACTACTACAGTTTTATCTAAATACCAAGTTTCAGCTTTTGATAATTATAGGTTCTCGAGATATAAAAATCGGAACTTTTTCACTTTCACCCTCCCCCACCCACACCTTCTACACCCACACCCCAAAAAATTTTTTTCTGCTAGGGTTCTATTAGGCCTACTACTGCTGACTCGAGCTTTCTTTATATATATCTAAAAACTCATTTCAGGATTTTTAGATATTCAACCCCGAAGTGGGTGCAAGAGGGTTGTATATGTTTTCACAAATGCCTACATATTTCTTAGTTCTAATGAGATATCTAATTCATTTTTACTTACGTCAAAAGGTTGATTTCAGGATTTTTAGATATTCAACTCCAATAGGACGTAAGGCTTTCGACATATTTCTTAGGATTAATGAGATATCAGATTGGTTTTCACTTCCACAGACTTTTTATATTTCCGATTTCATGTAGTAGCCCAAGACCAAATCACGAAAAACCTCCTAATCACGTAATAACTGATATTATACTACGACTTAGACCTCGTCCCGGAGTATTACCCAATTATGTAATTCATATTTTATATGTGGCAGCGGCGTAAGTATTCTAGCGCGACCCTATTCTAACCGCTTCCCGAACTGTTTTTAAATTTTCAGTCACATAGTAACCTACAGCGCGTCACAGGATTAAACGCGTTCCGGACTTCTACCCAAAAATAATAAAGTTGCGCCCAGATTTTTTATAAATTTACGCTATTTTCCGAATAAAGAATGTTTATGATTTGTTTAAGTAGATGTATATATCTTGTGTTTAATTATTTATATTTTACAGTAAGAATATACGCCATATTAGTCGAAATTACCATATATCAAACAAAAAATTTTAATAACGGTTTTGATTTAAAAGTGAACGATATTACTTTCGGATGCAGGAGAAACGCCAGTTTTGAAAGAAATTTTGAGACCAGTGTGAGAACGGTTTGGTAAAACAAAACTCACATGAAAAATTTTCCAGCGAATTTTATTTATGCGCTTTGTCGAAGACATGCAAAAGGAAAGATAAAGGGATAATTATCAACGGTCAACGGAGGTGATCAAAACTGTAAAAGTAAAAATAATAATAATAACATTCCATCGCTTGTTCCGAAGTTCATATCATTCCCAATATAATGTCCTTTGAAATTATATCCACAAATGATTGATGTTTGACTCCATATTTTATGTAGGGGAGAGTGCTGTACCTTGGAACGAAAATCACTTTTTATTTTTTTATGCCACATGTACTACATGTAACGCGATGAAAATTTGAGGGGATAACAATGACCCACTTACTTATAATACATTTTTTTTTCAGCGAACAATATCATTCCAAATTTGAAAGAAAAAAAATTGAAATTTCAAAAAAAAAAATTTTCCAAGGTACAAGTTTCGTTGTACCTTGGAACAGCACTAGTTGTACCTTGGAACGCTTGCAAATTAGGTAACAATAAAGAAAATACTAACTTGGAAAATGCTAAAAGAGATATTTATTAAACTTAATTAAAAACATACTGCAGTCACGATCGGCTGCAAGCCAATCGTATACTACTCTAGATGAATATTGAACTCCGATTTATATTGTAGTTGGGGATAAAGTAGAATTACGTGTGTGCATGTCGTATGTCCTTTACTAAGGACTGCCATTAGATTGCTACTCAATCCTAAAAGACAATATTCAGTGTTTAATTTCATATCTTGAACTGGGTAAGTCATCGAAAAAAAAAGCCCTTTTTGAAGGACTTTCAAATGGGAGGTGCAGGAAGAACTCACTCGATTTCTTACATATTTATCCTTTTCCTTGGAACCATTTAAAAATGAACGTGTACAAAATTTCAAATTCGTAGCTTGAAGCGTTCAAAAGTTATCGAAAAATATTGTTGAACACGTGTTTTAAGGATATTTTGTATGGCAGCTACCAGAAGGAGTAAAAGGATTTCGCTGATTAGTAAACTTGAACTTTGTTTTTACTCAAAACTAATTTGTACAAAATTTCCAATTCATAACTAAAAGATTACTTGAGTTATAGTAAGTTCCGTAAATCAAGTGAATACGTTTTGACAGGATATTTGTATGGCAGCTACACGAAGGACTAATAGGATTTTCTTCATAATCATAAATTTAGCTCCAACTATTGAGAAAATAACGCATACAAAATTTCTAAGACGTAGCTTAAAACCTTCTGAAGTTATCGGCCAATATTCTTAAAGACGTGTTTTAAGGACATTTTGTATGGCAGCTACCCGAAGGAGTAGGACGATTTTGCCTGTTAACGAACTTAGCCTTACAAATTCAACCAAACATCCAGATTCAAAATTTCATGATCCTAGGTGAAGGCGTTCTTGAGTTATCGTGTTGACGGACGGACGGACAGACGTCAAGCGGATTTGAGGTTTTTGGCCACAAATAAACAAAAAATAATACATAACTTTTTTTCGTCTGGTGCTTGGTTCTATGCGTTACAAACTTTTGGGCTGGATTAAACTTATAATACTCTATATGATTTCATCTAGAGTATAAAAATTCATCATAAAATGGTAAAATAATATAAAATATGTTAAAATGGATAACTACATATGTAGTACATAAGTAATTTATTTAACATTGAATTTATGGAATGGAAAATTAAAACATATTTTTAGCATCGATGGGAGCCTTACAAATCCCATTCTTACTGCGAGGCATTTTCTGCAAAAAAAAACACTTTTGTCAGTCAAAACACGTTAGTTTTGTATCAGGATTGCTATTTTATGGCATTCCAAGGTACAACACGTGTGACGTTCCAAGGTACAACATGGTCCATTAATTGAATAAAAGATATTTTTTTAAACCTCCTAATTATCTTACAATCAGATGTTATAGAAAAGAGATAATACACACCTTATTGATAATAATCCTGCATAAAACGATTGTATACCACTACAACACAATAGTTTAATTATTAAACAAACTTAGTTAAAAAAATTACTCACACTAACCTCAAAACAAAAAAATCAACGAAAACGATAACAAGACAGGTTGTCTTGATATCAGCTGTTGTAAATGTAGTTCTTGATTCACACACCAGAATGCTCTTTTTAAACACAAAATTAACAACGTTCCAAGGTATAACTATTCCAAGGTACAGCACCTTCCCCTACTACAAGATCGCCCCATTCGCCCCCATCTTTGAATCCAATGCAAATCAACTTGCGATTAAGTAATTTTTCAAAACAAATTCCACTAACTTCACCTTCTTTTAGCGTAAAACCTTGTAAAAATCACAATCCTGGAGCAATAAATGTAAGTCAACTTGCGATTAGGTAATTTTTCAAAAAAAAATCCCGCTAGCTTCATCTGCATTTAGCGGAAAACCCCGTAAAAATCACAATTTTGAAGCAATAAATTTAAGCTTTTCGCAATAAATTAGGGCTAACCCGTAATGTAAGTCAACTTGCGATTAGGTAATTTTTCAAAAAAAATCCCACTAACTTCATCTGCATTTAGCGGAAAACCTCGTAAAAATCACAATTTTGAAGCAATAAATTTAAGCTTTTCGCAATAAATTAGGGCTAACCCGTAATGTAAGTCAACTTGCGATTAGGTAATTTTTCAAAAAAAATCCCGCTAACATCATCTGCATTTAGTGGAAAACCCCGTAAAAATCACAATTTTGAAGCAATAAATTTAAGCTTTTCGCAATAAATTAGGGCTAACCCGTAATGTAAGTCAACTTGCGATTAGGTTATTTTTCAAAAAAAATCCCACTAGCTTCATCTGCATTTAGCGGAAAACTCCGTAAAAATCACAATTTTGAAGTAATAAATTTAAGCTTTTCGCAATAAAATAGCAATAAATGATGGTGAAGAATTCAACCGATTCCGCCAAAAAGTGTCCGCTAACTTCAGGGACGTAGCAACTGCTTCAGTGAAAGCAAGAACACTAAAGGCCATTTATGAATACAGATATTTGTCTAATCATAAAAATTATTCCCGGCAATAAAGAAGTTTGAATTTGAATTCTTAAGAGCTTTTATTGATGCTGTTATGACACTGGCTATTTTTGCGGCTTTAAAGCGGCTAGACAATCCAAATGGAGAGGGATAGAGACTTTAACATACAATTTAGACATTGGTGTGAGAGAGACAGTCCGAACAGCAAACTATGGGTAACTGTCAAAAAACAATCCATAACTGTCAAAAAAAAAGCGGCAACAAAGCGCATTCGAGCAGTGTTTCGCAACATTCTAGCAGTTAATCCAAGAAAAATCCACTGGCGGCTAGATTTTCCAGCCGCTACAGACTTGTTTTTGACAGTTCGTTATGTATAAATTATGGAAAGTGTCATGTTATGTTATGAAACGCGCTAAGATCAGTATTTTTTATAACAAATCAGTTGTTAATTTCGTCTACTAGATGCCGGTAGCATCAGCAAGGGTATTTTTTAGCGGTAATCTCTTTCTCTCTATATTGGTCGCCTTGTCGCACGATTGACTTTTATTGCACTTGAAACTAGCGAGGAAATAGCCAGTGTCATAACAGCATGACCCTGGCTCTCAAGCCTCATAACGGAACATGCTGCACAAGCTTTGGCTATTCCAAGTGAAAACATATGTACTGAAATATCTGGTGTTGGTGCTGCGAAGAGTGAAACATTGCGTCATCAAATTAGTGTAGAATTACGACCTAGATTCTCATCAACTAAATTGTTACCGTAGCCTGACGTTAAGTAACATACCTGCTGATCCAACATATGACACACCCGGACCTATAGATATACTTATGATGTACAACCAAACAAAAGTACAAGTTCAACCAAACAAAACAAACATGCGCACGTGTTACGATTACCAGAATGATCGTAAACATTGAGTTGGACGAGCAACTTAAACGATTTTGGGAAGTCAAAGAAATGAAGCAAGCTACGATCATGTCAGAAGCAGATACCGAATGTTAAAATCACTATACTAAGACACATATTCGTAATGAAGAATATACAGTAAGAATTCCCTTTAAAGAAATGCAACCAGATCTGGGCAATTCCAAAAAACAGCAGATTGCCAGACTCCTTCAAAACGAACGTCGTTTTGTAACGAACAAGACGTTGGAGAAAGAGTATAAGAATTTTATGAAAGAATATCTAACCTTAAAACATATGATTCCAACAACCACTAAGCCATATGAAGGGCGCAATCACCATAACAGGCAGTCATTAGAGAAAATAACAGCACAACAAAATTACGCGTTGTATTCGATGCATTATCAAAAACGGACAAATCTATTAGCCTAAATGACACGATGCACGCGGTGGCTAAGCTACAAGGCGACCTCACGGATACACAACTGAGATGGCGTAAACATCGATACATTCTTTCTGCAGATATTGAAAAAATGTATCGCCAAATTAAAATTGGCAACGAGAATTACAAATATCAATAAATATTATGGCACTTTTCACACAATGAACCAATCCAGGAATATCACCTGACTACGGTCACATATGGTACGCCCGCCACACCATTCTTGGCTTTAGGAACATTGCAATAACTAGTAGAAGGTGAGAAAAACACATATCCCATCGCCTCAGAAATCCTGCGCAAGGAGTTCTACGTTGACGACTTATTGACTGGCGCAGACACGCTACAAGAAGCAAAAATCGGCCAACAGTCTGGGCGGAACTTTATTATTTTATGGGTAGAAGTCCGAAACCAGTTTAATGCTGAGATGCGGTATAGGTGACTATGGGACTGATAACCTAGTTTCCCTAAAAAACGAGTTATAACACTTTGCTTTGTGATTATTCGTTTTCAAGATATAACGTTTTAAGTGAGTGAGGGTACCTGTCAAAAACACTTTTCTTAACCCCCCTGTATCTCCACTGTTATTGAAAATTGACCCACAATGTAGAACAATTTTTTTCTTCAAATATATCAAGGAATAACCCCTTACAAGGTGGCGGACGGAGTGTCAAACATCCTGTATATAGATGATTTTCTCATATTCGTTCTTCAAAAGAGGAACATGATAAACGACTTTATCAAGTTCTAGAACGAGCAAAATTAATTGGTCTCAAATTTAACAAAGCCAAGTCAATTTTCAGTCAAACTCAATTAAAATTTCTAGGCCATATCTTCAGTTCTGAAGGAATTCGTCCGGACTCAAAGTCAAAGCTATCTGCGAATTGCCTAGACCAACTTGTGTGCAAGATTTGCAACGTTTCAATTATCTAAGATCCTTCGTTAAAGACATGTCTATCGAAAATCAACATTTAAGACAATTGCTTAAAAAAAACTCTTTGGCAATGGCTTGAAGTGCATGAAAAGGAGTTCATAAAGTTAAAAAAATTACTTTCATGTGCACCAATATTGTCATATTGCGATCCAAACAAACCACTAACTCTATCCGTTGATGCTTCAAAGAAGGCATTAGGAGCCGTCATACAAAGAGAATCCATCTTCACTTTGGTTACCAGGAACAGTCATCGAAAAATGTAAAGAAACTAGGTCCTTCGTTATTCAGGAAAGTTCGGGACAATTATATAGAAGAAATAGGGAACACTTGCTACAAATGCCAAACAATCTGAATTTAACAAATAACACCGAAATAAATGCAAGAACTGAAAAGGTAGAAGGCAAGGTACTCGGAGCGACAGATATCAATGATTCTGGTGGTATTTCTCGTATAAATAACAATAACGATAAACAAATTTCGCGCTACGGAGGGGAAATTAAACCACCTGAAAGATTCACTCATTCGAATTACGTTTGAAATACCTTTTAAGATGGAAACCAAACTATGCAATTAAAAACTACAATATTTATGAATTTTATATTATACTAGCCGCGTACCGCGGCTACGCTCGCTTCGCTCACGTTGTTCCATCGCTCCTGTTACTCCCGTTGCTCCCTTTTCTCCTGTTGATCCATTGCTCCTGTTTCTCCCGTTGATCCATTGCTCCTGTTTCTCCCGTTGATTCATTGTTCTGGTTTTTCCCGTTACTCCCACTTCTCCCGTTGCTCCGTTGCTCACGTTACTCTATCCTATATCCACCGTCCTCCATCCTCATCCCCAATCCACCATACTCCATCCTACATCCTCTATCCACCATCCACCATCCTCTATCCACCATTCACCATCCTCCATCTACCATCCCCCATCCTCTAACCACCATCCACCATTCTCCATCCACCATCCACCATCCCCATCCACCATCCTCCATCCACCATCCTCCATCTTCCATCATCCATGCTCTATCCACCATCCTCCATACCTCATCCTCCATCCTCTATCCACCATCCTCTAACCACCATCCACCATCCTCCATTTACCATTTACCATCCACCATTCTCCACCCACCATCCACCATCCTCCATCCTCTATCCACTATCCTCTATACACCATCCATAGTCCAACTATACCATTTAGTAATAGGAACGCGTAACTAATACACCGAAAACGAACAAACTGCCGCTAAATCATATGAAAAACATCCTGCAGTCACGATCGGCTGCAAGCCAATCGTATAATACTCTAGATGAATACTGAACTCCGATTTATATTGTAGTTGGGGATAGTAGAATTACGTGTGTGCATGTTGTATGTCCTTTATTAAGGACTCCCATTAGATTGCTACTCAAACCTAAAAGACAATATTCAGTGTTTAATTTCATACCTTGAACTAGGTAAGTCATCAAAAAAAAATTTCGTTTTTGAAGGACTTTCACATGGGAGGTGCAGGAAGGACTCACTCGATTTCTTACATATTTATCCTTTTCCTTGGAACCATTCAAAAATTAATGTGTACAAAATTTCAAATTCGTAGCTTGAAGCGTTCAAAAGTTATCGGAAAATATTGTTGAACACGTGTTTTAAGGACATTTTGTATGGCAGCTACCAGAAGGAGTAAAAGGATTTCGCTGATTAGTAAACTCGAACTTCATTTTTACTCAAAACTAATTTGATCAAAATTTCCAATTGATAGCTAAAAGATTACTTGAGTTATAGTAAGTTCCGTAAATTAAGTGAAGACGTTTTGACAGGATATTTGTATGGCAGCTACATGAAGGACTAACAGGATTTTCTTCATAATCATATATTTAGCTCCAACTATAGAAAAAATAACACATACAAAATTTCAATGTCGTAGCTTAAACCCTTCTGAAGTTATCGACCAATATTCTTGAACACGTGTTTTAAAGACATTTTGTATGGCAGCTACCCGAAGGAGTAAGACGATTTTGCCCGTTAACGAACTTAGCCTTACAAATTCAACCAAACATCCAGATTCAAAATTTCAAGATCCTAGGTGAAGGCGTTCTTGAGTTATCGTGTTCACGGACAGAAGGACGGACGGACGGACGTCAAGCGGATTTGAGGTTTTTGGCCACAAATAAACAAAAAATAATATATAACTTTTTTTCGTCCGAGGCTTGGTTCTATGCGTTACAAACTTTTGGGCTGGATTAAACTTATAATACTCTATATGATTTCATCTAGAGTATAAACACTCAAATGTTGAAATAACTCGCGTACCACCAATTGTTAAATGATTTTGTTAACGCAGAAACCATCTCCCACCATCCTATTACGGTTCAAATTTCGCGATAACGGTCTTAAAACCGCAATTTAAAGCCCCTTTGCACCAAAAGGGGGGCGAACGGGTCCTTGCCGGCCAAACCCAGAGAAGGGTCGTGGGCGCCAGTGGTTCCTGAATTTAAGGAACCCGCTCTTGCACGATTTACCCCGTCCGAACCACTAAATCGGGGAAATCACTTCTTAAATTCTTCTTCTATCTTAATATGATATGTTTTTAACTTACTCGTACCTCCTAACGAATTCCTACACGTCTCTATCTTAATATTTAGGGCGCCGCTGGTGCGTTGTCCCGCGATGTCTGCTCTTGTTTACTCTGCTTGACTTTAATCCCTCGTCGAACTCGAGACTCCTCCGTCGAAAATCAAAAAAACGTACGTCTCTCTCCTCCAACTTCTTTAATTCCTTCTCCACTGATTTACTTGACTTCTGCGCTTTATTCTACTCGGTCTCACTGCCCAAATCCAAAGAGACCGTTTTTGGGTCCTGCACTTCCCGCGAAACCTCGGGTCAGCTTTTTCATCGGTAAATCCCCGTTTTCCTGGGTCAATGAACGTTTTCTCCAGGTCATTCGCTTAAGTTTAATAACTTCTCGTACTGGTTAGCTTTTATTTCGGTTGATTCGGTGTCCACTTTATATTCACCATCCGACTTTTATCATGGACCCAAACCTTGCTGATCTGCCTTATCGACTTCACTCTCTCGCGGTTCGTGCAGTGCTCGTCGGTATTGTCGTCGGGTGACGTTTCTCGTTGTTGTGACATTAGTGCGGTGTTGTGCTATATTTCCGTGATCGTTCTGTGTTTTCCTTGTTAATTGTTTTCTGTGTTGTGTTCTCGTTAAATGTCTTCTGGGTGTCGTTCGTGTTAATTGTTTGTTGTTACCGTGCTCCTCTGTGTTAATTTGTTTTGTTAACACCGGTTTGTTATCAATAACTGAAGTGATTCCTTGCTTCTTCGTTTCAGGTTTGACGGAGTCAGCGGCTACGCAGGACGGAGTAACCATCGGTGAGTGTAAGTATTACGATTATGCTACATACTTGTTTTTGATGTTGTGTGCTTCGGTTCGGTTACGGATACGGTTCCGTAGGAATAAAAATATTTATGGTGGTTGCGTCGACGAAGTCACGTCTCTCGTAAGTATCCCTTATTTTTGATACGATTAGTTACTTGACTACTAACACTAGCCCTAAATCTAATTTACCCTGATAAGACACTAATAAACCTGATTCCTTCGTTTTTCCGCCTCTTCTCCGTGTTTACTGAAAAATAACTAATACTTCTTAATTGGTTTACTTTTAGGTGCTTGTGCTAAGAGCGTTAATCGCCTCAGGAAGAGTGGGAGACATAAAAAAAAACAAGCAATTCGGAGGTAAGTAAACTCCAATATAATTCTGAATTCAACAATAATGATTTGTTTTATTTCTTTGCAGGTCGACATATAGTTACGGATGGATCCGTAACAATCCTCTATCCACCATCCTCCATCTACCATCCCCCAAACTCCATCATCCATCCTCCATTCTCTATCCACCATCCTCCATCTTCCATCCTCCATATTCCATCTTCCATCCACTATCCTCTTATACCATTTAGTAATAGGAATAGGCATAACTAATACACCGAAAACGAACTGCCGCTAAATCATATGAAAAACACTCAAATGTTGAAACATCTCGCGAACCACCAACTGTTAAATAATTTTGTTAACGCAGAAACCATCGAGGGCGTACCCTCAACAAATCACCAAAGTTTCATCGCAATTGGATGAGTGGTTTAGGAGCCTACACAGGACAAACAGACAAACATTCATTTTTATACTAGCCGCGTACCGCGGCTACGCTCGCTTCGCTCACGTTGTTCCATCGCTCCTGTTACTCCCGTTGATCTCGTTGCTCCCTTTTCTCCTGTTGATCCATTGCTCCTGTTTCTCCCGTTGATCCATTGCTCCTGTTGCTCCCGTTGATCCATTGTTCTGGTTTCTCCCGTTACTCCCATTTGTCCCGTTACTCCGTTGCTCACGTTACTCTATCCTCTATCCACCATCCTCCATCCCCAATCCACCATACTCCGTCCTACATCCTCTATCCACCATCCTCTATCCACCATCCTCCATCCTCTATCCACCATTCACCATCCTCCATCTATCATCCCCCATCCTCTATCCTCCATCCTCCATCCACCATCCACCATTCTCCATCCACCATCCACCATCCCCATCCACCATCCTCCATCCACCATCCTCCATCTTCCATCATCCATCCTCTATCCACCATCCTCCATACCTCCATCCTCTATCCATCATCTTCTAACCACCATCCACCATCCTCCATTTACCATCCCCCATTCTCTATCCTCCATCCACCATCCACCATTCTCCACCCACCATCCACCATCCTCCATCTTCCATCCTCCATCCTCTTTCCACCATCCTCCATCTACCATCCCCCAAACTCCATCATCCATCCTCCATTCTCTATCCACCATCCTCCATTTTCCATCCTCCATATTCCATCTTCCATCCACTATCCTCTTATACCATTTAGTAATAGGAATAGGCATAACTAATACACCAAAAACGAACTGCCGCTAAATCATATGAAAAACACTCAAATGTTGAAATAACTCGCGAACCACCAACTGTTAAATAATTTTGTTAACGCAGAAACCATCGAGGGCGTACCCTCAACAAATCACCAAAGTTTCATCGCAATTGGATGAGTGGTTTCGGAGCCTATACAGGACAAACAGACAAACATTCATTTTTATATATAGAGATATAGAGATAAGACAAACTATACGTAGGTTACTACTTATGTTTTGAGATATGGCAACACTGATGTGAGTACTTCAAATCTGACATTGTCGTCGTAAAGTTTGACATTTTTAGTGGTGAACGTACTCAGAACGTGTTGTCATACGAGTGCTATTTGTGTTGTCTACAGATACTTGAAATATTCAGCTTGGTCGAAAAATGAAATTAAATCGTGAACATTTTCGTGCGATGATTTTCTATGACTTTCGACGTGGATTAAACCAACAGCAGTGTGCCGATCAACTCGCTTCGACTTTTGGTGATGAAGCACCATTTCGAGCCACCGTGTTTCGCTGGTTTTCTGAATTCAATCGTGGTCGCACTTCGCTACAGGACGAATTTCGTGAAGGTCGTCCAAAATCGGCAGTTGTGCCAGAAAACATCGATGCTGTACGTGAACTGATATTGCAAGATCGTCATGTGACATACCGTGAGATTGAGGCATTCCTGGGTATTAGTTCCACTCGCATATATGCAATATTGCATGAACATTTGGCTGCCAAAAAGATTTGTTCGCGTTGGATACCGCATAATTTGACAATGGTTGGTTTGGTTGGTTTAAGTGGCAGCCCTGTCACCCAAACAGAGCTCAATTAGCTCAGAGGCCGTTTTGGAACCACAAACTCGTGTTAAACTCGGATGTTAAGGGTTGTTGATACTGGGGAATACGGAAGATGAATGTGAGAAAGGTTGATTGAATTGAATCGCTATAGACACCCTGTGCTGTTCAGGAAAAGTAATAACTCTCCGATCTTCTTCCCCGAAATCTACATCAGGTTCCCGTAGAAGGGCTTGCCTAGCGCTCGCTCTCGGGCTCTAGCTAGAGCCGGACACTCGCAAAGGAAATGAACGAGCGACTCTTGCTCATTAGTGTCCTGGCAGCTGCGGCAGTGTACATTGAATGGAATGCCCAGTTTGGCCGCATGATCCCCAATCGGCCAGTGACCTGTACTGATCGCCGTGATTCTGGAGACGTCTGCCCGGGTCTTGTATAGAAGTTCATCTGACTTGGCTCGGTTGTAAGATGGCCACATCTTCCTAGATATGGCGCAGGTAGTTAGGCTTTTCCATCTGGAGTTAGCCGCTGTCTGGAAGTGTGAGAGTATGACCCTCTTTACGACTCCTAAAGGAACGTGGACTAGTTCCGCAAGAGAGCCGGGAAGAGCGGAGCCCTCCCTGGCCAGTTCATCAGCCCGCTCATTTCCCATTATGTCTCTATGCCCCGGGACCCAGAGCACAGTGACTTTGAGCCGTTCCGCCAAACCGGCTAGTTCGTTACGGCATTGCTGAACTAGTTTAGAGGAGGAGGACAATAGCTCAAAAAAAGCTCGTGTCGATTGGTGCAAAGAAATGTTGAAAAAATTAAAAAGTGTGTTGATCTTCATGGAAAATATTTTGAAAAACAATGAAGCCATTTTTGATTATAAATATGTTTTTATTTTAAGTAGCAACCTACGTACAATTAAAAACTACAATGTTAATGAATTTTACTTTATTATTTTTTAATAATAAAGTATTGTGATCGACCTGAAATTTCAAAAAACTTTGCTACCCTGAAATTTTGTATTTTCACGTTTTAGGAATAGTAAACCCCAAAAAAGCAAAAAAAAAATGGCTGTCCTTAGGAATACTTCAAGATTAAACAAGGGCTTAAACATTTAAGGGGGGTGGTGGGGTGTGGGAGTGGGCGGTGAAAAACTTTGGATTACAATATCTTCCGAGCCAATTACACCAGAAAGATAAAATTTAGTTTCTGTATATGGGATCACAAAAGGAGTCTACTGAAAGTAAATTGTTTTGAGAGGGGATGTGGAGCACGAAAGTGGGGGGACAGCAATTTCTCAAAAAATGTCATTTTTATATCTCGAAAACCGTATTAGATATGATCTTGAAAATTTTACAGGAGTTGGGGTCGGTAGAGCTCTTGGTTGGTTAGTTTACGTGGTGGCCAGTCTGCCGAAAACAGAGCCCAATTAGCACAGGAAGCGCCGTTTTGATACCACAACTCGTTTAACCTGGTCGTTAAGGGCTGATGAAGTAGATACATAGTTTTACAGAGACCTGGGACTTGAATGGATTATCATATCCATCCAGAGCTGTTCAAGAAGGTAATCAGTTCTCCTATCTTGTTTTTCGAGATCTCATCAAGGTTATTGTAGAACGGTTTGCCTAGTGCGCGAAGTCTGGCTCTAGCTAAGGCGGGACACTCGCAAAGAAGGTGGATAACAGTTTCCCTCTTATTTCCATCCCCAGAACTGCGGCAATTGACGTTAAAGGGAATACCCAGTGTAGTGTACTCTCGCCACTACTAATTATAAACTTAACCATCCTCCAATAAATCACCACAAGCCACACACAGAGTAACATTTTCTGATCTCATATTCAACATAAAAGAAAGCATAACATTGAGTACCCAAATGTAAACAAACAGGTCACTCAATGTTATGCAAAAGTATACCTCGGCCACACAAAGATAAGCATAGAGCCAACGTTATGGGAATTTCCTATGCTTGCCTTTCTGTGCGTCATAATTTCTCGCACACGAAATCGGTTCTCCGATTACATTTACTTGTGCATAGGAAATGCATAGAATATTGTACGGGCAATGATTGCTCTATGCCAGGCAATGGATATTGCTGGCCATGCATTTCTTATGCACTTGAACTGAGACCCATGGCTCGTGCGGATTCTTCATATCAATAAATTAAGTGAAATATGAAGACCAACCTTTTTAGGAATAAGTTACTATAGGACAATTTTTTATGAATAAGAATAACGTAAGAACTTTTTATGCATAAGTTAGTATAGGAATTTACCATGTAAGAATTATTTTAGGTTCATTTTTTCTATATGTAGTTTTAAGTGCAAATTGTATAAAAGGAAAGTGATGGCCCATACTCGGGGCCATTTTGATAAATAAAGTTACGCCAGGCAACGTGCCGCTACACAACTTCAAATTTTTCATTGGCTTTTATTCCGGCATAGTGCCTTCACCACCTGCGGCTCAAATCCGCTTCGCTATCAACATTTGAGTATCCGGCAATTGTGCCTAAGCCATCCGCGGGATCAGCCGCTTCATATACTGGTAAGTTTTTGCCGTCCATTTCCGAAACCGGTCTCCGAACACAACACCGTCGCCGATCGGCCAGTGACCCGTGCTGACTGCCATGACTCTGGAGACGTCCACACGGCTCCTGTTCAGGAGTTCATCTGTTCTGCTCCGGGAGTAGGATGGCCATATCTTCCTAGATATGACGCAGTTGGTCAGTCCTCTCCATCTGGAGTTCGCGTTTGTGAGAAATTGGGTGGATATTTGGCGCTTAACAGTCCCTAGTGGGACCTGAACGGATTCTGCGAGAGCCCTGCCTTGTCTAGCTAATACGTCTGCCCGCTCGTTACTCTCTATCTTGCTGTGGCCTGGGACCCAAAGCAGAGTAACTTTGACTTGACTTCCTAAGTGGGCTAGCTCCTCTCGGCACTGTTTGACGAGCTTAGAGGAGGTGGTAGCCGAATCTAAGACTTTGATTGCGGTTTGGCTGTCAGAAAGGATAACAACATTTCGATTTGGCGTAGCGTCTTGCTGCAAAGTCCGACAGGCCTCCCGGATCCCCAGTATCTCCGCCTGGAAAACGCTGGCGTAGTCCGGTAAGTGGTAAGACCTTGCAATATAGTGTGTGTCTGAGAGAAAACTCCCGCTCCGACTGCACATTTCATCTTTGAACCGTCAGTGTATATGAATGTGTCGAATTCATGTATAACTGAACCATTCTTCCATTCCGCCCTGGTTGGAAAACTCACAGCGAAATCCTTCTTGAAGGTCAGTCTCGGGATAATGTAGTCGGTCGGCGATTTAACTATTTCCGCTGGTAAGGATTCTAGAATGTTACTGTGACCATAAGGTTTGCCATACGCTGGTGTCCGGGTGCATCTTTAATGCACCTTGCCTAACTCTGTTGGTGGAAGAAGGCTACGGCTATAAATCCCGCCGAAGTCTGGATGGCTGTCTTGTCATCTGTGTAGTACACTGTACATTTTAGCAGTTTGTCGAGGTATCTTTTATGTAACAATTTGTAGAGTGAGGCGGGAGTATGTGTTCTGTTGGGCTATTTTGAGGGGGAGGGCCTGCGCGATGTAACGGTGGAAAGGGTGCGCGGATGGGGGTGAATATGCTTGGGCAAAGTTGAAGTAAGGCAGGGCGTGCGCGCCATAGCGCTGATTTCAATATGTGGTCGTTGGCTCTGACTGTAGATGTAGTTGCTAGCCCGTTGATGGTGTAGTGGTGCGGACTTCTCCCATCGATGAGACTTTTGGCCGTTAGGTTTATTTGCGCCTTTCCGAGTGTGGTAGTGACGCTATCGCAACCGGTTTCGACTAGGAGTGCTTCTATTGGGGAGGTGCGGTATGCACCCAAGGCGGCTCGTAGAATTTTGTTGACCGCAACCTGCAGCTTATGTATGTTCGTCTTGGAGGTGTTGCCGTATATTGTTAGGCCATATTGTATGCAACCCCTACCTAATGATAACGCGACGTATAGAATTGCTGCCGTGCTGGCTCCCAAGCTCTTCGAAGCCAGGGCCCGAACCAGATTATGCGTTTTCTCGAGCAACGTTATGATGTTGTTCACGTGCGCGCTCCACTTAAGTTTGGGCGAAAAAGTTAGCCCAAGTATTCTGCAGGTGGCGAGTGGAAGTAGGGTGGTCTCGTCTATATTGACCTCATTGATGATGGGTCTATGTTTACGCGAGAAGGTAATTAGCTCTCCTTGTTGAAGGGGGAGTTTTGCACCTGTTCTGATGTACCAGGCATCAATTGTCGTCTCGTCTGTAGGTCTCGTTCAAGTGGGGGTGAGAAGAGGTAATGCGTATATTGTCAGCGTAAATGTAATGACACCTGTTAGGGTTGTCGGAGAGGAGTTGGGAGAGCGAGTGAATATAAGTATTGAAAAAAACAACATTTTGCCACAAGGGTCACCTCCTGTGGCAGAATGTTGTCGACGCTGTAATGCTTGGTAGTGTATCCGTTGACTCTTACCATTATGGAACGTGAAAAGAGGGACTGTCAATCGTCTGGATGAATCGGGCATCAATACCCCAGACAGATAGTTGTTTAGTGATCACGGTCTTAATTACCCGGTCAAAGGCCTTCTCAAGATCAAGGGATAGGGCTGATTGTTGGAGAATGCTAGTCTGGCGTGGTGTTCGAGATCGAGCAGGAGAGAGGTTGTACCTCTCCCCGGCATAAAGCGGTGCTGCTCGGCCAAAAAAATATGCTCCAGTAGGATCCCAAGTCTTCTGCTCAAGATCTTTTCGAATACCCTTGACAGGCAAGGGAGAAGCGAATTAGGACGGAGATCCTTAGAGGTCAATGTGAAGCAGAAGGCTTGGATCTCTTGCGGATGGGCACTTGGAAAAGAGCACTGCGCCAGGATCAGGTTGTATAGATCCACCAGTCTGAACTTCAGGCAATTGGTGTCATGTCCTGGTGCTGAAAGCTTGCAGGAACTAAGCACCGAACTTAGTTCCGCAAAGGAGATAGGATGCAGTGAAGCATTAAACAGAGCTTTCAGACGAACTGTCAGAACAACAAAAAGGGGGGGGGGTGGCTTCCATTTGGGTTATTGGGTGTTTATCTGCGAAGGTTTGTAGATCCGAGCGCGTGTTGTGTGTTAAACCGATTGCTAACGCATCAAAGAAATGTTGTTTCTCCGGAGTTACTATCACTCTGGAGTTTGTTAGTTGGTGGGGGTTAGTAGTGGTGTGATGGTGCGTTTACACTCACCCTTCAGGCTCGCCTCTACGCCCATCAGGCCATTGCAAACCGGTTTTCGTCGGCTGTGTTCTTTGCTGTGTTGAAAGCAATTTACACTCAAAATGCCTCTGCGGCGCAACTTACCCATAAGTGCGAAACGACAGAAATACGATGAGCTGCGAATTTTGTGGTACCACAGTTCACTGCATGTGTGTACACACTGGTGGGGATAGAGGCTCACCTCAAACGTTGAGTGTAAATGCACCATAAAAGTTAGTATTGGTGGCGGGAGTTTTGATGGGGGTAGTTGGTGTAAGAGGTGTGGTGTTCGCTTGGGAGGTTGGTTCTGAGTGGGGAAGAGCGGAGGAGGTTGAGGGCTTGTGGTTAGTAGTGGCAGAATTATAGGCAGGTTTAGTAGGGGATGAAGTTGAGTACGTGGGGAGGATGAGAATGCTTGTGGAGCGGGGGTGTTGGAAGGGGTAGGATTGAGAGATCTAGGTATGGGGTTAAAGGGTATGGGGGTAAGGGTAGGTATGGGGCTAAAGGGTAGGAGGTTAAAGGCATTTTCGAAACAGGGAAATTTGTCGGTTTTATGAGGTAAGGCTGTTGGCGAATATTTTCGTGACCTTCCTAGGTATTCAAATTGTATTCGCATATGTGAATTTAGAAAACTGTTTGTTTTTCGTTTCGTGTTTGTTGAAAATATTAGGTCTGTTCTTTTTGACTGATTGATTCGTTGAAGGGTGTTGGAGTGGGGGGAAGGACAATGCAATGCGTCCGAATTGCTCGAAAGCTGAGATTGATCCATTCTAAAATTTATATCTCCTGAAGGATTGGTGTCAGAAGGTTGAAACTTTGTGGTTGTTTTATGTGATACTAGGAACCTAGACAAGGACTAACATTTTGAAGGAGGGGAGTGTGCGAGTAAAAAACTGTGGAACCAATTATACCAGGAAGATAAAATTTGGTTTCTGAAGATAGGATGACAAGTCGAGTTTAGTGAAAGTAAAATTTTTGAGGGAGGAGGTGGAACGCGGAAGTGGGGGACAGCCATTTTTCTGAAAATTTAATTTGTATATCTCAGGAACCATACCATTTATGACCTTATAAATTTTACAGGAGTAGTGTAGGGGGGGGGGGGGGGGTGATGGTGGGAGCGGGTGGAAAGGAAAAATTCTGATTTTTATTTGTCGAAAACCGTAAAGGATGGAAACTGGAAATTTACGACTATGTAGTGGCTCTACATTTTCCGATACGACTTTTCCTTTTTCGGCTTATTGAGAAATCTTAAGTTATTGAAAAATTAGTTATAATTGTTAATTATAACATCTTCAAGAATACCATAAAAGAAAATCTTCAGGGATTTGAAGTCTTAATTGATAATAATTATTTTTTTTATTTTTCTAAGATTCCTCTGTAATGGCTCCACAGAAGCATATATTTACGAAAATTTGGTGCACATCTACATATATTATATTTCCCAGCATTCCTCAAGCACTTGTTTCACCGAGAATATCTGGTCTACTGTAGATCGGTCGGCTCTGAATCCACCTTGGTATTCGCCAATTGTTTCGTTAGTATAGGGCTTAAGACGACGTTCAATTATTTTTGTCAGTATTTTGTAGGACGTACACAACAATGATATTCCTCTGTAATTCTCACAGCAGAGTTTGTCTCCTTTCTTGTAAATTGGACATTTGATGCCTTTTTGCCAATCGTCAGGTATATTTTCCTCTGTCCAAATTTTGCGGAAATAATACACAAAACAGTATTATTTCCGCGCCACAGTTCTCACCGTTTTTCAGAAGTTCAAATGGTATTTCGTCAATTCCCGGCGATTTATTTAGTTTCCGGTCAATAGGGATACTTTGATTTCGTCTAGTGTGGGTAGTGTCGATGATGGTTCTTCTTCGTCAGTTGAAACCTCTGTCGTACGCTCCTTACAATAGTTCCAAAGCAGTCTAAACTGCAATTTAGATACAACAACACTAGGTACATGATTCTACAGCCAATAAAAAAATAGTTACATCTTAGCAGCTCGAGAATATTTGGGAATCAATGACTGCACGATTTATATGAAGAGAATTTCTTTTTATTGTAAGAAGGTTGGATAGGTCTTGCTTCCTGGGCTGGACAGCTTGACAGTTCACGCAGAAGGAAGTAATACACTTGGTATCATGTGGAAGCGCCACTGAGCAGGATTCGCAGATATCTATCGTCGCCTCACAGTGATTTTTAGTGTGTCCTAATTGTTGGCACTTTCAGCATCGGAGGGGGTTCGGGAAATATTCCTTCATCTCTAGTCTCTCGAAACCAATATTTAAATGTGCTGGAAGAGTGTACAAATCGAAGATTATTATGAGCGGTCGCAGTGTTTGTTAGAGGTTTTTTTAATTGTACTACCTCATTGACATTCTTTTCCTTTAAACCCTCCAAGATGTCCTCCTGGGAGAGGGATCTTGTCGAGGAAGCGTAGATCATCCCCTTGGAGGTGTTTAATCATCCATGGAAGTCACACTTAATGAGGATATCGTTTATTTTATTCAGTGCTATGCTTTCATTATTTACGAGAAGTAGCAAGCTTCCGTCTCTTAGGAAAGGAGCATTACTATACAACGTGGAGATTTGGTCAATCCATTTCTTCACCACGAACACATTGTACTGCTGAAGGGATTTACCGGGTGTGTTAGAATGAATGACGATGAATTTAAGAGAAGGAGTGATGGGTTTTGCTGTTGCGGGAGAGAGTCCGGGACCTGGATAGAGTACTCGCCGGAGGATGTTGTACATTTAGCTGATCTTTGCCTCTTGTTCTTGGGCGAATTGGAGGGCAAACCTATTCATACTGGCCATGTCAACAAGTCGGAGAGATTTTCTGTTATATTATGTCTAGTCAAAAGTCAGGTGCACAAAGATCAAAAGTTACCTGAATGTAAACAAATGGGTGTAATCTAGGCAGGCTATTAATTGCTTATAGTCACTGTTATAAGGGAGTATCAGTCGAGAAGGCACTATAGTCCCGTGGGTCGTGTAGCCCTTCACTATTTTAGTCAATTGGCCGCAAAGGTCTGGCACTAAAAGTTGGGCCGTCGGACCTAACCTCAAAACACTATTATGTGAAATGTAAATGGTAGCGCACTATGAGGGGTGACAAGGGGTCCGAAAGGGGAGAAAAAGCAAACCCTCTAAAACCACTCGGAATTCGCTTATCACGGGAGCACCATTCGGGCACGTCAGTTCACATTGACGTTCTGATCGCAATGGCATAATAAAGAATACACAATGAGAGTCTTTCTAGATGTTGAAGGAGCCATCAACAACGTGAAAAGGGATGCCATTCGGGCAGAACTGGGAATTACCAACTGGATTAGCGGCATGCTCCAAAGTATTATTGAATGATATACGCATCCATTGGTGAGAGTGACATACCTGGACTTGAATTAATAGGTACCCCGCAGTAGGGAGTTCTGTCACCTCTACTTTGGGTACTAGTAGTCGACCCTATCTTATCCCAGCTCGAGAGAAACAGGATCACAGTTGTCGTACGCTAGACGATGACCTAGTTATACTGGTTTCTGGCAACTTACTACCCACAATAGCTGAACTAGTGCTGAGAGCACTACGGAAATTACATAAATGGGTAGTAAGCTGTGGTTTGGAGATGAACTCTACAAAAACCGAGCTGGTTTTCTTCACTCGGAAGAAGGCAAAATAGGTAATACTACTCTCGACCTTAAAACTGAAGCTAAGTACCTAGGAATTAATCTTATCGTGTTTCGCCGATTTCGAGCTGCGAACCTAAAAAAAAAAGTGGACAAATGAAGGTTTTTAAGAAGGAAACGAAGTATCTAGATCGATAGCAACAAGGAATTCACACAGACCCCAATAAGATAGCCGCGATCAAAGCTTACAACCACCGACAAACGTCAGAGAGTTGCGAAGCAGTCTAGCGGTCGCATCCTGGTACCGACGATTCGTGCCTGAATTTTCTACCGTGGTACATCCCCTAACCACACTGCTGCAGGGAAAACAATGGAAATGGCAAGCGGAACAACAAGAAGCTTTTCCCACCCATCCTCAAGCGGAAATTCTGAGAAGCACGAGTGATGGCTTGCCCAAACTTTAACCAAAAGTTCACCCTCCAAATGGATGCAAGTAATAACTACGGTCTAAGAGTAGTACTAGCGGAGGAGATCGACAATAAGGAACACGTGATAGCCTACGCCAGCCACCACCTAAACCCAGTAGAATGCAACTACTCTCCGACGGAGAAAGAATGATTGGCCATTATCTGGGGAATTTTCTAGATGCGACGCAACCTAAGGGTACCAGTTCACAGTCATCACGGACCATATGGATTAAATGGTTGAATTCGATCGATAGCCCCATAGGACGAATCGCAAGATGTGCACTAGAACTGCAACAATATGCGTTTGACATCCAGTACCGGCGAGGCAAGCTGAACGTCGCTGGCGCGCTCCCCAGAACGCCGACGAATGTGCTTTACACGACTTAGATCAAAGAAGCAAACGAGCCAAAATGCAAATGGCTGAAGAAGAGGTTAGCGGAGGTGAAAGAAAATCGAGACAAGTTATGTCTATGACATAATGTCGTCGAAAATGGAAAAATGTATCGTCATATTCACCACCAGTCGAACGACGAGGATTGTGCGCCATAGAGCTGAGTCAAGCAGAGCAGAGACGAGCCAAGCAGAGCAGAGAACGAGCAGAGACGAGCCAAGCAGAGCAGAGAACGAGCTAAGACGAGCCAAGACGAGCGAAGACGGGTAGATCCGAAACGAGCCAAGAAGGAGCCCAGACTAACAGAGCCGAGTCGAGCCAAGACGAGCCGAATCGAGCCAAGATGAGCCGAGACGTGTCAGGAAGACGAGGCGAGTCTAGCCGAAGTAACGAGAAGTATCATGAGACGCAGTTTATTAAATATAGTATATGTCACCAACATTCCGAATAAATTATTATAATAAAGTGAAGTAAGATAAAACAAATTTTTTTTTAACGGATCTTGCCACCCGCTAAGCCTACTCCGACTATGAATCGAGTCGCTACAAGCTTAAGAGGAATAGAAACCATAATAAGCGCATCAAGAAAGCAACAATCGCCTTCTACACTTGCAAGGACGCCTTCGGCAAGAAATTGGGAATACAGCCCGCAATGGTTCACTGGATGTACGCCTATATTGAAAGTTCCATCCTTCTTTATGCTGCACAAGAGTAGTGTAACGAGAGTGTAGAGGCGACTTGCCTAGGCATCACAGGCGCTTTGCAATCAACGCCAACAGATAAGCAGTGCAGTAGATATACTATTATAAATTCCTCGTCAAATCTTCCCGAAGAGTCGTGTATAAAAATTTATACAGACAGTCAGCAATGAAAGCTCTAAGCTCCAACCTAGTCAAATCTAAGATAGTAATGGAGTGTAGCGAGCGTCCGAAAACACTGGACGCAGCTGATAAGGTTTTCTTGTGGAAATGAGGTACCCGATGAGATGACCAAAACTGGAGCTGCAATGCAACCCAAGCGGCAAAAATATCCCTTACTTAAGTTAAGAGAAAACTTGATAAAAAGGCAATGAAGCTGACCAATGGTAGATGGTTTAACTTAACTACGTGTGAAACCTCCAGGTAGCTATGGCCAGTAATACATCCTAGAAGGACTGTCGATCTTCTGAAAAGAAGTCGTATAGAGCCAGTAACATTACATCAGTCATAATGGGACACTATCTCATTGACAGACATGCACAACGCCTAGGCGTTCGAGAAATTGACTTCTGCAGAAGATGCACAATGGACCAATCGAATGGTCTAAGTGAGTCGATACATAGTACGGATGACTGCCACCATAACCGAACCTAACCAAAGCCCCAATATTATTCCTTAAGGAAAGCCACATAGAAGTAGTAGCGAGGATGATAGGATATGACTAACTTCTGCCACAAAGGAAATAGCGAAGTAATGCTAATGCACCGATAGAGATGTTGAACAATGATAGATTGTTAATGAGAATGGAATTTTTTCATGGTGAAGCTACCATTGAAGCTAATTTTAAGAACGCAGTTTTGGAAAAATCTAAAATATCTACTGGAAAAGTTCTCTTTGATAAGCATGTGATGACCCCTCAATATGCTCCTTACCATCATCGTCATCAATGGCGCGACACATTTTATGAGGTAAGGCTGTTGGCGAATATTTTCGTGACCTTCCTAGGTATTCAAATTGTATTCGCATATGTGAATTTAGGAAACTGTTTGTTTTTCGTTTCGTGTTTATTGAAAATATTAGGTCTGTTCTTTTTGACTGATTGATTCGTTGAAGGGTGTTGGAGTGGGGGGAAGAACAATGCAATGCGTCCGAATTGCTCGAAAGCTGAGATTGATCCATTCTAAAATTTATATCTCCTGAAGGATTGGTGTCAGAAGGTTGAAACTTTGTGGTTGTTTTATGTGATACTAGGAACCTAGACAAGGACTAACATTTTGAAGGAGGGGAGTGTGGGAGTAAAAAACTGTGGAACCAATTATACCAGGAAGATAAAATTTGGTTTCTGAAGATAGGATGACAGGTCGAGTCTAGTGAAAGTAAAATTTTTGTGGAAGGAGGTGGAACGCGGAAGTGGGGGACAGCCATTTTTCTGAAAATTTAATTTGTATATCTCAGGAACCATACCATTTATGACCTTATAAATTTTACAGGAGTAGTGTAGGGGGGGGGGGGGGGGGGTGATGGTGGGAGCGGGTGGAAAGGAAAAATTCTGATTTTTATTTGTCGAAAACCGTAAAGGATGGAAACTGGAAATTTACGACTATGTAGTGGCTCTACATTTTCCGATACGACTTTTCCTTTTTCGGCTTATTGAGAAATCTTAAGTTATTGAAAAATTAGTTATAATTGTTAATTATAACATCTTCAAGAATACCATAAAAGAAAATCCCCAGGGATTTGAAGTCTTAATTGATAATAATTATTTTTTTTATTTTTCTAAGATTCCTCTGTAGTGGCTCCACAGAAGCATATATTTATGAAAATTTGGTGCACATCTACATATATTTTATTTCCCAGCATTCCTCAAGCACTTGTTTCACCGAGAATATCTGGTCTACTGTAGATCGGTCGGCTCTGAATCCACCTTGGTATTCGCCAATTGTTTCGTTAGTATAGGGCTTAAGACGACGTTCAATTATTTTTGTCAGTATTTTGTAGGACGTACACAACAATGATATTCCTCTGTTATTCTCACAGCAGAGTTTGTCTCCTTTCTTGTAAATTGGGCATTTGATGCCTTTTTGCCAATCGTCAGGTATATTTTCCTCTGTCCAAATTTTGCATATTGTTTTGTGTATTATTTCCGCGCCACAGTTCTCACCGTTTTTCAGAAGTTCAAATGGTATTTCGTCAATTCCCGGCGATTTATTTAGTTTCCGGTCAATAGGGATGCTTTGATTTCGTCTAGTGTGGGTAGTGTCGATGATGGTTCTTCTTCGTCAGTTGAAACCTCTGTCGTACGCTCCTTACAATAGTTCCAAAGCAGTCTAAACTGCAATTTAGAGACAACAACACTAGGTACATGATTCTACAGCCAATAAAAAAATAGTTACATCTTAGCAGCTCGAGAATATTTGGGAATCAATGAATGCACGATTTATATGAGACTTCGTTATAGTTCTGGTTTAACTGGTACAGATACAGTTATCCCCCGAGATACGTAATTAACGCGTACCGTAGACTTTTGCGTAACTCAAATTTTACGTAAGTCGAATTTGAAAATTGATTAAGTTTACCTATGTACTAAATTATTATATTTTACACAAATACGTATGTATCTATTTAAAAGAAACAAAACAACAATAAGCTGAAATTCATACATATTTGATTGTCAGTAAAAGATTTTCCTTTAACTTCTATTATTTCTATGGTTTAATGTTGGCTCTGGATTTCGCGCTTGTTTTTTTGGTTGAATACCAGTGAATTCGGTTTGTCGTTTCGATTGTATTTTAACGGTCAATAAACGAGCAACACTATAAATATGTAGCGGCGCTAAAAAAGTTATGTACTAAACAAATCACTCTAGGCAAGCTACATTAATGACGTGAAACAATACATATATGTAGAAAAACGAGCAATAAACATGTGCTCGGTTCTGCTGCTCGACCCTCACTGAGTAGAAGAAATTTTCAAGAGAGAATGCCCGCGTTCGTGCTTAGGTCGAAAAGTGAAGAATTTTTTTTTTTTCCATTTTTTGAAATTTTTATTTTACATAACTGCGAATTTACGTAACTGCGTTTTACGTATCTCGGGGGATTACTGTATAACAAACTAGGTAGGGAGGAAAGAGAAAAGTCAATATCGAGAAGTAATATGAATTGCATTTCTGCCTCGTTAAGTTTTTTTTATGCAGACTCATCTACAGTCTAGGGAATCTAGTTATTATTCTACTTTATTCTTTTGGTTTGTTATCTTTTTTTTGTTTCGTTTTATCATAATACAATAAGAAATGTTCATAAATCACAATCATAATAAAACCTTGATAACTATTTGGAAGGATCTTATGAAAAGCCGGGGCTCAACCCTCACGCCGTACATTGTCGAGATTTGGAAACGCCAACATTTTTTCCTGCGAAAAAACCAACAAAAAAAACCTTTTTTTTTTTCAAAGAAGGAAGAAAAAAGGAAGACAAACGGGGAATCGGAATCAGAAGTGACGAGAAAAAGGGCATGAGCAGGAGGTTGAACGAAAGGAAAACGATAAGATTGAGAAATTACATGTAATTAAAAAAAAAAAAGTTATGGTGAACTAACAACAATTACCCAAGAAAACACTTAATAATCCGTGAATCTTAGTGACTTTTTTTCGTGGACGACCGTCCGGACAATCAAAGGTAACGCCTAGATTTAGCCTTCTTGCGAAGCCAACTTGTACCCCAAACATAGAATCTAAAAAGGAAAAATGAAACTTTACGCCACTAGCTACACCTTTTCAACATGTATTTCAGATTATGTAAATTGTTTTTCAGAATAGTGAATTGTATTTCAGATTATGTAAATTGTATTTCAGAAGAGTGAATTGTATTTCAGATTTGGTAAAATGTATTTCAGAATAGTGAATTGTATTTCAGAATACATAAAATGTATTTCAGATTAGTGAATTGTATTTCAGATTTGGTAAGATGTATTTCAGAATAGTGAATTGTATTTCAGAATACGTAAGTTTGAATTCAGAAAACGTAAATTGTATTTCAGAGTATATGAATTGAATTTCAGAACACATATAACGTAACATTTAAATTGATAATCGAAATAATAAGACTTAATTTCCAACTTGCATATCATCCAATGCCAAAGCTTTGACATGAAAAGTGGTAGTATGCTGCGCCGCCCGAGCACAGTCACCACCAGCTATTCTTTCTTTTGCTTGATCGATGATCTGCTCCAGGTACACCAAACGTTGTTCACCAATGCCTGGGCCAGTGACATTTGGTAGCTGAAAGTGTCCTTTCACATAGTTCTTGATTTTCGACCAAATATGCTCAACAGGATTAAGCATTGGAGAATATGGCGAAAGACGTAGCAAGTTTGCAGTACCATGCTTGCGGAGATTGCTGCAATTTATCCCGAGGGATACTGCCAAAGACGACCAATCTTCTCCTTTGTTAGCGCTGCTCACAATTCTCTCTCTATCCTGTTGGTTATGCTTGTGGTATTTTCGTCGAATGACTTGCTCACTGCTAACTATGCCCGATTGGCAAATTGGACACATCACGCTGTCTTCAGTCATCAATGCCAATAGACAAGTACCATGCAGAAGATGGCCACAAGGCTGTAATCTCTTAATTGCCTTCCTTAACATGCTAAGGCAGCAAATAGCGTTATCCTTCAATTCTATCGGGCCTATTACGAAACTCGAGTCGAGTGAATAACTCGACTCACATTTGGACTCGACTCGAGCTAAAGTTGGTATTATGAAACTCGACAATTGGAAAGTCACTTCATTTTCAGCAGTCGAGTGAGTTTGACATTTCTTATAAGAAAATACTCACTCGATCGGCTCTCATAATACGTACTAAAAGTCGAGTGAAACTCGACAAGTAGGCACTCGTCGAGTTTCATAGTCGCAGAATGTGAGTTTTTTGATCGAGTCGAGTTTCGTAATAGGCCCGTATCTTACTTAATCGAATCTCAATACAATAATTAAATTAAATGTCAACATTCTGATTAAGAATGCAATGGTATCTGAAATACAATTTACGTTTTCTGAATTTAAACTTACGTATTCTGAAATACAATTTACGTTTTCTGAATTCAAACTTACAGATTCTGAAATACAATTCACTATTCTGAAATACATTTTACCAATTCTGAAATACAATTCACTATTCTGAAATACATTTTACGTATTCTGAAATACAATTCACTATTCTGAAATACATTTTACGTAATCTGAAATACAATTCACTATTCTGAAATACAATTTACATAATCTGAAATTAATATTATATAGTCTTAAATACATGTTGAAAAGGTGTAGTCACCTATGGAGTCAACACATTTTTTATGGATCGTCGTTGCGATAATCGAGCACTAGCCTAATTTTAATAACCCAAAATATAATATAATTAATTAATTTAAATTTACCAAAATAATTCTTTCATTTATTAGTACTGGAGAAGATTGACATTATAGTTTGTTTTTGATTTATGTGTTAATAGGATAGGTTACTATGACCATAGACGTCGGCGTATTATTATTTTTTATTATTTATTTAAGGTTCGTCTTTCCGCGCATGCCAGCGGCTGCCCCAATGTAGCAGCATTTTCCTTTCCTCTTCCAACTAGGAATTCTGTTTCTAGGCTATTTTTCAGTACACCACAATCAAAGATGGGTGCTCTTTAGGTCACATTCACCCCCCCCCCCCCCCCACCGCCACCACGAGGCTACTTAGTGGCCGAAAAGGTAGTTTCGCTACAATATGCTGCATTCAAACTCATTTATTTTAATACCAACTAGAGCAATCAGGAGGATATACTCGGCGATCAGTACAGTACACTGATCAATTGAAGATCAGAACGCGAGCGAGCTAGAGTTACTCCTTCATTTCCTTTGCGGATGTCCTGCAATATCCACAGCTCGAGAACACTAGGCAGATACTTATTGGATGACCCGAAGGAGATCCCGAAGGAAAAAATTTGAAAATAAATGATAATCTGCCGAAATATTACAGGATAGAAATACATCAATTCTCCAAATCTTCAAGGAATACCTAACTAATTCAGACATAAAAAGCCATAATAACAGAGTCAGGAGTTGTGGCATGAAAACGGCGCATTTGTGATAATTAGGCCCGGTTTAATTGGAGCATCACATAAACTAAAAAATTGGCTGTTTAAATCACTATGTATTTAATTTCGAATACCAATTGGTACAAAATATTCAAATTTTAAGGAGAATAATCTGGATACTTAGTATTTATATAAGTTTTTCTTTTCATAAATTCTCTTCTCTTACAGTTCATTTTAAGTTTAGGTTATCACCAATTATTATCTTCAACAATATCTATTACTTACTGTTATGTGCTTGGGGCTGCCACGGTGCTTTCTGCTTATTACTACTCCTATTTTCACAGGTAATATTGGAAATACTTTTTCCAATGACGTCTATATTAGTTGTATAACAATATGGATTATATTGTGCATAATTATTTTGCATCGAATTAGAAAAGGCTTGCTGAAGAGCAGGATTGCGAATAGTAAACATGCCATTATCATTCTTAATTATTGCTGCTGGCTGGTCCATGGATAATGATGGCATTTGCATACAACTAGGTACTGAAACAGGCATTTCATTGTAATTTGCTCCATGGAACATTGGATTTCGCAGAGTTATCATTTTTGATTTTGTGAACTTTTTCGAAGCTTGCTTGGAATTATTCGTACCGAAATCTATTTCTAGTTTTGTTTTTCTCTTAAATTTCTTTTTCTTTGATTGGTTATTATCGCTGATGACTCCTTTCACTTTTGATTTATTGTTCATTGTATCAACCATGATAATGCCGCTTTGTTTATGTTGCAAATCCTTTAAATCCGCCAGTATAGAAGAAGGTACTTCATTTTGCTGAGAATGAAGCTGCTTTTTCATAGGTTTTAAAAGCTAGAAATGGATATTAAACAATATATATATATATACATATAAAACATTTGATGGTTATTTTTTTACCTTTCCAATTGATTCCCGCTGGGCTCTTAATAATTCTGCCTTAACTGGATCTACTTTAGTCAAGGTTATACCTGGTGGTAATGTTAGTTTCTCGACCTGGACGCCTTTATTGATTTGTTCCATAATACTTATATTTAAATGCATGATAGCCGATTGCTCTTCCATACTATCTTTTGCAATCTCAATTGTTGTGTCTGCATTAATATTTAGTTTCTGCATTGAATTTTGTAAAGACATTGCCATACTTTCCGCGTTCATAACATTCTTTTCTAAAGAAGAACTTTGAGTACCTTTATTAACGTTTTCAATTTTTGGTAAAATATTTGAGTCAATTTTTTCATGCTTTTGTTTGAGGTTATCAGTTTTGAAAATTTGTTTTGCGTTCATAAACTCATTTTTTTTACGTATCCGTTTGATTTTTGTATGTGTCTTAATTGTGCTCGATTTAATTGTATTCAATTTTAATTCAATTTCAGATTCTTCGGAGCTCGAGGAGTTATCAAAATGGAGCAATTTGAACTGATTATTTTCCAATGCACTTTTGCTGACTTGATTGTTATGTTGTTTGTTATGTTTCTTTATTTTTTTTAGATTTTCCATGTTGATAACGTTTGATACTGTCGTTTTAAAGTTAGATTTATTCGTAAGTTGCTGGTTTCCAATATTAAATTCTGCTGGCTCAGTTAGCACTATAGTATTTATTAATGACACTTCGTTAGAACAGTTTTTTTTGGTTTTCCCATAAGTTGTAACACAGCTATTTATAATTTGTTTTTGAATATGTTTCCTACTCCTCCTTGTTTCTTTGTTAAATGTAGAATTTATATTTTCATTTAATTCTTTCTTCAGTTCAGCTTCTAAGGCTAAATTTTTTCCAATTCTACGGTCTTTCTTTAATTGTGTTTTAGTTTTCAACATGGGTTTCAAACTTTTTTTATCATTGGAATATGACTGCATGTGCTCTTGTGGTAATTTTTTATTTAATTTAGTCTTGGGTACAAGAGGCCTTAGAATCTTTAATGTTAATGAATCTAATGAAGTTGCTGGAACTAATTGACCATTCACAAAAGTATACAATAGTTTATCCTTATCTGGAGATACTCCCTTGGCTGTCACTGTAACTTGTGGTTCTGATACATGTGGTAGATTAATTCTACGAATAGTTACTATTCTTTTAGAAGGATCATTTTTACAGTCATTGGACTGTTTTTCACATATAGGTATTGTCTGAGTAAAGGGAATGATATTACATTGATTTAGTGTCAAATGTTGTGGTACATTATTAGTTGACAGTGAGGACTCCGCCACTTGTTCATGTTTATGAATTGTTTGCTGTTTGGGAATAGAATTTTTCTGTAATATTTCAAGCTGCTGCTCCCTAGTTGGTAAATAAGCAAATTTAAAAGCAGGACTAATCGATTTCACTAAAGTCAATAGTTCGAGAATTCTCGTTTCTACCCTAATTTTACCAGTACTCAACCTTTTAATATTAAGTTCGAGGTCCACCATCAGCTTTTTATCTTTTTTCTTGGCGGATTTATGTTCCTTTAACTCATTTTTGGAAGTAAACTCTTTAAAGTATAAATCATGATATTGCGATCTAAGGTCATATAATTCTTCGATACGTTTTGACTCCTCTTTCTTTAATTTTTGCCGCGCTTTCTTTTCAGTTTTTTTGTTTCCGCATTTGATTTTATCACAGCCTTCTATAAAATTTAAAGTATCTTCAACCCATGTATCTACACTGTGATTGTTATATTCATGGAAAGATATTTTCTTACAATATTCGTTTTCGATTGATAGCTTTTGTTTAAATTTTCTTTCGTTATCTCGTTCTGTAATTTTTTTTTCAATTTCCTTTCTTATAGAAGAGTTTTTTCCAGTTTTCTTTGCGGAAAGTAATGCTTTATTTGCATTTGAAGTTTGACTTTTAAGTTTTTTCCGTAGCCTGTCCATAGTTTCATTAACTTTAACCTGGCTACTGTCCTACAAATACAAATTATTTAATTAACGCAACTTTAAACAGAGCGGTCCAGTTCAGGATTTAAGGGGTGATCGCTTGGTTCTTTTCATAAAAAAATCTTAAAGGAGATATATCTTCAATACATGAAAAAAGTTCCACCTTGCTAGTTAAAGATTATGTTGGAGATTAGTTAGTTAGAGATAGTTAAATATTACGCCTCAAAGCCTGACTGGGCATTATAAAAATTAATGTCCAATTAATTAAAGTACAATTTTATAAATCAATCGAGGGGAAAACATAGTGCAGTGTCCGCAAGATATTGCAAATACTGGAGGGATCTGAGGAGGTTTTGGCTTTACTAAACATTGTTTCAAAAATTTAATAGTTCTTTTGTATCCTAATATTATAAACAAAAATATTAATTAATTATTAAAAAATAGTATTATTTTTTGGGTAGACGTTCGGAACGAGTTTAATTCCGAGATGCGGTGTAGGTTACTATGTGGCTGAAAACCTAAACAAATGTTCAGGAAGCGGTTAGAGTGGGGTCGCCGCTGCCACGTTTAACATATGAGTTACATAATTGGGTCATACTCCGGGACGAGGTCTAAGTCGTAGTATAATATCAGTTATTACGTGATTTGATTTTGGGCCATTACATGAAATCGGAAATGCGTTTGTAGGCGATCACATAAAAAATCTGTGGAAGTGAAAACCAATCTGATATCTCATCAATCCTAAGAAATATGTCGAAAGCCTTACGTCCTCTTGGAGTTGAATATCTAAAAATAATGAAATCAACTTTTAGACGATTATGTAGGAAGCCTTTTGAAGTAAAAATGAATTCGATATCTCATTAGAACTAAGAAATATGTAGGAATTTGTGAAAACATATGCAACCCCCTTGCACCCACTTCGGGGTTGAATATTAAAAAATCCTGAAATTAGTTTTTAGATATACTATATATAAAGCAAGCCTGAGGAAGTGAAAATCAATTCGATGTCTTATCAGTCCCAAGAGATATAAGGGAATTCGTGAAAACGTGTTCAACCCATTTATACCCTCTTAGGGGTTGAAAAAGGAAAAAAATTTAAAACCAGTTTTAGGTGATTATGAAACAAGCCCGTGGAAGTGAAAAGTTATTCGATATCTAATCAGACCTCAGGGATGCGGCTGAATTCCTGAAAATGTATACAACCCCTTTACCCCACTTTGGGGGTCGAATTTCAAAAAATCCTGAAAACATTTTCTAGATATTTATATGAAGAATCCGTAGAATAAAAATTAATTCAATATTTGGAAAGACCTAATAGATATGACGAAAATCGTGAAAATATATGCATCCAATTTTCACTGATAATTTTTTCCCCCCTTCCGTACGCCAATAAATATTTGGAATTTTTTTTAATCAAAATTATTTTTCTAGTTGATTTACATATACATACCGAGTTTCAACTTTTTGGCATAAGCCGTTCTACAGGGTGTTTGGCACTCCGTATGCCACCTTGTAAGGGGTTATTCCTTAATATATTTGGAGAAAAAAATTGTTCTACAGGGTGGGTCAATTTTCAATATTAGTGGAGATACAGGGTGGTTAAGAAAAGTGTTTTTGACCGGTACCCTCACTCACTTAAAACGTTAAATCTTGAAAACGAATAATCACAAGGCAAAGTGTGCATGCTACAGAAAAATACCCCCACCCCCTGCCATTCTTTCTATAAAAAAATTATATTTTTCCAATATGCCACTACTGTAGCTCTATCTAAATACCAAGTTTCAGCTTTATAGCTTTATAGGTTCTTGAGAAATAAAAATCTGAGCCTTTTCCTTTTCACCCTCCCCCACCCTCACCCTCTACACCAGCCTTCTTTTGGTAAAAAATTCTAAGCATCAAACTTACACTGTTCTTGAGATATGAGACGTAATTTTTTTGAAAAATCCTTATCCCACTTACTTCCATGCTCAACCGCCCCCTTCAAATATTTTACTTTCAGCAAATTTTATTTGTCAACCTTTATACACAAACCAAATTTTATTTGTCTAGTGCACTTGGTTCGAGAGATATCGTAATCTAAAGTTTTCACATCCCACCCCCGCACGTCACTGCACCCAACCAAAAATTTGTTTTAGATCTATTCTCCTAGTATACCTACAGATGTTCATTAAGTTCGAATTTTGTGACATTAACCGTTTAGGAGATATGGATTTTAGAATGTCTCGATCTCGGCTTTCGAGCGTTTCGGACGCATAATTATTTCCCCACTCCCACACCCCTTCACACATATCAACAATACACTATATATAAATTCCAAGTTTAAGCTCTTACTGAGATCAAGAAACCAACATTTTTCATCTAAAACACTTCCCCCCAACTCACTCACACCCCACCACTCAAAAGGTGGCCACTTGAAAGAGTCCATTCAGTCTACCAATAAAAAAAATTCAACTTAATAGCTCAAAGGGTTTGAGAGCTATAAGCCCTCAAACGTTTTGCGTACGGCGTACGGCGGCGGCGTACAGACGGAATTAATTTTTTTTTTGCTTTTTTGATGTCTATTAGTCATGAAACGTGTAAAAAAAATGTTCAGGGTAGCACATTTTTTTTTTAAAAATCGATAACAATACTTTATTATTAAAATAATAAAGTAATATGATATCAAATGAGTAATATGTACTCAACAATTATTGCGGACTTCAATAAGTTCCAGCCGTTTTCCGACGGATGGTGTTATCTTAGCATGTGGTCAACGTTAAAGGCCGTGACACATTAAAAGCAGAAAGCAGCGGCAGAAACATCAGCGTCATCAGTCTTGCTTTTTGCTTGGCCTATCTCGAAACTTATTTGTCGCACTGTGTATATCATTCTGTCGGGCCGAACGTATGAATGTGAAACATATGTTGCTATTCATGTTGCACATCCATTCGTTGTGCCCATGCAGGTAATGTAATTGAATATAAATTGTTCACAAGGTGGGCGTGCTTGAGTTGATATCAGAAAGATTGAGTTAGCATACATTCCAGTGTTCCTATTGGACGGGTTACTCAGCGCACTAGAATGTATGTGTTACAGATGTATGTGAAACTCCACCGTTAAGCTTATATTACAGTATATTTTTTTGGCTGAAGTTTCAAGAATATATTTTTCTATGTCACGTTTCGCGCCAGAAAAAGAGTATTTAGGGATGTTTTATGCGTTTCATTTTTGAAAGGAAATATCCAGCTGAAGCATATAGAATTCTTGTGGAGACTTACGGCGACCATGCTCTATCAGAAACAACATGCAGAGATTCCTTTCGACGCCTTAAAAATAGTTATTTTGATGTTGAAAAAAAAACGCTCTGGCGCAACGAAAAGGTATGAAGATGTAGATTTGGAACATTACACTGTGAACACCCATGTCAGACGCAAGATGAACTTGCAGAATCATAAGGAGTTATTCACACAACAGTAGTCACACTTTTAAAAGCATTACATACATACATACATACATATCTTTATTAAACTGTTAAGTATTACATAGCTTAGTTGCTGTTTAGAATTTAAATCAAGTGATTAGACTAGAACTGTCTTTACAACTTCGATGTTGAGTAAAATTTGCTTAGTTTACAAGTACTTCACAAATGCCTTAGAACTAGTTAATTTATTTTTAGGGAAAAAACTCTCAAAAACCTAATGATTCAAACCTTAAACCTAACTTAAGATATAAATTGAGTAACGTTAAAAGAAAAAAGAAAAGAAAAATAAAAAAGAAGTAAAGTAAATAAAATGATAAAAAGAAACAGGAAAGAATAAAGAGATAATAGAGACTAACATAGGAAACTCGTAACTAGAGGGTTGGTTGAGTTTCGACATTTTTCGTAAAATTTAGAATTGAAATTCGCTGCTTTTTCCACTATTAATGGGGTATTGGCTAGCTCGTGTATGATACGAGTGGAACAGAAGAAAGGTTTATTTAAAATAATCTTTAGACACTTATTTTGCAGTATCTGCAGTATTTTCTTGTGAACGCCAGCACATTTGATCCAGATAGGCGCGCCATAGAGGATTATTGGTTGCATGACCATTTTGAAAATCAACAGCTTGTTTTCGACTGAGAGATTTGACTTTCTATTTATTAATGGATACAAGGTGTGAATAGTTTTGGGAGATTTTTAGGCAGGTTTGTTCGGTATGCTCATGAAAAGTTAATTTTTAGTCTAATGTTAGGCCAAGGTATTTTATTGTTTGCGACCAGTTAATGGGTTCACCAAGGATGTTAATAGAGGGGTTCGGAAGGTTGCGCCTTGCTCGTTTTTTAGTAAAATAGATAATTTGGGTTTTCGACGGATTAATTTTGATTTTCCATTTGTTGAAGAATGATTCCAGTAATTCAAGCTGAGATTGAAGATGCTGTACTATTGTACAGGGATCGGCCGAGCTTGTGAGAATTCCAGTATTTGATTCTGGCTAGAATGACTTTTTCGAAGATTTTGCTAATTGTTGGAAGCAGGCTAATCGGACGATAGCTGGATGGAAGTTTAGGATCCTTGCCAGGTTTGGGTATAGGCAGAACGATTGCGTTTTTCCAAGTTTTAGGAAAATAGCTTAATTTTAGACAACAGTTAAATATAAAATTAAGTTTAACAACAGCTTTCGTTGGAAGATGCATTAAAAGTATGTTGGGGAGTCTATCTTCGCCAGGTGCTTTGTTGGGTTTCATTTTACGCAGCAGTTTTCTGATTTCGGTAGGTCTGCAAAAATCTGCAGGGCTTAAATCTGTTATCAAATTTGGGATAGTAGATACCAGGTGTTCGATGTTGTTCTCTGTGTCTTTGTCGCTAAGATTATCACCTAGATGATGGGAAAATAAGAAATTTTTTGCGAGACATTCTGCTTTGTTTTCGTCACTGAATATAAGTTGGTTCTGATGTAGGATAAGAGGCATAAGTCTAACCCTATTTTTGAAAAACTTATTTAACTTCCACAGCTTGTTTGAACTTTTGTCTAAATTGCAGAGCATGGTGTTCCATGAATAGTTCTTTTGTTCTTTAATTTTTTCATGGATCGACTTGGTGAGGGAGTTGACAAGATTCTTAGTTTGACGATCGCGGGTTCTTTGCCACTGGCGGCGAATATCGTTACGGGTTTTTATAGTTTGCTTTATGGATTCATCGAGCAGGAGAGTGTTGTGAACGATTTTGAGTTTCGGTGTGCAATACTCAGATGCTTTCCAGATGGAGTCATTAAATTCGCTGATAAGGGTATCTACTTCCGTTGTGTTGCATATCTTGGATAAGTCTAGGGAACTAACATCATTTTGGTCTGCTACCATCTGCTTAAACTTTCTCCAGTTAGTTTTTCTGAAGCAGTTGACTAGGTTCTCAGACCTTTGCAGGGATATTCTTTGCTGTATAGAAAATATAACTGGTAAATGATGGGAGGACAGTTCGTTAATGGTAATGGGTTGAGTAATAGGGATTTGACCATTACTTATTATGATGTCTAAAGTTGATGAGTTCCCCTTAGGAGGGTGATATGTTGGTTCGGTGGGGGTGTGAATGAAGAAATGCCTGCGGCTCATTTCATCAAAAAGAATTGTACCAGCTTTATTTGCCTTTGCGCAGTTCCAGTACCTGTGTCTAGCGTTCAGGTCACCCTCAATTAGATAGCTACATCTGATTCTAGAGATTAATTCAATATCAGATCTGAATAGCTTAAGCTTGTCATTGTTTAGTTTAGAACATGAAAAATATGCAGCAATTACAATCAAGTCGATACCTAAAATTTGTATTGCAACTGTTTCGATTACTTTCGTGTTAAAAGGTGAAAGCAGAGTATGGCTTATGGCCTTGTTGATGAGAATGGCAACACCACCTCCAGTTACGAGTTGTCTATCACATCGATAGGTTTTAAAACTAGGATGATAGAATTTATCTGTTTCCTTAAGCCATGTCTCGGAAATGATGCAAAGGTCAATTTTATTCTCCACTAGATAATCAAACATTTCAGTGGACTTATTTCTAATGCTTTGTGCGTTCCAGAGCAAAGATTTTATTTCATTTAAATTATCCATAAATAAATTTCACTGCAAGTTCAACCAGTACATTGTATTGGTCCTGTTTCGTATTACATTGGGCTAAATTAGAAATAAGCTCAGTAGAGAGCTGGATTAGTTTATCGGCAGAGAACAAACTTGAATTCGCGTTAGTGTCATGGCTTAAAGGTAGACATCGCCCTCTAGTGATATTTACATTTTGTTTAACAATATTACTATAAGATGTTGACTGGGTATTAGTAGTTACAGGCATTGCAATATTGTTTGTTAGATTTGGAAAGTGAGTGGTGATGTTATTAAATACATTACGACTATTGTTAGTGTTAATATTACGAGCTGGATTTCTGGTACCTTTTGCATTGAGTTTAGTTTTGATCTCAATATATTTCTTTCGGTGTTCGCAGATCGGGTCATTGGCTAGATGATTTAGGCTGCAGTTAGCGCACTTTATCAACTCGTCTTTATTAGCTGGACAGTCTGTTTTGTTGTGCTGCATACTACAGATCATGCATTTGGGCTTTAAAAAGCAGTGTGATGATCCGTGCCCGAATGCTTGACAGTTGCGGCATTGAGTAGGTCCGGATTGCTTTTGCGAATAAAAATTCCACTGGACGATTGTGTGCATGATGGCTTTAGTCTTTTTTAAATCCGCTAGTTTGATTGTTCCGCGATTGAAGTACAGTAGATAGGTTGCTTGGACATTGTACCTTTTCGAGTTTAAGTTGAACTTTTTGATGTTCACACAGTCGATGTTATGGATTTTGAGTAGATGAATTTTTAATGTGTTACAATCCATGTCGTGTAGGCCGGAGAGCACTATTTTTGTTGGACGCTTATCAGGTCGTTCGTAGGTAAAAAAGTTGGCTTTTTTTGCTACGAGGTGTTTGTGCAACTTTTCGTAATCAGCGATAGAGTCGGATATTACTTTTTCCCCAGTGGACATGTGTTTTATTGTCGTCATGGGTATGTTGAGTTCGGTGATAATTGCCTGAATAGTGCCTGATGTAAGTTCCGGGAAAACTATGTCTGGCGCTTTTATCCTTGGTGTGGAAGACGGTGTAGGTGCTGCAGCGGCTGCATTATTATTATCGTTTTGCTCAAGGTCTTGAAGAATATGAAAACGGTTGGAGTTCTTTGTTCCAGACATGTTAGCGGATTGTGTAAGTCGGGGAAGTTTTAATCGTTCCCTTATTAATAATCCGGGGGGAGAGTCCTCACGGAGTCTTTTAGTTGATGTCTCTTGTTCAATTTTTATTGAAAAGCACTTTTTTAAAAATGAATATATTAAGTAAAAATGAAAACTGTTTAATGTGACACAAGATGGAGCTTTAGTTTAATTTAACTCTGACTGATCACTTTGAATGTCAAATGACGACTGGTTTTAAAAGCATTAGGAATTATTCAAAAACAAGGAAATTGGGTGCTATTCCGATTAACGCCGAGAAATATCGAACGGCGTATTTTCATGTGTGAACAGCTGCTCCAACGGCCGAAAAAGAAAGTTTGTTTGCATCGTATCGTGACTGGTGATGAAAAGTGGATACACTACGATAACCCGAACATTGACTATATCCATTATATACGAATTTATTTTGTGGATTATCACACTCGATCGGTTTCGAAATTTTGCTGACAATAATGTGTCGTGATTATGATTATAGTCCTAATTCCATAATAACTTATAATTCTCCTCATAAACGCATCTCTGGACTAAAATGTCCGTCTTACATAATCATTTCTATACATTTACACAAAAATCTCCCAACAGTCTAGTCCAAATTTTATAATTTTTCGGGACAAAGTCCGTGAAGCAGTTAAAATCGGTGCGACTATAGTTACTGTATACGAACTAAGTCAAACATCCATTATGTAGAGTTGTGAAAATGCGTGTCCACTTTGAAACCAGTAAATTTAAATTTTTTTGCATTTCTCTTAGTTTTTAATTTTAAACATACGGAAATAGGTAAAGGCACTATTAACTGGAGAATTATTAAATTTTGGAACAAAAATCGAAAAGTTATAGAATATTGTTATTAAAAATCGAAATTTGATCACGCACAAATTAACATTTTAGTATATCATTGGCATTTCGATTTGTCAAGTTGACATTCGCAAGTTTTGATTTCGCGATTCGGGTGTCATTTCGCTAGCTGTTCCATTTTGTTCAATTTTTAATGCTTAATTTTCCGGCACAATGCCGTAAAAATTTTTTTTCCAAATCATCGATTTGTACTATAAGATCCTCAATAAGATCTTAAGGCCAGTCTAGAGCCCTCAAAAAAGGCCTAACTTTGACAATTTATTCTGGGAGTAAGGAAAAAGGAATCGAATTTCTCTCTTTCAGGCTTTATTAAACATGTATTTGAGTGTATAAAAAAATGTTATACTGACATTTTGATACAAAATGGCCGCTACTGGGCCAATCTTCGGAATCAACTTTTTCAAGAGGGCCTCTACGGGCGACGGTGATTCTAGGAACTCGTGCTATCTGAAACAAAATAAAGAACGGGATCTTAATCTACATAAGACTTGCTAGTAAAGTACGTATGTTTTTAGCTTTACATCAATTTTTCGCAAAATGGCGGACTTGTAAAAAAAAGGTTCAATTTTTGACCGAAAAAATGAGCAGTGAATTGTTTATAAAAAAAAAAGTTGCAATGATAACAAAAAAATCGTACGTAGTTTACTGGATAATGTTACTGTGAAGCTACAGTTAAAATTTCAAGTGGATACGTGCGATAGTCTCCGAGTACCATTTTATGTCTCCCGATTTGAAAAAGGTGATTCCGAAGATTGGCCCAGTAGCCGCCATTTTGTATCAAAATGTCAATATAAAATTGTTTTATACACTCAAATACATGTTTAATAAAGCCTGAAAGAGAGAAATTCGATTCCTTTTTCCTTACTCCCAGAATAAATTGTCAAAGTTAGGCCTTTTTTGAGGGCTCTAGACTGGCTTAACCCTTTAATGACATTCGTACAGCTGTGCGATGAGACCGAGTCGCGCTCTTCATCGACGAGGACCTGTACGCTTGCGAAAAGCAAATATGACGGACATTCACTTAACATATACCTCGTTCACGTGGTAGCGTAGTGTAGTGTAGCGTATTATGAAATCCGGTTGAGGTATGAGTGTTCACGTGAAGTGAATTGACGTTTCGCACTCTTGATTATTAATTGACAGCTGTCACAACTGGTATTTATATTATTAAAAAAAATTACATTCGTCGTTTTATTTCTTAAATAACCTTTCTTCTTTAATTTTTCAGCGAAATGGAGTCATTAAAGGCACTGGTATTAGAATCGTTGAGAAAATCCAAAAAAATAAAGTTGTCTGTCAACACAGTTTTTTGACAATTCACTCGAAAAGTAATACGGAGCGCAACGGCAACTGTTCTCGTGGGAAGGATTAGCAAATCCACTACACTACACTACGCGGTTTTGCTACGTTGTAGAAAAACCGCTCCGTAGCAAAATTTCGTGTGTTCACGTGGTACTACGAAGTGCTACGTAGCTGTACGTCGTTGACCACGTGAACGAGGTAAGTCACAATCGAGGATCATTTGCCGACGCAAACGCTCGAACTAGTCATAGATGTACTCTGAAGTATGCGCAACATTCAGAAAAATTATACTCGTTCTCGCAATTCATGTACAACGAACGAGTACATTAAATCTCGCCTGATAAAAAGATCTCAAGTATTTCCGCGACAACAAGGAGCGGAGGGGTCAGATGAACAGCTACCGTTCTTTCTTTATCTTTTTTTTTATCTTTTCTTTATCTATTTTCGAAATTTATACTTGATCGTGACGTCGCTCACAATCAATTACGTTGAGTGCATTATCAACACAAAATAAGATCTAAAAGAAGGGTAAACGTGGTACTTTGTTCGCGGACGGCGGTTTCATAGACGGGTATTTTCATATTTTCAAGCTGCTGGATCAAACGTCTGAATTCAAATCGTTGCACTGCTTCAAGGCGATCAAGCACAAGTACGCAATTGAACGGAAGAAAATGAACGAACAACACGTTCAAACGTCCGCAGCTGAAGCAAGTAGCGACGATAAGCTACAGCAGATATTGCCACTTTACAGAACTGTTCCGCCATATCCCTGTTACGACTCACGAGCCCGCTTATGAACCCGGAACACAGGAACCTTTTTTTTAAGTTGCATATTGTATTTTTTTCTTTTTAAAAAATATATATGTCTAAACAAAAAAAAAGTCTTTAATCTTTAAATGAAAAACAAGCAGAAAATTCCGTAAATATTTTTAATAAAAAAATAATACATGCGTAGGTTTATACCCTAGGCAGACGACGCATTCGAATGATCATTCCTAGTCGAATTCCGCATCACATTGGGACAGACCCAATGTAATTCTCGAATTGGTCACTCATTCCATCATTCCAATTACAATTGCGAAATAGTAATTCGGAGAAAAATTGTCAATTCATTCAAGCGCTTGCAACGCCATCTAGCGTCAAGCCTATGAAACTAGTGGAACAAGTGGAAAATCATGTGTTCCACCGTCCAAATTTTGCCATTTATTTCATGTGTGCATTAATTGCGATCAATCTTTTTAACGTTTCGTTCACAATTGCTGATATATTAACACCTTTCAATCACTCTATTTCAAAAGATAATACTACGTAGCCGTGTGCCAATGCAAAAATGTCAACTTTTATTCAGCATTCCCACAACAATAATATTTTGACAGATTGAATGTAATTTCGATAGACATGTGTCAATGTTAAATCTCATTGATACTTGAATGCGAATTATCATTCCCCCAATGATCATTCAAATGCGTCGTCTGCCTAGGGTATTACAAAGTATTAATACCGAAAATAGATACATATGCACTTCAATATATAATTAATTAATTGCTTTATTATTATTGTAAAAATATTAAAAACATTTGTAATGAAATACTGCAGAGTTGTAAATCATTCTGTAACTTCTAAACGGCACCGGCAGTGATTAAATGTGCGGGCGCACGGTGAGCTAGCACCATAAATTGTGTTGTCGGTTAGTGATAAATTGAACACGGTGCAATCGGTTTGATCCACTCACCCTATGCACGAGTTGTCTAATCCTTGTTAAATGAATTGAATATTTACCTTTAAAAATTAGGACCACAACTATAGGGATATACCTCGATACGAAGTTCTGAAATAAAATAATTAAAATATCAGTAAAGCGTGTAAGCCTCGATCCGAAACTGTTTTACGACCAACGATTCAAACCACCTGATGAAAAAATATTTTTACCTTGACTACGACTTCGTAGTTGCTTCTCAAGGTCTGCTATTATCTGCAGCCGTTGTATAGTACTGGAAATTAAAAGTAAAAAGTTAACAGAATTATCTACATATAAATGAAATTAATATCTACTGTTAATCAAAACACGTACCTTTGGCGATGTTGACGTTTGTACGAGATCTCACGATTTTGGAAAATTTCAATCTAACATTATAGAATTTTAGAACCTGCGAATTTCACTTTAGAACATGCGAATTTCGTATGTACCAAAAGTGTGTATTGTCCGTACTCTAGATAATGGATGTTTGTGTTATTTTCTATACAGTTACTCTAGGTGCAACAGAAGTGCTTAAACCACAGCCACTCTTACCTTCTGTATTACGTCAGGACGTAGATAAAGTCGAAATGTAAAATCGGTTATTTCGAGAGGTTTTTCTGATAGTTAATTTTGTTTCTAGAATAGCTCATTGTAAGATACAACTTTTAATATTTATCAGTGATTTTACTTTATTATTTCAATAATACAGTATTGTGATCGATTTTTAAAAAAAAAAATTTGCTACCCTCAACAATTTTTTTTCACGTTTCATGACTAGTAGACACGAAAAAAGCAAAAAAAAAATGTTCAATCCGTCTGTCCGCTGTACGCAAAATCGTTTGAATGCTCGTAGCTCCCAAACCCTTTGAGGCATTAAATAGAATTTTTTATGATTAGACTGGGTAGGCCCCTTGAAGTGACCATATTGGTGTGAGGGGGAAGCGTTTTAGACGGAAAATTTCGGTTTCTAGATCTCAGCAGCCGCTTATGCTAGGAAGCTGAAACTTAGAACTTATACAGAGCTTCGATAGTGGACCCATTTGCAAAAAAATTACCGATATGGGTGAAAGGGTGTGGGAGTGGGGGGCAAAAATATGCGTCCGAAACGCAAGAAATCCCAGATCGAAACATTCTGAAATCCATATCTCCTAAACGGTTAACGTCACAAAATTGAAACTTAATGAATATCTGTAGGTACTAGGAGAATAGATCGGAACCTAATTTTTGAGTGCGACTTTAGATTAAGATATCTCACGAACTAAGTGCACTAGACAAATAAAATTCGGTTTATGTACCAGGTGTATAAGCTTAAAACGATCGTTGACACATAGATGGCGTTAGTGAGCGTGTTAAGCAACCTAGGGACGTCATTTTTTTTATTTAGGGGTTGGTTAGTTGTTAACATTAATCAGTGCACATCGTCACAAATTTTATTCAACAACATACGTTTGTCCTGTGCTGATCATGTCTAGTTTTTTGCCAGAAAAAAAGCATGTGTGGGAAGCTCTGCTTTTTTGCTTCCTTTTGAATAAAACGGCTGCTGAATCGTAACAAATGCTTGTGGAGGCCTATGGTAACAATGTTTTAGCGGAATCAACGTGCAGGGCTTGGTTTCGTCGATTCAAAGACGGCGATTTTGACCTGAGCGACAAGAAGCGCGGAAATCGGCCCAGGAAGGTTGAGGATGACCAATTGCAGGCTCTTTTGGACGAGGACGATACCCAATCGCAAAAAACGCTTGCCGAGCACTTGGATGTTACTCAAGCAGCCAGTTCCATGCGTCTACGTCATGGGAAAGGTTCAAAAGATTGGAAAATGGGTGCCGCATGAATTGAACGATAGGCAGATGGAGCGACGCCAAAACATATGCGAAATGTTGCTCGCCAGACACAGATGAAAGTCGTTTCTGCATCGAATTGTGACTGGCGATGAAAAGTGGATTTATTTCGATAATCCAAAGCGCGCAGAAAATCGTGGGTTGATCCCGGTCAACCATCAACATCTACCGCAGGACCAAATCGCTTCGGAAGGAAGACAATGTTGTGCGTTTGGTGGGATCAGCAGGGTATCATCTACTATGAGCTCTTAAAACCTGGTGAAACTGTCGATGCCCACCGCTACCACCAACAATTGGTGAAATTGCACCGTGCTCTGCGTGAAAAAACGCCGGAATATCAACAAAGACATGACAAGGTGATTTTCCTTCACGACAACGCACCATCGCACACGTCTAAACTGGTCAGCAACTACTTGGACACACTCAACTGGGTGGTGCTACCCCCTCCCGCTAATTCACTAGTCCTGGCCCCTTCTGACTGCCACTTGTTTTCGTCAATGGGCCACGCGCTCGCTGAGCAGCACTTCGGTTCTTACGAAGACGTCCGAAAATGGCTTGATGAGTGGTTTGCTTCGAAAGAGAAGGAATTTTTTTTGGCGTGTATCCACAAATTGCCCGAGAGATGGGAGAAATGTGTAGCTAGCGAGGGTGAGTACTTCGAATAAATTTGTTTTTGTTTTTTTTTGAAAAAAAACATGTGTTTTTCTGACTAAAAAACGATCGTTTGAAGCTTATACACCTGTTATAAAGGTTGACAAATGAAGAAGAAATGGAGCATGAAAGTGAAGGGGATACGAATTCTTCTAAAAAAATCACGTCTCATATCTCAAGAACAGTGCACGATAGATGCTTAAAATTTTTTTTCCAGAAGTAGGCCTAATAAACCCCTAGCAGAAAAAAAAATTTTGTTGGTGAGGATGTAGAGAGTGAGGGAAGGGGAGGGTGAAAAGGAAAAAGTTCCGATTTTTATATCTCGAGAACTTATAACGATATAAAGCTAAACCTTGGTATTTAGATAGAGCTATAATAGTGGCATGTTGGAAAAATATAATTTTTTATAGGGGTAATATGGTACGGGGGTGGGGGGTGTTTTTCCTATCCATAGAACGGCTTATGCTACAAAGTTGAAAATCGGTATGTATATGTAAATCAACTAGAAAAGTAATTTTTTTAAAAAAAAACTTTAAATATCCATTCGGAAGTGGGCGAAAAAAATTATCAGTGAAAATGGAATGCATATATTTTCACGGTTTCCGTCATATTTATTAGGTCTTTCCAAATATTGAATTCATTTTTATTGTGCGGATTCTTCATATAAATACCTAGAAAGCTTTTCAAAATTTTTTAAAATTCGATCCCTATGGGGGTGGAAATGGGTTGTATCTTTTTTCACGAATTCAGCCATATCCCTCATGTCTGATCAGATATCGAATATCTTTTCACTTTCAAGGGCTTGCGCAATAATCGCCTAAAGCCTGTTTTTAAGTTTTTTCCTTTTTCAGCCCCTAAGAGGGTAAAGTAATGGCTTTTTGTACGTTTTTACAATTCGTCATATCTTTTAATTCTGATAAGAGTATCGTTTTTACTTCTATGGGGTTTTAGTGTACATAATATACCGAAATTTGAATAGTCTACCATACATGGGCTTTTCCAATGTTTAATCGGCTAAAAATCTCTATTTAAAATAAGAATTAAGAATTTAAGAACCAAACTAACTTTCAAAGAAGCCTCATAATTTCGAAACAACTGATGATATACTCCGACTTTGACCGCTCCCGAACATTGACCCGAAAATAATAAAGTTTCGCCCAGACCATTGGCAGATTTTGTTATACCATACAAAAATTAAAACAATAAATATAGAAGTAAAAAATCGAAAATTACTGAAATAGATTATTATAAAAAGGTCGTGTAGACATCCCAAATTTGGCTGTATCTTCGTAAAAACTTGTGCCACCCCTTTAAAACCGTTTGGTGGTTGAATATCAAAATATCCTAATTATCAGTTTTTAGACTATTCCATTAAAACCAATAGAAGTAAAAACCAATTTGTTACCTCATCAGACTTATGAGATATGACGAAAATTTAGAAGACCTAATGATGGCATAACATCCTATTAAGTTTTCATACGATTGTATAAAAATCGTAGAAAAGATCAAACCAATTTGATATCTCATCAGACCATACAAACATTGAAAAATTTGTGAAAACGCATACAACTCCTTAGGGGCTGAATTTCAGCATTAAGCGCACTCCGGACTTCTACCCAAAAAATAGTAAGGTTGCTCCCAGATTTTTTTTTTACTCTAGATGAAATCATATATAGTATTATAAGTTTAATCCAGACTCGGACGAAAAAAAGTTCTATATTATTTTTTGTTTATTTGTGGGTAAAAACCTCAAATCCGCTTGACGTCCGTCCATCCGTCTGTCCGTGAACACGATAACTCAAGAACGCCTTCTAGGATCTTGAAATTTTGAATCTGGATGTTTGGTTAAATTTGTAAGGCTAAGTTCGTTAACGGGCAAAATCGTCCTACTCCTTCGGGTAGCTGCCATACAAAATGTCCTTAAGACACGTGTTCAAGAATATTGGTCGATAACTTCAAAAGAGTTTAAGCTACGTCCTTGAAATTTTGTATGTGTTATTTTTCCAATAGTTGGAGCGAAATGTATGATTATGAAAAAAATCCTATTAGTCCTTCGTGTAGTTTTAGTTTTTTTAGTTTTAAGAAGGGGAGAAGCGCTGAGCCACCGCGCACACTAGGCACCAAAAAGGCCCATAGCGATCCCTTCAGAACCTCGTAGGTCACTAAACATCCCCTAAACAACCCAGATCCCTAACGAGCTTGACTAGCTTATCATGCCCTATTGACGTCAGGTCCTCCAAATTGTCAAAGAAAAGACTTCCCAGCCACCGCAGTCGCCTCCTTGCAACCGCCTGACACTAACACAAAATGTGGGTGATGTCCTCCTCAGCACATATGTCCAGGCAATACCTGCACACGTCAGTGGCTCTGACGTGTCGATCCCCATACGCATAGCGTGCTTCCCTAGCAAGCAGTGCCCTGTCAGTATTCCGACAAGTAGCCGCAGACTTCCCCTACTCCATGTCAATATCTCCCTAGTCTTTCGTCTGTCCAACCTTGGCCAGAGTGCCCTAGAGGTCCTACAGCTCGTTAGCGCCTCCCATCTAGAGTTCGCTGCGTACACTGCACAATACATGATACGTGCTTTAATTCCGTTTAACCCTGAAACCGTGTTTGGGGCACAGAGTGCCCCAAGTTATTTTCAAACAATAAATTAGAGACTTTCTAGTTCTATAACATAATCCCAATGCACAATTTTTTGAAACATATGATATGCACAAATGCGTAAACAAAAGAATCGAACTGGTTATTCCGTGTTTTATTTGCTAAATATATAAACGCAAAAAAAATGGCAATTTTGTGTTCTGGGGCACTGCGTGCGTACCTATTGGGGGTGCAGATTTTCCTGCTGCAGATCATCCAATAGCAATTCCAAACGATTCAGATGACGAACAAGATTCTGATCAGGATGTTTCGGACGTTGATGATCCAAACTGCGAGCATGAAGAAGTACAGGATGTGCGCGTTGTACAAATCATGGAGGAAATTCGCGAATAAGAAATTGCTGCTCAACAAGAACTGCAAGAAGTCAATGAGGAAGAACTACCAGCCATAGAACCAAATAGGGGAATGCGTTATAAGGCTTGGTATACCTAGGTACGCAGCCAGGACAACATCGTGCTCAAAACATTTCATATGATCTAGTGCTTCGGCTCTGGAATCGGAATCTAGATAACGGATACAATATCACTATGGATAACTTTTTTACAAGTATATTCAAGATTTGTGCGCAAGAAACACTACTATTATCGGCACAATTAGGTCAAACAAACCGCAATTGCTGAAACAGTTCACAGATCCAAAAGATGTTCAACGTAGAGAAGTCTATTCATCAACTTTTTGCTTCTCAGATTGCATGAGCCTTGTGAGTTACGTACGAAACACGAAGAAGAACGTTTTATTGTTGTCAACTTCACACGTGGATGAGGAAATAGATGAATCAACCAGAAAGCCAGAGATGATTATAGACTACAATGCGACCTAAGGAGGTGTTGACACGTTCGACCAAATGAATAGAACATACACTTGTAGGCGCAAGACTAACCGTTGGCCTATGACACTATTTTTCAATATGGTCGACGTAGCAGCCCTTGCTGCTTATCGGATGTTCGGTATTACTAATCCCACATCTGGTACAAGAAAAGATGTAAGAAAACATTTTCTTAAAACTTTGGCTGTTGAATTGGCAAGTAAGCCGGAATAGAATGCAAAAAGGTTCACTACGGCAATCAGTGAAAACTGCCCTTTCATTAATTGGTTTTGAAGCTACAACTCCAACAGTGTTCCCTGCAGTTCGGTCAAATAACAAACGTAATAGATGTGAAACATGCAAGGCTGATCGCAAACAAAATAAAGGAGACACCAAAACTACTGCTGTCTGTGATTTATGCAACAACCCTACCTGTTCGAAACATTTTATTCGGGTTTGTCAAAAATAAGTGATACTGACTCAGAAGCTGAATCATGTCTGGATAATTCGGCAGTGCCATCTACCTCATTTGGACGGCCACATTTAAAACGATTCGGAACCCATTCACCTATTTAATTTCGGTATTATATTTAATTTATTATTTTGAATTAGTTTTTTCTTTTCATTACTTTGTGAACATTTTTATTTTGGTTTCAATATGGACATACTTAATTTTTCGAAAATACAGACAAAGTTTTATTTTCTCTTCTTTTTCCAAACTCATATCAGCTTGTGCAAATCAAGAACGCTAATTAGCAAAGAAATAGCCGTATTTTCAACACACCACCCATACATTTTGTATGAAATGCATACTGGGGCACTGAGTGCCCCAGAGCACGATAAGTCAATTTCTTGAAGAGCACGGTTCCAGGGTTAAAGGTGGATTAACCACCTCTTCTACCATCCCGTCCGACGCCGATCCTAGTCTCGCCAGCTCATCGGCCTGTTCGTTGCCTGGTACGTCACTATGCCCTGGTAAGTCCTTCGTGTAGCTGCCATACAAATATCCTTTCAAAATGTCTTCACTTAATTTACGAAACTCACTATAACTCCAGTAATCTTTTAGCTACGAATTCGAAATTTTGTACAAATTAGTTTTGAGTGAAAACCAAGTTCTAGTTTACAAGTCAGCGAGATCCTTTTACTCCTTCTGGTAGCTGCCATACAAAATGTCCTTAAAACACGTGTTCAAGAATATTGCCCGATAACTTCATAAGGGTTTAAGCTACGACTTTGAAATTTTGTATGTGTTATTTTTCCAATAGTTGGAGCTAAATGTATGATTATGAAGAAAATCCTATTAGTCCTTCGTGTAGCTGCTATACAAATATCCTGTCGAAACGCCTTCACTTAATTTACGGAACTTACTACAACTCAAGTAATCTTTTTGCTATGAATTGGAAATTTTGTACAAATTAGTTTTGAGTAAAAACGAAGTTCGAGTTTACTAATCAGCGAAATCCTTTTACTCCTTCTGGTAGCTGCCATACAAAATGTCCTTAAAACACGTGTTCAACAATATTTTTCAATAACTTTTGAACGCTTCAAGCTACGAATTTCAAATTTTGTACACGTTCATTTTTAAATGGATCCAAGGAAAAGGATAAATATGTAAGAAATCGAGTGAGTACATCCTGCACCTCCCATGTGAAAGTCTTTCAAAAAGGAAATTTTTTTTTCGATGACTTACCCAGTTCAAGATATGAAATTAAACACTGAATATTGTCTTTTAGTTTTGAGTAGCAATCTAATGTCAGTCCTTAATAAAGGACATACTACAAGCAAACACGTAATTCTACTTTATTCCCAACCCCAATATAAATCGGAGTTCAGTATTCATCTAGAGTATTATACGATTGGCTTGCAGCCGATCGTGACTGCAGTATGTTTTATCAAATGATCTACAGGACTTGTTGGATGATATTCCACTGGTACGATTGGCTATCATGTCTTACCAACACGATGGTGCTCCAGCTCATTACGGCCGACAGATCACAGATTGGTTAAATTCCAATTATAGCAATCGCTGGATCGGTAGAAATGGACCGATACACTGGTCTGCAAAATCTCCTGATCTTACTATTACGGATTTCTTTGTATGGGGACGGATGAAGGACCTTGTCTACGCAACGGCAGTAGTAACATTGGAAGATCTAAATATCAGGATCGATGCGGCAGCAATAGAAGTAAGGCAGCAGTTGAGGAATATGAATACCAAGAGAACACTCGCCAAACGAGCTTTAGCGTGCATTTAAGATGAAGGTGGCCATTTTGAACAATTATTATAATAAAAAAAATTTAAATAAAACATAAAAACCATTATTAAATTCGTTCAGTTCAAGCAAGTAGGGTAGATAAACATGCACATGCACTGACTTTTGAAATATTTAATTTTTATGCGATATGTATTTTTACCTATGCGATATGTATTTTTACCTATAGCTTTTGTAGGTAGTAATACGGTTCATAAAAAAATAAAATTAAAATTACATTTTTATAATGGGGATTTCTGAGAAAAACTATATTGATCACTGAATTTTTAGGGCTGACGTAGCAAAAATTTGTGCTTTCGAGTATATATCTCAAGATTGGGTTCAGTTACAATTTAGACTGTTACATCAAAAGAAAGGTAATTCGATTCCCTAAAAAACGAGTTATAACACTTTGCCTTGTAATTATTCGTTTTCAAGATATAACGTTTTAAGTGAGTGAGGGTACCGGTCAAAAACAATTTTCTTAACCACCCTGTATCTCCACTGTTATTGAAAATTGACCCACCCTATAGAACATTTTTTTTCTCCAAATATATATATCAAGGAATAACCCCTTACAAGGTGGCGGACGCAGTTCCAAACACCCTGTATATGAATTGAAAATTACGTTCTTTTTCATGTAAACCACAAAATTCGACGCTTCGTTCGATTTTGTGTTCTACTGAAATGAAAATGAAACGCATTCGGTGGCGCAGTGGCTACGCGCGCCAAACCTAAGTAGCAAAACCAGAATTGATCGCGGGTTCGATTCTTACCTACAGCCAAGTGTTTTATTTAGAGTAAGTAAGTAAGAAATAATATTAGAAGTAGAAATAAGTGTATCTTAAAGAATGCTAATTATACACTTTTTTTAGAGAATATAAAGTGCTAAGTATACACTTTTTTTTAGAGAATATGCAGTGAATTTGCTGCTTTTGAAGTTGAAATTTACTGACCGCAAATTGAAAATTACATTCAAATTGACTTTTACTTGAAAAGGTGAGGTACATGTTAATTGCCTACTATCCAAAAGATGTAAAATTCAATGGATTTTTTTTACTGTGTAGCTATTCAAAGAGCTTAGTACAATAACTCCAACTACAATAGTTTAAAAATTCAAATGCAATCACTTTCTTAAATTGCTTAAACCTGAACCGAACAACACGGTATGTATATTAAATATTGCACAATATTACCTGTTTTTCAAAATTGGAATGATGGTCATTGCATTTTTCATTACAATTAAACGAATCGCACCAGTCTAAAATCATTGAATAGATAATATGGTATGTAAAAAAGTAAGATCAGTACGTATACGAATAGTTTGCTTCATCTATCTCTAGTTATAACAGTTGAATACGTCAGATGCAGGAGAATCCTGTCCCAATTAAATTTTGGTTGGTATCTCGGCTTAGCTTGAATTGTTTTAAAACAGTTAATAAGGAGAGAGTAGATTGAAGTACATTTTTTTATTGGCTTAAAATAGACAAAATATTAATTTTTCTGCTATAACGAATAATTTTCTCTAGGTTGGATAACATTTGATAAAATCTAGCTAAGGATAACATTATTGCATTTCAATATTGACGTCTGAATCGCGAAGTAAATTGACTATTTGGACCGGTTTACTCTTTTTAAACTAGTATAACAGCGCAAACGGCTATGTAATAGAAATAGATGAAGCAAACTTAAGGAATACGTCCATTGTAATAAATATAAAATACATAAAAATATCTTGTAATGTTACCATTTGACGATTTTTGACCCTCTTTACATAGTTCACCTGGTAGCGGTAATTTCAACAAGACTTCTTCACTGAAAAAAAAGAAAGACACCATTCTTAACAAGAAAATCATAAGTATTATTATGTATGTGGGATCCTAAATTCCCTACATCTGGCAACACCATTTGTTTGTGGAGACAGCGAAGAACACGAGGTACGACGACTCGACACGGAGGTTCTTTCTTTCTTCTTTCCGGAACCAGCAGAGGAAGCAGACCTACGAGGAATAATTTTTTTCGTTTTCGATGGGTGGTAATCGGTCGCGTCGACGCAAAATGCAAAGTACCGCAATACTTAGCGAAAATTATCCGACGGAAAATTCAGAGTCGATGAATGTAGTCGAAGAAAATTTATTACGTCGCGAAAATGCTCTAGACGAAAAAGAAAGGAGATTGGCGCGACTAGAGGCAGATTTGAATAAAAGCCGTGAAGAAGATCTGTCTCTCCTACGGGCAGAAAATGAAAGATTACGAAGCACGCGGAATATGACTTGTTCGTTTCAAGACGCCTTCGGCTCGCTAGCTGAGTTTACGGGTGACGACCTAAACATATCTTTTTGGCTAAACGACTTTAAGGGGTTCGCTGTAATGAATTGGAGCGATTTCGACCAATTTGTATTTGCGAAAAGATTACTTGGATGATCGGCTAAATTAGCGGTTAGGAGTAACTCCAATCTTCATACGTGGGAAACCCTTCGCGCATTTTTGGTCGAAGAATTTGGGAAAAAAACATAACAGCGCAGAGCTCCACAGGAAATTAAGTGCTCGAAAGCAAAGTAAGCAAGAGTCAATTCAATCATATTTTCTGAATATGCGTGAACTAGGTGCCCGTGGAAACATTGAAGAGGCCGCCGTGATTCAATATGTCATAGCAGGTATAAGTGATTCGCCAGTAAATAAAATCATTTTGTACGGCTCGGTAACTTATCGCGATTTTAAAGTGAAGCTTGATACCAACGAAAATTACAAAAGTCAAAATCCGCATAGTAAGCAATCGCATTCAACAAAAATCGCCGGTTCAGATTCGCCTACGCCACGTTGTTTTAATTGTGGAATTCGCGGGCATAAGTCTTCGGAGTGTCGGGACAAAAGTAAGGGAACAAAGTGTTGGCATACATAGAATACCATTCATACTCCTTTTGCGCATCTTGGCAACACTGACTTACTCATAAGTCATTGTTGCGATATTATTACTCAGTCTTGTACTGTACGCTGAAGCCTTAAGCTTCACCCTTTTGAATTACTAAGAAAAATAAAATGAATTAACATCTATATCAAAACGCATCGGTGTTTTTACTTAAATACGGGCTGTTAAATTCCGATATTCTAACAGGTTATGGGCCTTCAACACGCACAACAGCAGTATTTTTTGATAAAACGCGGAAGTTTCTTCGATGCGTGAAGTTTTTTTTTTCGGCCGCATGTCGTACCTTGGAGAAAAATAAAAAGAACATATACGGATTTTTCAAGTGTAAAGTGCATAAGGTTTCAGGCACCTTCAGTTTTATCAGTGCGTAAAGTTCCCGGCATATACGGACAGAATGGCGGATTCTAAATACCAAATTGAAAAATTAAATTCGGACAACTACTTTAATTGGCGGTATAAACTAGAAATGCTGTTAAAAGAAAAAGAGATTTGGAGTGTAATAAGCGACAATGCACCAATTCCAGTGACGGAAAGTTGGAAAAAAAGTGACGAAAAAGCGCTTGCTACAATAGCGTTGAACGTGGAAGACTCTCAAATTCAACATATACGGAATAGTTCAACAGCAAGAAATGCATGGAATGCATTAAGAGATTTCCACCAAAAGGATTCACCAAGTAACCGAGTTTATATCCTACGGACGATTATGAGACAAAAACTGGAAGAAGGCGGAAATGTCGAGCAACACGTCGGGAAAATGAATGAGTTATTCCAGAAGTTATTAGCACTGTGTGATGAAATTAAACCAGAGTTTTTCATGTGTGCAACATTATTGGGATCATTGCCGGAGAGCTACGACGGTTTAATTCAGGCCCTTGAGGTTCGCAGCGAAGAGGAACTGACAATGAATTTGGTCAGCAGCAAATTAATCGCGAGCTACAGACGTCGCAACGATCATGAAGATGAAAACGAAGTTGTGGCATTAAAAATCGGTCATCAAAAAGGAAAGAGTGACATCACTTGTTATTTCTGTAAATTACCCGGACACATAAAAAAAGACTGTCCGAAATACAGAGAATGGTTACAGAAAAAGAACATCGAACAAAAGGCAAATATTGTCGAATCTTCCAACCAATTTCTACTCATCCTATCCAATACTGACGACTGGATAATTGATTCGGGTGCAACATGTCACATCGTTGGAAACAAGGATTATTTCGTCGAGTTCGATCCAAATCATCGAGAAAATATATTCATCGCAAACGGAAATCAACTGCAAGCGATGGGCAAAGGTATTGCCACGGTAAATTTTAAAAATGAACTTGGCCACACAAACACAGTGAACATTATAAATGTACTTTATGTGCCGGGTATTGAGGGCGGTTTAATCTCTGTTAAGTGTTTGACAGATAGAGGTTATGTTGTTAACTTTGACGATCGGCACTGCAGAATAAAAGCAGGAAAAAGAGTGATTGCAATTGCAGACATCACCGGAAATTGCTACAAATTACGGACAGCGAATAAGGTTTGTGCAATAGGAGAACCAGCAAACACCTGCATCCACGAATGGCATAGTATACTCGGCCATCGAGACATTGAAATAGTGAAGTAGTGAATCACACGGGACATATGTTGATGGTGTCAACTTTCAACAGTGTTCGGACGAGTGCAAACAGTTGCTAAACTGTAGTACGTGCCTGCAAGGAAAAATGAGTAGAATACAATTTCCAGTAAAATCTGAGAATCGAGCTAAGAAAAAACTACAATTAATACATTCAGATGTTTGTGGGCCGATGCAAACAGTATCGCCGTCAGGAAAGAGGTACGTACTCACATTCATCGATGATTTCTCAAAATATTCTGTAGTCTATTTATTGAAGGAGAAATCTGAAACATTGGACAAACTAAAAGAATACGTCGAGACATGTAAAACCGTGTTTAATGCCAAACCAAAGTGATAAGTGGCAGCAAGCGATGCAAGAAGAAATCGAATCATTGAACGAGAATCAAACATGGGAACTAGTGGACCTGCCAAGCAATCGACGCGCGATTGGCAGTAAGTGGGTATACAAAATTAAAACCAACCAAATTGGAAATGTTCAGCAGTATAAGGCACGGTTGGTTGCATTAGGATTCTCTCAAAAATACGGAACAGATTATGATGAAGTTTTTGCACCCGTTGTTCGACAGACAACGTTTAGAATTTTACTAACCATTGCGGCAAGAGAAAACATGAATGTGATGCCTTTCGATGCGAAGACAGCGTTTCTTAACGGAAGACTTGATGAAATCATCTACATGAAACAACCGCCTGGTTTTGCAGTGGAAGGCAACGAAGAAAAGGTTTGCCTCTTGAGGAGGAGTTTATACGGACTGAAGCAGTCGGCTAGAGTCTGGAACATCGCACTCCACCAAGCGTTAATCGACGCAAGATACATACAAAGTTCAGGTGATCCATGTTTGTACACATTGTCCGAGCGAGGTAATTTTTGCTATATCTTGATATACGTTGATGATCTCCTTATCGCCAGTAAATGCATTGACATGATATCCCGAATTGAAAAGTTTTTGAATTTAAGATTAAAAGTCTCGGTGATATCCATAACTATCTTGGACTTCAGATCAATCGAACATTAAATGGGCACTTCGCATTAAATCAATCAGCATACATAGTAAAAGTCGTAAACAATTTTGGGTTGGAGAACGCAAAATCATCAGATATTCCAATCAACATGTCATACACGAAAGGAGCTGATTCCGAATTACTCCCCAGTAACGAAAAATACAGACAGCTGATTGGTTGCTTACTATACATATCGGTAAGCACAAGGCCGGATATATCTGCTAGCATATCCATATTATCACAAAAGGTGTCTAAACCAAATAAAGAAGACTGGAACGAGCTCAAACGTGTGGTCAGATATTTGAAAGGAACTGTACACCTTTCATTGATACTCGATGGTGATTACAACCAACCAGTATTACTCGGATACGCTGATGCGAATTGGGCGGAGAATAGAGGTGACAGAAAATCAAACAGCGGCTATGTTTTCCTTTTATTCGGCGCAACAATCAGCTGGACTTGCAAGAGGCAAACATGTGTCGCATTATCTTCAACGGAAGCAGAATTTATAGCACTATCGGAAGCTTGCAAAGAAGCTCAATGGTTGCGACGTGTTCTCATTGACTTTAACTTAATCATCAGCGATCCTACGACCATCTACGAGGATAACCAAAGTTGTTTGAAACTCGTCGAAGAGGAAAAATTATCGAACAGATCAAAACATATTGATGTTAAATATTACTTCGTTAAGGATTACGTCGACAGGGAAATTGTTCAATGCGTTTATTGTCCGACCAACGATATGGTAGCTGACTTGTTAACGAAACCACTACAAGCAACACGCATCAAAAAATTGCGAAAGCTTTGCAGCGTGGAAGAAGTATGAATGAGGAGGAGTGTTGGCATACATAGAATACCATTCATACTCCTTTTGCGCATCTTGGCAACACTGACTTACTCATAAGTCATTGTTGCGATATTATTACTCAGTCTTGTACTGTACGCTGAAGCCTTAAGCTTCACCCTTTTGAATTACTAAGAAAAATAAAATGAATTAACATCTATATCAAAACGCATCGGTGTTTTTACTTAAATACGGGCTGTTAAATTCCGATATTCTAACACAAAGTGCTTTTCCTGTGGTGAGTTTGGACATAAATCGCCCACATGCCCTAAAAGAACCGCGCCAGTTTGTTCGCAAGTAAACTCTTTCGCGAATGCGTACGAACACGGTAACCATAAAAGTGTTTGCATTGACGGATATCGAATAGACGCATTGATAGACACGGGAAGTGATTTTTCTTTACTGCGCGCAGACCAATATCTAGCCATGAAAAGCCCTGAATTAACCGGTAAAATAGAGAAATTACGAGGATTGTCAGAATGTTTTGTTGAGACTTTAGGTAGTTTCGAAGCGCGTGTCAAAATCGACGGGATCGAATTTCATGCCGTGATTCACGTAGTGTCGGACAAATATTTACCAGTAACTTGTATAGTTGGCAAAAATATATTGAACGGAACGGAACTTAAAATAGAAGCAAACGGTATCTCAATTAGGAAGTTAGACGCCGTGCCGAGTTGTTTTTCGGTGTATAATGGTTGTATCGAAGAAAAATCGCGGGTAGTCGGCGGGAATCGCGAGTATATAACTGAAATTTTGGAAATGATTGAAAATTATACACCCAATGTTAAAAGTGTCGCGGACTTCGAAATGAAATTAATTCTGAATTCTGATACTCCTATTTGCCAGAAACCGCGTAGACTTTCTCCTTTGGAAAAGAAAATAGTTGACGACCAAATAAAAGAATGGTTGGCTGAGGGTGTTGTGCGTGTTAGTAACTCAGAATGGGCAAGCCCCATAGTTCTCGCTAACAAGAAAGATGAAAGTAAACGATTGTGCATGGATTATCGCGCATTAAATAAAATAATTATCCGAAATCAATATCCCCTTCCTTTAATCGAAGACCACATTCACGCATTACAAGGTGCTATGATTTTTTCAACCCTGGATTTGAAGAACGGGTTTTTCCACGTCCCTATGGCGGCTCAAAGCATCCAGTTCACTTCGTTCGTCACGCCTTCTGGGCAGTACGAATTCCTGAGAATGCCGTTCGGCCTGTGTACAGCACCTACGGAGTTTCAAAAATACGTTAACCGTGTCTTTCGATCTCTTATCGCGCGGAAAGAAATGCTAGTTTATATTGATGATATTATTATTTCGGCAAAGGACGTTCGCGAGGGAATGCAAAAGCTGAAGGAAGTGATTCGTACCGCCGAAGATAATGGCTTGCACTTCAATTGGAAAAAGTGTCAATTCCTATGCGATAGTATTGAATATCTCGGATATGAAATCAAACACGGATCAATCAAGCCATCTTTGTGCAAGATCAAAGCTGTTAAGCATTTTCCAGAGCCAACAAATGTAAAGAAAATTCAAAGTTTTCTTGGTTTAGCCGGATACTTTCGCAAATTCGTCCCGAACCTCGCAACGATTGCCAGACCGCTGAGTGACCTCCTCCGTAAAAATGCTGTGTTCCAGATGGGAGTAGCTCAAAAAGCCGCATTTCAGCAATTGAAGAATAAACTATCCGAGCCGCCCGTTCTAAAGATTTACGACCCAGTTGCCGAAACTGAACTTCACACTGACGCATCGAAATGGGGCTACGGTGCAATTTTACTGCAAAGAGCGGCCGACGATAATAACTTTCATCCAGTGTACTTTTACTCAAGAAAGACGACACCCGTGTAGCAGAGATATAGTGCCTACGAACTCGAAGTACTTGCAATTGTGAAGGCGCTACAAAAATTAAGAGTTTATGTGTTGGGCATAGCTTTCAAAATTATCACGGACTGTGCAGCCTTTAAGCAAACCATGGAAAAGAAGAAGTTGGCGCCACGTATAGCAGGATGGGCGCTGATGCTTCAAGAATTCAACTATAAGCTCGAGCACCGATCGGGTCAAAAGATGCATCACGTTGACGCACTTAGCAGAAATCCGTATGCGATGTTGGTCAGTCCAGATCTGCTTACGAGATTACAGGTCGCCCAAATAAAAGACGACCGTTTGAGAGTGATAATGAAGCTGCTAGAACATAGCACTTACGAAGGATATGTGCTTGAGAGAGGAATACTATACCAAGTTAAAGATGATAGTAAGCTGTTGTGTGTTCCTCGTGGTATGATTACTGAGATTATCAAAACCATTCACGACCAAGGACATTTTGGCACGAGAAAAATGGAAGAAATTCTCAGCCGAGAATATTCTATACCCAAGCTGCGTGAAGAAATCGAGCGAGTGCGAAGGAACTGCATAAAATGCATATTGGGCGATCGCAAGGAAGGACAGAAAGAGGGTCATTTGAATCCTCTTCCGAAAGAAGAGTTCCCATTAACAACTTTACATATTGATCATCTTGGACCGCTGACCATAACGCCGAAGAAGTACAAGTACCTATTTGTCGTAGTAGATGGATTTAGCAAATTTTCTCTGGATCTACCCGGTGAAAACATTAAGCACGGCAGAAGTAATATCAAAGCTGGAAATGCAAAAAAACTATTTTTGGTAATCCCAAACATTTAGTGTCTGACCGAGGGACCGCGTTCACATCTAACGCATTTTCGGATTACTGCAATACGGAAACAATTGGACACACTCTAGTAACAACGGGTGTTCCACGCGGTAATGGCCAGGTAGAGAGGGTCAACCGTATTATAATAACGGTTCTTACAAAGCTTAGCATTGACAACCCAGAAGAATGGTACAAGAATACGCCGAAACTACAACGATTTCTAAACTCAACCTTTCAAAGAAGCATCGGACGAACGCCGTTTGAAATTATGTTCGGTGTAAGAATGCGCAATCCAGAAGATCATCGGCTAACTGATTTGGCAAATGAAGAACTTTACAATTTATTTGATAAAGAGAGAGGCAACGTTCGATCCGAAGCAAAGCAGAATATCCAAAAAGTCCAGGACGAAAATCGTATGACTTTCAATAAACGACGAAAGGCGGAACACATCTACAATTTGGGAGAACTGGTGGCAATCAAAAGGACTCAATTCGGTAACGCTATTAAACTATATTCTAAATATTTGTGCCCATACAGAATTTCCTAGATGCTGCCTAACGACCTTTACGAGGTTACCAAGGTTGGTACACACGAAGGACCCAAGACAACCATGAGCAGTTACGACAATATGAAGCCGTGGACAACTTATGCAGAAAACTTGAGCGAAACAGATGAAGAACTTGATGAAGATGACAACAACGACGCTTAAATCCTAACCATTAAAGACGACGAACCCTAGAAGATGCAAACGATGAAATAGAAAGATGAAGAACTTCAAGCTATGTAAGGTACAGTAGCAACGACGAATCCCAGAAGACGCAAACGACGAAATAGAAAGATGAAGACCTTCAAGACATGTAAGGCACAGCAACACGACGAATCCTAGAAGACGCAAACGACGAAAAGTCGAAATACTTGAAGCCATATAAGCAGAGCAACGACGATGAATTATAAACGACGTATGCAACGAAATAATAAAGACGACGAACTGGGAATTATCAGGACGGCCGGGTTGTGGGATCCTGAATTCCCTACATCTGGCAACACTATTTGTTTGTGGAGACAGCGAAGAACACGAGGTACGACGACTCGACACGGAGGTTCTTTCTTTCTTCTTTCCGGAACCAGCAGAGGAAGCAGACCTACGAGTCTCAGCGCGAAGCCAATTTGTCCGCCTATATTGATCCCACATGTATAATATTTTCATTAGCAAAAACAGATATCGATGATTACATGGATTTCATTTCAAATTCAAAATTTAAGCTATAGTTTGTGTACGATTACGGATTGTTATAGCCAGAGATAAGTATGATAGCAATATTGAATAATTTAATATTGAACAATTCATTAGATTTTTTCAAAAAATGTAATACACGTTTCACGATTTATGATTAATATAAAATTGACATACTCTAGATCTAATCTAGCCCAAAAGTTTGTAAGGCATTGAACCGAGTCTCGTACGAAAAAAAACTTATTAATATTATTATTAGTAAAATTACTAGCACCAATCCACAGTCATCTCGCTCTACTTCTTAGTCAAAAGAGATCTAAAAAGCAATTTAGTTGGACCGAAGAATGTTTGACAAGCTTTGGTTCTACTAAGGAAGCCCTAGCCAACGCCACGCTCCTATCTCATCCAATAGAAGATACTGCTTACAGTATTACTACTGACGCCTCCAATACGGCGGTTGGAGCAGTACTGCAACAATTAACCGCAGGAAATTGGAGCCCACTAGCTTTCTTCTCAATGAAATTGTATGCAGCTGAAGTGAAATACTCAGCGTTTGATAGGGAATTGTTGGCCATATATCTAGCAATAAAACACTTCAGGTATTTTGTAGAAGGACGAAATTTCACCGTTTTTACGGACCACAAACCGTTAATAATGGGCATTCCTTCAAAAACCGAGTGATCACCACGGCAGACTCGGCATTTAGATTATATATCACAATTCACGACAGATATACAGCACATTAATGGCAAATCCAAGCAAGGTTTTTTCTCTTACAAAATTTTTCCTTGAACATATTACTGTAACAGATTAACGTAAGTTTCTGCAATTTGAATGCAAATTTATGAATTACAGCTGTAAAGATTAAGATCTAATCACTGAACAAATTTTAACTTGTTATTATACAACCTAATGAATTTCAATAAATTTATCTATCTATCTAAATTTTGATCAATGGCAAATCTAACCATGTAGCAGACGCGCTATCTCAAATACATAGCGTTGACTCAAATACTAGTATCCTCAATCTACAAAATTTAACGAATTTTCAAAAAACAGATGAGGAATTGCAAGCTATCCTAGCAAACACAAACTAAATACAAATTAGAACTTAAGACTATTCCTTTATCCCAAGAAGAAATATGGTGCGAGATTAGTACAGGAAGAAATCGACCATATATACCGAAAGAATTAGGAACACAAGTATTCGATTCTATACGCACCCTAGTGTACGGGCGACAAGAAAGCAACTTAGCTCCAGATACTTTTGGCCGTCAATGAATAAAGATTCAAACCATTGGTCGAAATCTTGCATAGGCTGCCAAAAAGCCAAAGTACAAAAACAAACTGGTAACACGAATTACCTTTGGTGTTATTAGGAATTCGAGCGACAATTAAAGAAGATCCTCAATGTTCGCCAGCAGATCTTGTGTACGGACAAAGTTTGAAAGTGCCGGGAGAATTTTTTGTTCCCACAGAGAATGCCAACAACCTAAACCCTTCAGACTATATGTCAAAATGAAAACAGTTCATGAGTAATGTGAAACCCACAAACACTCGAGTAAACATCCAAAAAAATATTAATTTCACAACCGACCTTAATACTTGCGACTATGTTTTCGTTAGAGTAGACAAGATAAGGACATGTTTAAACCCGCCCTATGAAGGACCATATAAGGTTATTCGCCGCCTTCGGAAGCAATTTACTCTAGAAATGAATGGAAAGACGGTATCAGAAAATATAGACAGAATCAAACCAGCGTCAAAATAACAGAGGCTTTAACATTATGAATTAACGCTACGCTGGAAGGGGAGGGTGTAGTAAATACATTACATTATCCCAAACAATTTACCCTAAAAACTAACAAAATTAAATAATACCAAAAATGAAGTATTGACCTAACCGTGAATTTGAAAACAATAGTAAAATGCACAAATTTTAATCCGAACCGCTATTTAGAAACGGGTAAATATTGCCGACCGAAAACAATGTAATATTTGAATTATTGAAAAAATAGAATATTTGAATTATATTATAGTTGTTTGGACTTCACAAACATAATTTCCATTTTTTATAATATTTATAATTATTGTTATATTTTTAATTATAAATACTTTCGATCCGTACTGTCCACCCAATTTCATCTCGCCAAAATTGGTCCAGGACAGCGGCAACTAAAGCTTAATCGGGCTATTTAAGCCACGCGCAACGTCGGCTCGCCCTCTTTGACAATATTTCATTTGAGTACCACGATTGTAGGCCAAATTTGCGCTGCAACTCTCGGCCAAGCCGGATCTTTCATTCCGCCCAGGATACTAACGATACAAAGTCTACTCCAAAGTTACAAGTACTAACAATCCCAAACAACGTACGATAGCCAGGATACTATAGAGATATATGTACTGGAGATGATGAGTCAAGCCGGACGATTCCTCACAAAGGACCGGCAATTAACACTATACATTAGCATCTTACTCACATTTATATTATACCCCAGTCTTGAATACGAAAAACACCAAACATTTGAATACTAGGCTACTACATACTCGTACTTAAATTTCACTGCCACCTGGCATCAAACGCTCCATACAAAAACGTTCAATCTGGCTTCAAAATACTTGAAAGTGATTCATACAAAAACGGCGACTTGTCGTCTCCGGTATTTATATCTCTATGCAGGATACTAAGGAAGCCTTTTGATGCGGCAGCTGTTCTGGAGATGTTAGTCAGCAACATCAATCTTCCGACCGAAAATTAGAAGATCGCTAAGATAAAGGAGACAAAAGAGGTCGTGAGGGTCGCGACAATCGTAATAAACTAGGAATCCTTGGCTCCTCTGACTAACCTGAAGGGTGTTGTAAATTTTGGCCTGGATCAAATTACATTCTTGGTTTACAAAGCAGATACGAAAGATCACTCAACGCGCGCGTCGACACGACGGAAATAGAAAAAGACCATGCTCCGCTCCCCAAGATTACCATAGTGGCGACGCCTAACTCGCTGATATTGAATCGGCGATAAACGGGATTTATCGCAACACGATTCCGATTCAGCTCTAGTACCTCAGGACCACTGCTCCTTAACGTTTTCGCGCCGGATATTGTTGTTACCGTTTTTCCCGGTGGAAAACCGAATTAAAAACCCCTCGCACTAAAGGGGGTGAACGGGCCTTGTCCGGCCAACCCAGAGAAGGGTCGTGGGCGCCAGTGATCCTTTCTTTTAAAGCCCCGTTCGTAATCTCGCCCCGATCGAATCACTAATTCGGGGAAGATTTAATTACGCGCAAAATTATACGAAGCAAACGGAAGGGAAGCTGTAATACGTCACGAACACCGATAAATAACAACATTGAAATGTACGGAAAAGCAACGAAATTTAATAATCTTAAAGAAAATACCTATCCTCTGGCTCTACTTGTTATATTTACCAACTGTACTAACTACTCTTATCTAGGGCGCCTCTGGTGCGGTGTCCCACGACGAAAACTCGGATATCTCTCGAACGTTGCGCAAATTCTCCACTTCAATTTACAAGAAAAACGAACGCTGCACACTTTCTCCTCCGCCCTGCTCTCGGAAGACTTCGACCGTATACGACTCCGTACTCCTTCTTATGATCTCGTAACGATGCTCTCGTGATTTCTTCCTCCTACGCTTGGTCCAAGTTGATTTCCTATTTATCACCGACTTGTGATCTTCCGTTTGAACTTATCTTCAATTCAGTTTTAATTTTAATCTCGAATTCACTCCTATGTTATCTTTCTCATCCGCACTCTCGCTAGTATATCACCAAAAGAGACCGTTTTCGGGTGTCGTACTTCCCGCGAAACCTCGGATCAACTTTCCCAATCGGTAAATCCCCGTTTACCTGGGTTAACGAACGAATCCTCCAGGTCATTCCTCTTGCCTTCCCGCTCAGGTACGTAGCTTTCTTCGACCTTCGAAGCTTTTACTCTCGTTTGATTCGGGGTCCACTTTATCTTCCCCACCCGGCTTTTTAGTATGGACCCACACCTTGCGGCCCGTCTTATCGACTCGTCATTCTCGCCGTATACGTCCGCCCTGTTTTCACTTAGTGATGTGATTGGCCCACGGTGAGGTGATCTGTCATAAGTGCTGTGATTGGTTACGCCGCGTGTAGTGTTTCTCTTCGGGTGTAATGTTCGAGGTTTGTCCCTGACTCGGCTGCAATACGTTGCGTGTTGTGTTGTGTTGTGCTGTGTTGTTTTGTTTTGTTTTGTATTCGTGACTTCTCCCATTAATCTATCCTACTCCTATCCTAAATTAAACTATCCTAACTAAACCTAATAATTCCTAAATATCATATCAATTCACTTAATCCTAAATCCTAAATAATCCTACTGCTAATAATCCCTAATCCTACGTTTTTATAACCATCTTCCAGCTCCTCTTCCGTTTTACCGAAGTTATGGTTTACCAAATAATGCTTTACTAATTCCTTTTTGGTGTTGTTTCCTTTTAGATGTCGAAAAGATGAAGCTGCTTCATAAGGAATGCCCTGGATCAGCAGGTAAGTTATCAGTGATTTCTCTCTGCATTTCTACATTACTTGATTTATATTTAATTTTTATTCTTCTCTTCCTTTCAGCTTGAACGGGAACGAATGCGACCGTAACATTCCCCCCTTGTCTTAGGAGAATTTCCTAAATTCTTCATTTAATTCCGGCTTCGTGAACGATAATAGTAAGGAATTTTTTTTTTTTTTTTGGTCGAATAAATGTCGCTCATGAACAAGATATATGATTAATTCTTTTTTTTTTTTTTTTACAGATACGGCTGCTCGTGTACTTCAAGGGTGATTACGTAAGAGTAACTTCCCTCTATATATTTTTTTCCTTTTTTTTTTTTTACTTATTTTACATTACCAGTTACTTACCCCAAATTATCACTTCCCTTAGGCCCTTATGAGAAACTTAACTCTTTTTCCCTAAATCTTGTCTAATTTTATCCTATTTCCCGACAAGTATACTGCTTTAAGTCTTTCACGTGCCATATTCCCCCAGTTTTCCCCTCGTTTCCCTTCAACTCATATGTCCAAGGAGACACTTTCCTCAATACTTCAAAAGGACCAATATATTTTGGAGCCAAGCTCGCGGAAAAAAATTTGGAGGCGTCTGATAAGACATGATTTGTCCTCCACACTAGGTCTTTTGGTAAAAAGTGTATGACCCGCTTGCGTAAATCGTATTTACTCTTAGTTTGTTCCGTTGCCGCCTTAAATCGGTCAGTAATATCTCTCCTAACCCTCGCCAAAGCCTCTGCATGCTTTTGGGGGTCGATTAGAACATCAGTACTAATCCCTGCGGGTGGTACCAAGTTTTCCCCGCTCGTGGCCATGTGCCTCCCAAAGTTGACGAAGTACGGTGTACACTTCATAACTTCGTGCGTTGCAGTCCGCAATGCACAGCCGATTTTAGACAAGTTTAGATCCCAACTTCGATGATTGTCTGCGACATATGCCCGGAGCATTGTTTTGATGGATTGATTTATTCTCTCCGCGGGATTCGCTTGGGGGTGGTAGAAGGCTGTGTATTTTATATGTGTTCCGTACGATTCTACCATACCCCGAAATTCCCTAGAGATGAATTGTGGCCCATTATCACATACTAACCATTTTGGTACCCCGAATAAAAGAAAAACATTATCCTCTAAAATCCTCGAAACCGACTTCCCTGTTGCCGATCGGAGTGGAAAAATCAAGGGAAATTTCGAAAAGTAATCGACCACGGACAAAATATATACGTGCCCTCGAGAGGACCGAGGAAGTGGACCAACCAGATCGACACAGATCATCTCCCATGGCCTTTTAGCCTCTCCACTTCGCGAAACCATTAGACCTGCGGAAGGCCGTCTCTCTGGCTTGATTGCTTGGCAAATTTCACAGGAACTAACGTATTTCTTTATGTCTAACCTCATCTTAGGCCAATAATACTTCCTACTTATACGATCAGTGGTCCTCTTTATTCCCATATGTCCCGCTATAGGTTCATCGTGGGCCTTTCTCAACACGTCCACGCGCTCTCCCTTTGGAATTACTTGTTTCCATGCCTCCTCGGTATTTAGATCTGGGTATTCCATGGGTAGATGCTTCCACAATTTACCCCCGTGCACCTGCCACTCTGGATATTTGTCAGGCTGGTTGGTAACCTTTTCTAGCATCCGAGAGTACCATTCATCTTTCGGTTCGGCTTGGATGGAGTCTACCATGGGTACCGATCTAGACAACGCGTCTGGTACTAAATGTTCCTTCCCTTTACGATGGATGATGTTGAAATCGTATTGTTGCAATCTTACCGCCCACCGTGCAAGTCTGCCAGTTGGGTCTTTCAAGTTATGCAGCCATACTAATGAGTGGTGGTCTGTTACCACTGTAAAGTGCGTCCCTTCCACATAAGGCCTCAGTTTTTCAACTGCCCACAATACCGCCAAACACTCTTTTTCGGTAGTGGAAAATTTGCGCTCTGAACTAGTTAGGGAACGACTTAAATAACAGATCACCTTTTCTCCAGTTTGTTGTTCTTGAGTTAATACTGCTCCCAAACCAAAATCTGAGGCGTCTGTTTGGACAGTGAATGGTAGATCGTAATTTGGGCATGTCAAGATTGGTGCGGTTGACAATTTCACCTTCGCTTCCGAAAACGCTCTCTCGCACTCAATGCTCCACATAAATTTCTGATTTTTCTTTAGTAGCGATGTTAGAGGTGCCACTAGAGTTGCGAAGTCTGGTATGAAACGCCTGTACCAGGAAACCATACCCAAGAATTGCCTAACTCCCTTCACATTTCTTGGGGCTTGAAATCGTAACAAACACTCCACCTTGTCTGGATCGACATGGAGTCCGGTTTCGTCCACCACATAACCCAAATATCGCAGCTCTGACCTACAGAATTCACACTTTGGTCTAGAAACCCGTAAACCGGCATCAGTCAACCGTCGGAACACTTCTCTTAAAATCTCAAGGTGTTTCTCGAAGGTCTGAGTCACAATGATTATGTCGTCCAGGTACACAAAGACGTATGGCTCCATATCGCCCCCAAGGACTCTGTCGATTAGACGTTGCCAGGTGGCTGGTGCGTTCTGCAGCCCAAAAGGCATACGCAGAAATTCAAAAAGACCTCTGGTGGGCACGGTGAACGCGGTATACTGGCGAGAAGATTCTGCCATTGGGACTTGCCAGTAAGCCGACTTGATGTCTAGGGAGGACAAAAATTTTGCATCCCGCAATTTGTCTAACGTGGCCGTAACGTAGGGCAATGGGTAGGCATCTCTCTCCGATACCTTGTTCACCTTTCGGTAGTCCACGCAAAATCTAAACGTTCCGTCCTTTTTTTTGATGAGGAGAATCGGCGACGCCCAAGGGCTTTTCGAAGGTTGGACTATCCGTTCCTCCAACATTTTGTCCAGTTCTGTGTCAATGTCTTTTTGTCTGACTGGCGAGACCGGATAGTACCTTTGTTTTATCGGGGCCGAGCTGGTAATAATTACGTGCTCGACCTCCGATGTCTTGCCCAAACCTTCACCCATCCTTGCAAATTCCTCCTTCAAGGCGGCATTCAGACTCCGTGATTGCCCCTCACTGAGTTTAGACTTTGCGTGGAGGAATTCGATACACGAGACGTTTACTGGATCGGAAAATACCCACTGGTATTCCTTTAAGTCTACTACCAGACCGAACGTTTTCCAGAAATCTGCCCCAAATATGAATGTATGAGGTAAAAGTGGAACCACTAGACATTCCAGCCATCTCGTCCTCTCACCCACTTTCAACGGCAGCCAAACGGACCCTTCAATGCGACATTGATCTCCATTCGCTACCTTAATCGATTCGGTGTTGGATTTCGTCAAACTGACCCCCATACTTTGCAGATCCTTCCAGCCTACACTACCCACGATTGTCCTTGACGCCCCGGAGTCCAATAAACCCGTGAACTCTGCGTCAAAAACGAATACTCTTAAATGTGGCCTCGGATCCCCCTCTACAGATGTCAACGCGAAGTCGACTTGAGTCGTTGTTGCGGAATCACCTGTCGTACTCACTTCACCGCCTCTTAGTGAGCACGATCCCCGTTTCCCGCCCCCGAAGTTCCCGGAGTGGGCTCATTCCGTCCGACGTTGGTTGTTTTATTTACTTTCCCCTCATGTGCGCATACGGGGCATTTACTTCGGTAAACACCAATTTTGCCGCAACCAAAACAGCGCTTTTCTTCGGTGCAATCCCTTGACAAATGTCCCAATCGCCTACAATTGTAGCAAGTTGGACTTGTAAAAGTTACGTTTTCCCTTTGTCTCGTTCCGATTTTCTCGTGATCTTTGATTGTCGTTTTTTTTGCTGTATTATCAGCCTCCACATAAGCCAAATCGGGTTCCAAAAGGTTGCCCCGGCGTCCTTGTGGTGGTACAAAAGACTCCACCGATAGACGAAGGGTTTCCAGCGTGCGACCTAAATCTATTAATTGATTGATCGATTTTATTTCCGTCAACCCCAGTTGCGTCTGGAAATACGGGGTGATGTTCCGCCTCAAGATCTTTAATTTTTCTGTTTCAGTGCAGGGTACCGATAGTCGCTTGAAGAGATTCTCAATTATCGCAACGTACACCCCAATGGATTCATTTTTCCCCTGGGTGCGACGTTTGATCTCTTCCATCAAACGGTCGTCGTAATCAGGAGGTAAGAATTCGGCGCGCAGCTCCGCTACCAACTCGTCCCACGATTCGCAACGACCCTTATTGGCCCTTAGCCAAACCAAACCTTTTCCGTCAAATAAATCAATTGAGGATTTGAAAAGACTGTGCTTTGAAACGTTACGGGCACACCGTAATTCTTCCACTCTTTCTAGGAAAGAGCACAAGGCATTGCTCTCACCTGTGAACTTCACACCCCATTTGCATATAGATTGTTCTTTACAAGGACTAATAGTTTCCCTTGAGGTTACCCGACTTACTTCTTCTTCCTCCGAAGAAATATCTCCCGCTTTCTCTGATAAAGACCCCATTGCTAACAGAATCTTCGCTTTTAATTTCGCTTGTGTGGTTACCTCGTCTGGCTTAGTTGGAGTACTATTACCTAGTCTTCGCAGGCACCACCCAATTTTTGAGTATATCTTCAGGTACTCACTTGAGTTGTTATCGCCCACGAAGTTGGTAATTAAGCCTTGTATTTCATTTAATTTGTTCGTAATTGTTTCGGAGTCTTCCGAAAATTCGAAAGGGTATTCCGCCAATAAAAAGGACGTCTCCCCATCCCTTTCCGCCCGCATTGCCACCCTCAATGCCTTCCTCATGTTGTCGACCGTGTCCGACTGCATTCCCCGGATCGCTAATTCGTACGTGAGCTCCTCTTGGCTCAGTCGATCTACTCTTATTTTGAACATACTCAAGCCGTTAGCGTGATTTGGTAGGGAAGAGTAAAAATTAAATACCTAAATTAACACAAAACCACTATAACTACACTATTTTGTGTTTTGTTCTAAAAAGTTTATTAATGTCTCGATAACGCACCTGCTGACTGTTATGCACCTTCAGAGAAATCCTTGTACAACACTCTCAATGAAACAAAACCAAAAAAAAAATTATTTACCACGAAAAAAAAATATTTGGCCATTTAACGTTGGGCGCCAATGTTACCGTTTTTCCCGGTGGAAAACCGAATTAAAAACCCCTCGCACTAAAGGGGGTGAACGGGCCTTGTCCGGCCAACCCAGAGAAGGGTCGTGGGCGCCAGTGATCCTTTCTTTTAAAGCCCCGTTCGTAATCTCGCCCCGATCGAATCACTAATTCGGGGAAGATTTAATTACGCGCAAAATTATACGAAGCAAACGGAAGGGAAGCTGTAATACGTCACGAACACCGATAAATAACAACATTGAAATGTGCGGAAAAGCAACGAAATTTAATAATCTTAAAGAAAATACCTATCCTCTGGCTCTACTTGTTATATTTACCAACTGTACTAACTACTCTTATCTAGGGCGCCTCTGGTGCGGTGTCCCACGACGAAAACTCGGATATCTCTCGAACGTTGCGCAAATTCTCCACTTCAATTTACAAGAAAAACGAACGCTGCACACTTTCTCCTCCGCCCTGCTCTCGGAAGACTTCGACCGTATACGACTCCGTACTCCTTCTTATGATCTCGTAACGATGCTCTCGTGATTTCTTCCTCCTACGCTTGGTCCAAGTTGATTTCCTATTTATCACCGACTTGTGATCTTCCGTTTGAACTTATCTTCAATTCAGTTTTAATTTTAATCTCGAATTCACTCCTATGTTATCTTTCTCATCCGCACTCTCGCTAGTATATCACCAAAAGAGACCGTTTTCGGGTGTCGTACTTCCCGCGAAACCTCGGATCAACTTTCCCAATCGGTAAATCCCCGTTTACCTGGGTTAACGAACGAATCCTCCAGGTCATTCCTCTTGCCTTCCCGCTCAGGTACGTAGCTTTCTTCGACCTTCGAAGCTTTTACTCTCGTTTGATTCGGGGTCCACTTTATCTTCCCCACCCGGCTTTTTAGTATGGACCCACACCTTGCGGCCCGTCTTATCGACTCGTCATTCTCGCCGTATACGTCCGCCCTGTTTTCACTTAGTGATGTGATTGGCCCACGGTGAGGTGATCTGTCATAAGTGCTGTGATTGGTTACGCCGCGTGTAGTGTTTCTCTTCGGGTGTAATGTTCGAGGTTTGTCCCTGACTCGGCTGCAATACGTTGCGTGTTGTGTTGTGTTGTGTTGTGTTGTGCTGTGTTGTTTTGTTTTGTATTCGTGACTTCTCCCATTAATCTATCCTACTCCTATCCTAAATTAAACTATCCTAACTAAACCTAATAATTCCTAAATATCATATCAATTCACTTAATCCTAAATCCTAAATAATCCTACTGCTAATAATCCCTAATCCTACGTTTTTATAACCATCTTCCAGCTCCTCTTCCGTTTTACCGAAGTTATGGTTTACCAAATAATGCTTTACTAATTCCTTTTTGGTGTTGTTTCCTTTTAGATGTCGAAAAGATGAAGCTGCTTCATAAGGAATGCCCTGGATCAGCAGGTAAGTTATCAGTGATTTCTCTCTGCATTTCTACATTACTTGATTTATATTTAATTTTTATTCTTCTCTTCCTTTCAGCTTGAACGGGAACGAATGCGACCGTAACATTGTGTACACGCAACATTTGGTTTAGATATTTTACATGCAATTTTTAGAGTATATTTCAACACAATTTTATTTTATTTCTTTTTATTGAAAAATTTGCTACCCTGAAATATTGTATTTACACGTTTCAGGAATAGTAAACCACACAAAAGCATAAAAAATTACGGTTGTCCGCCTTGCGTACGACGGCGCGAAGCTCACAAACCCGTTGCGATATTAAGCTGAAATTTGTATGGTGGTTACATTCCTAACTGCTGTAAAATGTTTCGAGATCATATCTGGTACGGTTCTTGAGATATAAAAATTTAATTTTTTCAAAAATGGCTTTCCGCCAACCTTCGTGCTCCACCTCCCCTACTTAAAAATTTTACAGTTAGTAGACTTCACTTGTAGCTCTATGTACAGAAATTAAATGTTATCCACCTGGTACAATCGTTTTGGAAGATATCGTAATCCAAAGTATGTTAGACCAATCCACCCCAACAAACCACGGCTCCTTTTAACAATTGTACAAATGAGATAACCACAAAGTTTCAACTTTCTAACACCAACCGTTCAATCAATCTTTCAATCCAAGCTTTCAATCGTTTCGGACGCATTGCTTTTTGTCCCTTCCCAAACCCCTCAACACATATCGACTATGTTTTTGCAAATGGGTTTATAGCTGTTGGTTTTCAATATCAAGGAAACACTTTTATTAACAGTTATACTAAATTAAAAATCTGCCAACTTTATTATTTTTTAGGTAGAAGTCCGAAACGTGTTTAATACTGAGATGCGGTGAAGGTCATTATGCGACTGATAACTTAAAAAATAACGTTCCAAATAGCCTCCTGGTTATTCTTTAGGTTAAAATAACGAAATTCATGAAAATGTTGGAAAAACCCCTTTTCACGAACATTTTTTTTACTCCATCTCTGTACATCAATAAAATTTTGAACTTTTTTTTTGCTTTAATTTCTTCTGTAGTACTTCTACATATACATACTAAGTTTCAACTTTCTAGCATAAGCCGTTTCTGAGATACGAAAAACCACCACCCACCCCGTACCTTGCTACCCCTAACAACAATTTTGGGATGTCTCTATAGCACCTCTATACAGTTATCAATTTTTAGCTTTCTATCCTTTGCGGCTTTCGAGAAATTAAAATCAGATTTTTTTTCATTTCCACCCCCTCACACCATCACTCCCTACACCCACACCCTCCTTTTCTCCGCTAGAGATCTACTGGTCCTAACTTCTGTAAAAATTTCAAGATCATATCTGATACGGTTCATAAGATATAAGAATTTAATTTTTTTAAAAACTGCTGTCCCCCCACTTTATCGCTTTACCACCCCATCAAAAATTTTACATTCAGTAGACTCCACTGGTAATTCTACAGGGTGTAACTAGTACTGAGGTTCAAACGAAAATGGAAGATAGAGGAACTTGTCCTGAGTAGAAAATCGTTCTACACATACTCCCGTTTTTGCACCGTTAAGGAGCGCGATTTTAAGGACGAAGGATTTTCATCGTACCTGTGATCACTGTTTGATCTCTAACTTCTGCTGTACTTAGCGTAACGTAATAATTCTGGGCTCGTTGGAAAGGACACAAATTCTTCTTTCTAATTGCTATCAACTGTGTCAATCAGTGTTATACTTTTTGAGAAAAATTCATTTAAATGACACAAAAATAATAAAAAATTAAAAAAAAATACAAAAAAGTCCTGTTTTCTCCAAGAAGGACCTGATTAACCACCAAATTTTATTACATTTTCGGAAAGCCCATAAAATTTCACTTCGGTCGAATGTGCTTGTCGGGTTCAAAACACCAAGCACCGACCGGACGTTCTGTACTGTACAGAACTCACATGTACACGGCGGCATTATCTGTATGCTGTGTAAATGAGAGCTTTCTAGATACTCGCCATACATTTCACGCATGTGTATGCGTGAAAACTAGCAAAAGCTCAGATGAATTTATAATTTCATTCATTTTCAAGTCAGACGCCGATGACGTCACTATGCGAACTGAAACCTCCGTTGAAAATTAATACCACCAGATGGCAGTGCACGCGATTAAAATGTGTATATGGAAAAATGTGTATATGGTAAACTTTAGATTACGATAGCTCACGAAGCAATTGCACTAGAGATATAAAATTCGGTTTCTGTATAAAGGTCGATAAACAAAGGTTGCTGAAAGTAAAATTTTTGAAGGGGAAGGTGGAGCATGGGAGTGGAGAGGGTAAGAATTTTTTTAAAAAATCACGTCTCATACCTCAAGAATGGTGGCAGATAGATGCTTAAATTACAATTTTACGAGATAGACAGGGTGTTTGGCACTCCGTGTGCCACCTTGTAAGGGGTTATTCCTTGATATATTTGGAGAAAAAAATTGTGCTACAGGGTGGGTCAATTTTCAATATTAGTGGAGATACAGGGTGGTTAAGAAAAGTGTTTTTGACCGGTACCCTCACTCACTTAAAACGTTAAATCTTGAAAACGAATAATCACAAGGCAAAGTGTTATAACTCGTTTTTTAGGCAATCGAATTACCTTTCATTTGATGTAACAGTCTAAATTGTAACTGCACCCAATCTTGAGATATTTTAGGGTTGACGTAGCAAAAATCTGTGTTTTCGAGTAAATATCTCAAGATTGGGTGCAGTTACAATTTAGACTGTTACATCAAATGAAAGGTAATTCGATTGCCTAAAAAACGAGTTATAACACTTTGCCTTGTGATTATTCGTTTTCAAGATTTAACGTTTTAAGTGAGTGAGGGTACCGGTCAAAAACACTTTTCTTAACCACCCTGTATCTCCACTAATATTGAAAATTGACCCACCCTGTAGAACAATTTTTTTCTCCAAATATATCAAGGAATAACCCCTTACAAGGTGGCACACGGAGTTCCAAACACCCTGTATATCATTCCAGACTGATTTTACTAATCCAAACTTTGTTAAGCAATCCAACTCGACTTGATTGTAATAACACTTGTACCAAACGTGCTTTCGGTTTGGTGGTTTTAGTGAGAAGAAGGAACAAAACTCGATCCGCGGCACTCAATACGCGGATATGCTTTGTTAAATGTTAAGTTGTTACCAATTTTTCGTGTCGACATCTATTTGTCGAAGTCGCTACATAACTCCCCCTCCAGCGCAGCGTACTATAGTTTGTAAGTATCCGTTCCCGGTTTGTTCCGATCGGAAAAGGAATCCTGAATGCTGTAAGTTGTAAGAATTTTTCCTGTTTACATCCAAATGAAGAATTTTTTTAACTTTTTTAAAATTTTAAATGGACTCTTCTAAGGTGTGGAAAGAGCAGATTTTACCATGTCTTTGCGGATAAAGACGAAATCTGCTGTTCGAAGAGAGTCGGGTACGTGTATATTGTTTTGTTTAGATTACCTTGGTGTGATTGCATGCAATTTTTTGCATGCTATTCCTCAATTGTTCAGCGAAATTGGAAGAACACGTTTCGTCGGAGTTTACATTAGGCCATAGAAAATCTCAGGGTACCCGTAGGGTTTCTCCGTATACCAATTCTGCCGGGCTGCAGTTTAAGGTGTCTTTTGGTGTAGTACGAATTCCTAGAAGAATAAGAGGTAGTTCTTCGCTACAATTTACTGTATTGTCGCGAGCCATTAATGAAGCTTTTAGGGTTCGATGGAATCGCTCCATCTTACCGTTTGCCTGCGGATGGTACGCGATGGTGAGTATGCAACTGCATCCTAGTAATTTGTTAACCTCCTAATAATTTTGTTTCGAATTGGCTTTCACGATCGGTTCCAATCATACTTGCAACTTCGAATCGAGACATATATTGGTGAACAAAGACTTTTGCTACCGACTGGGCGGTCATATAAAGGATATGCCTCCGGCCAGCGAGTGAACCTGTCTATTATTGCTAAAATATAATTGTATCCGTTTGACGGAGGAAGTGGTCCCACTAAATCCATATGGATCAAACCTTTTGAATGGTGTATTGAATTGTCCGAATGCAGATTTTGTATGTCTCTGCACCTTTGCTTTGTGGCAATTAATACAAGCCCTCGACCAGTTATTTGTGTCCTTGTTTAGTTTGCCCAAAAGTATTGTGAACCGATTAATTTTCGAGTAACGCGAATGGCAGGATGAGATCGGCTGTGGACGGTGTTGAAAATGGTGCGTCTTAGTTCTTCTGGAATGTATACTCTATTTTTGGCTGTGTAGGTGTCGCACCATAGTTTAAGAGTAGACATGGGGTACGCGCATAATTTTAAGTGATATTTTGCTTTTGATTCTTTTGTGTTGGCTATGAGTGTCTTTAGTTCTTCATCTTTTTCTTGAGCTTTCATTATTTTCTCAGTTTCACCAACGTCCTCGCCGAAGCGCGAAAGGGCATTTGCCACGACATTGTCTTTCCCAGGTATGTGTTTAATATCTTTGGTAAATTGATAACTAAACTCCAAATGCGTTCGGGTTTTTGATTCAATGGCTCTTGTTAGTGGCTTCTGGTCGGTATAGACTATACAATTTCTACCCTCTACGAAGTAGCCAAAAGGTTTTATTGATAAAAATATTGCGAGTAATTCTCGGTCAAATACCAAGTATTTTTGTTCAGCCGTTGTTAATTTTTTTTTAAAGAAGGCGAATGGTTCCTGTTTGAACTTCAAACACAAATTCACCACAGTTCACCTTATACGAGCCGGACTGTAGGACAACTAGACAGCGTTGACTGTGTTGCTGGAAAAAGCTACTTGGCCCTATAAAAGGTCCGTCTGCCTATCAGTCGGCCTACTTTATTTTTACCAACTCTTGGGACCCCACTTTAGACTGCGAAACGCATCGTGCTGGATTCAGCTGGTAGGACCTGACAGCAAAGGTAAGGTATCAACGCCAAAAAACGGAAATCTTTGAGTTTCGCCTGTACGCTGCATCAGCAGGGGGCTCTTCTTAAAGATAATACCAAAGACTATCTATAACAAGACAGGACACTACGCAGTATTATTCTTATAAAAATTTGACCTTGGTTTCTTTATTTAATGAGATGATGGAAGTAGATAGCAATAGCATGATGCATGATTAAAGAAGAGATAAAAACTGATAACGAGTCGTATTCACCAATATAATGACATCCTCACAGAACGCCTATAAAAAAATGACATCAAATCATGTGCAGACACAGCTCAGCTGTGCTTGTGTGATTTAATTTCTCATATTGTTCCTATAAATTTGTATGCTGAAACACAGAACAGCCGCAAAAAATGCGTTCTGTTACGTGCTTTGAGGAAAACGATGCACACAGATGCGAATGTGTAACCATTCAATTTTGCATTTTAGCGTACTCTTTTCTTCGCATGTGAATTTCCGTAAGAATACGGAATTGAAATTGTTCAATCGGATTTCTTTGTTCCGCTTATGCAATAATTTTTTGGTTTTTTTACACAAAAAATGCATGTGTATTAAGTGTCCAGTCTTGTTATACAGGGTGTAACTAGTACTGAGGTTCAAACACAGATGGGAGATAGAGGAACTTGTCCTGAGTAGAAAATCGTTCTACACATACTCCCGTTTTTGCACCGTTAAGGAGATAGCGCGATTTTAAGGACGAAGGATTTTCATCGTACCTGTGATCACTGTTTGATCTCTAACTTCTGCTGTACTTAGCGTAACGTAATAATTCTGGGCTCGTTGGAAAGGACACAAATTCTTCTTTCTAATTGCTATCAACTGTGTCAATCAGTGTTATACTTTTTGAGAAAAATTCATTTAAATGACACAGAAATAATAAAAAATTAAAAAAAAATACAAAAAAGTCCTGTTTTCTCCAAGAAGGACCTGATTAACCACCAAATTTTATTACATTTTCGGAAAGCCCATAAAATTTCACTTTACGTTTGATAACAGAATTTCTCCTCGTCAACCAAAAATACAATCAACGATCAAGCTTGATCATATTTGTTACCTACACAAATACCAGATCATACCTGATCGTAATCATTGGTCCGTCGAAGCTGGATAGTTGTCGAGACCGAAGGCAAATTTGTTGCTTTCCTTTCCTTTGAAATTTATTTTTCACCGTTCTGGTAGAATTATACCAAACAATCATCGAATAACTCTGTCGGCAACAAATCCACAGAATTTTTCAAAATCAGTTTCGGCTATAATGAATCCGAAATAAGTCTCATACCAAAACAAGCAATCCATACGGCGCTTAGAGCACCAACTTCTTCATTCATAAATCCCTACTACGGGTACCCCGACGGCGCTCAAACACTTGTTCGAATTACATTCCTTATCGTTTATTGCCTGCATTGCAATACAATCAAGCAATGCAGCAGGCAATTGACGAACAAACCGCCTTATTTGCTATCGTGCGACAGGCTATCAGCAATTTTAAAAAAACCGGAGAGCCACGGAGAACAGCTGGCTACATCAGTGGTCGCTATGATCAAATAATCAAAACATGGTCCGAGTGCGAAAGGGCGCATAAGGCCATAATAACACAAAAAAGCGAAAAAGAAGATCAAATAAGAGACCAATACTTATTATCATACGGAGATATAGAGGCAGCCGTGTTTGAGTAGCAGCTATAAAAACTGGCGTACTTTTCGAGATATCTTTCGATCACTTATCCATGACAACAACCACCTGTCTAGGGTTCACAAACTGCACTACTTAAAAGGTAGCCTTATCGGTGACGCGTCCAAGATTCTCAACCAATTCGAAACCTTGGATTCAAACTACGAACTAGCTTGGGACCTATTGGTTAAGAGATTCGATAACAAACGTATAATATGCAACGTGCTTTTACGATCATTGGTCAGCATACCCGAGATTCGATTCGAGTCAGAAAAGGCCCTCAAATATATGATCGACAATACAAACGAGTGCGTGCATGAGCTAATTCAATTAGGCATCGATACACTCAACTGGGATCCTATCCTATTGTACATATTAACTGTCAAATTACCCCCACTAACTCGTAATCTATGGGAACAACAGGTATCAGCAAAAGAATCTCTTCCAACATACAAAGAATTCGAGAAATTCATTGAATGTCGTCATAGAACGTTAGAAGTGTTAGCTGAAGCCAGGACTCAACAGCAGTCTTCGGCACAAAGCAACAAAACCAACGTAAGGGTTCGTGCAATTTCACAAAAACTTTTCAACCATCCTGTCCATGTTGCAAAAAAGATCACTTTCTCTATAAATGTCAAAAATTTCAAAATTTCGACTCATCTGCAAGATGGAAATTTGTTAAAACTCGATCTCTGTGTGACAATTGCCTAGCCAAGCATCCACCAAACGAATGTAAGAGCAAGAAAAATTGTTATACGTGTAACAAGCGACATCATACAATCCTACATAACAATGAAAAATCATCTTTACATTCAAATACAACGAACACAAATACTCCGCAACCCGAAGCTGCTTCAGTTTCTGAAGCACTTTGCTCAAAATCCGCAAAACTCAATAAAGCAAATAAGCAAGCACTGTTAGCAACCGCCATCGTGACGATTATAACTTCAGAAGGAAACACTACATCGCTTCGTGCGTTGATAGATTCTGGTTCAGAAAACTCCTTCATTTCTCAAGCTGCTCATCAACTCTTAAGAACTAAAGCCCGACCAACATCCTTAACTATCACTGGCCTAAACTCAACAAATGTCAGCACCGCAACGAAGGAAGTCAGCTTCAACATCATTTCGAAAATCGGAGACGAACGCGAGATACATACGCAAGCATAAGTAATCAAAAACATAACTCAGGTGTGCTCTTCGTTCACCATCCCAGCCAAACGATGGCCTTACATCAATGACATCATCCTCGCTGATCCAGAATTCATGGAACCTGGGTCAATTGACTTACTACTTGGGAGTCCAAACTTATGCGCAAATCTTGCGATCGGGACTTCGGTATGGACCAAAGGATCACCCAATAGCGCAAGAAACGTCGCTGGGCTGGATCTTATTTGGGAAAATGCCACAAAATCCAACAAACCACAAAACAAAATTCACCGGTCTCGCTATAAACACAAATTCAAACACACTCTTCAGCAAGCTTGAAGACATTGCACCCATGCAGGTAGATTCTACCACGAATGAGGAAGAGAAAAGCCCCTATCATTTGCGATTCACGCCAGACCGCAGCCTAGAACGGCCACTTCTCTCTCCAGGCGGTAACAAGCAGCAACTGCCACTCACGCCAGGCCGCTGTTTAGATGAACGGGCATACTCAACGAAAACGCGACAATCGCTACAACCACCGTTCAACATTACCAACCGCAAACAGGGATGCAACTACCGCCTTGAAACAAACAAGGGAGAAACATTCGACGTTACCTACAAAGAAATAAGGTCCATCCCGTGGAAAGACTTTAAATTCCTCAAGAGAAATTCGTATACCTTGTTCTTCAACGACGGAGACAAGGTACGAATCCGGTTCACCAATGGCAAAACAACGTGGTACGGGCTGAAAACTAAGCAACGAATGTTACACGGAGGATCGAGGAAGAGTTTCGACGATTCGTCGGAAAATACGAACTATGCAAGGAACTTGCCTGAACTTTCGCCTGCTTGCACTTCTATCACGAGTTGAATTTCTCAATCTTCGTTTCTCCTTCCTTTTTCTTATTTTCCCGGGGTCATGTTTCTCATCTCTCTTCGCGCCCGGGAGAATGTTTGAACTTCAAACACAAATTCACCACAGTCCACCTTATACGAGCCGAACTGTAGGACAACTAGACAGCGTTGACTGTGTTGCTGGAATAAGCAACGGTAGCTAAAGCTACTTTGCCCTATAAAAGGACCGTCTGCCTATCAGTCGGCCTACTTTATTTTTACCAACTCTTGGGAGCCCACTTTAGACTGCGAAACGCATCGTGCTGGATTCAGCTGGTAGGACCTGACAGCAAAGGTAAAGTATCAACACCGAAAAAACGGAAATCTTTGAGTTTCGCCTGTACGCTGCATCAGCTGGGGGCTCTTCTCAAAGATAATACGTTATCGCGGCATAATCACGCACACACAAACCATTCCTTCTGGTTCTTACCATACACCACACCAACGGCAAGCAAGCTCCATCTCTCCTTCGGCAAACTCGTCAACCAAAAATACAATCAACGATCAAGCTTGATCATATTTGTTACCTACACAAATACCAGATCATACCTGATCGTGATCAGTTCCCATACTTTATTGTTTAGCTGTTGAAGGACCGCTCCTACCGCGATGTTAGAGACATCCGTTGTGAGAGTAAGTTTCGTATTTTCTATGGGGTGTGCCAATAAGGTCGCTTCGAATAATGCGTCTTTCACCTTGGTGTAAGCTTCGACGCATGAATTTGGCAATTCGAAGTTTCTTTTATTCTTCACCTTAAGCAAACAAACTAGTTCTTCATGAATAGTTCTACCAATTTTGGTAAAAAGCGGTGATAATAATTCACCATAGCAATGAACTTCTGGATTTTCTTAATTGAAGTCGATGGCGGGTAATTAATGATGGCTTCCAGCCGTTCTTTTGATGGAAAGATTCCGTGTTTTGTTATTTGGTGGCTTAGAAAATCTAAGGTAGTCGCGCTTAGGACACACTTGCTAGTCTTTATACGTAAACCATAATCACTGAGTCCTTGAAATAACGTGTGTAAGTGCTTATAATGTTCTTATTCATTTTTGCTGGTAATAAGAATATCGTCAATGTATACGAAAACGAAGTCTTAACCTTTTACCACTTCGTGGATGAGCCGTTGAAAGGTTTGAGCTGCGTTTCGATGTCCGAACGGCTTGCGTATGAACTCGAAAAGTCCGAAGGATGTCGTTATTGCTGTTTTGAGCACATCTTCTGGAGCAATTGGTATGTGGTAATATGCACGCAATAGGTCTATTTTCGAGTAGATTTTGCAGTCACGAAGTTGCAACGAGAAATTTTGTATATGGGATATGGGGCATCTGTCCGGTATTTGTTGCGTCATTGAGACGTCGGTAGTCCCCACATGGTCGCCAGTCTTCAGTGTACTTCTTCATCGCTAAATGTAAAGGCGATGACACTGAAGAGGAGGATGGTTGGCAGATTCCCAGCTGGACGATATGTTTGAATTCAACAATAGCTGTTTTGTGGTTGATAAGGTTAAGTCGACGCGGTTTTTCATGCGGCAATGGTTCATTAGTCAGTATATGATGAACTATATTGTGTCCGATTGGGACATTGAAATCAGATGAGGCTGTTAAGGTTGGGTACTGCTGTAAAATATTACCGAAAATGCTGTCGATGGTACTGAAACGAAGAGTAGGCGTATTTACATAAGCATCCGTTACGTTTATCGACAACCTAGTTCTGGAATCGATCAATTTTTTATTTTTTAAATCGATTAGCAATTCGAATTTCGTTAAAGAATCTGCGCCTATTATTGGTCTGATGACTGCAGCAATTGCAAAGGCGTGAATGAAATTTCTACGCACTCCTAAATTGATCTGCAGAAGTTTTGTTCCGTAAGTGGTTATTGAGACTGAGCCAATTGCAGCAGACAAGGTTAAGTGTGAAGATTTTTTAAAATTATTAAAAATGTTATGTGGAATTACAGATAAATCTGCACCTGTATCGATAAGAAAATCGAGTTTATTGATGTAGTCTTCCACAAAAAGGTGGCGCGATGAAATGTTGCTATCTCTTCTTGTTGCCGTACGTAACGTAGGGTGTTTTAAAAATTTGAACTTGTCGAAGGTTGCGGTTGATCCAACTTCTCGGAGCAAGGAAGTACGCATTTTGTCTCTTTATTTCCGAATTTCGTATGATACCAACACTTTTCGGCCTTGGGACAATGTTGCCGACTTTTGGACCTACTTTTTCTTAAAAATCCTGGGTTTTTATTTTTATCTGAGAGTGCTTGGACATCATTGACTTCAGGGACTTGATTTAATTCTTTAGTTCATTAATGGCGGCGTTGTTGTTTTCGTTCTGCAAATTATTATTGTTATTATGAGGGGTTTGCAGATTTTACTTTATTATTTTAATAATAAAGTATTGTTATCGATGTTTAAAAAAAAAAATGTGCTACCCTGAAAATTTTTTTTTCCACATTTCAAGACTAATAGACACCAAAAAAGCAAAAAAAATGTTCAGTCCGTCTGTGCGCCGTACGCAAAACGATTGAAAGATTATAGCTCTCAAACTCTTTGAGCTATTAAATTGAATTTTTTTTGTTGGTAGACTGAGCAGACCCCTTCAAGTGGCCACCTTTTAAGTAGTGTAGGTGTGAGCGGGAGGTGGGGGAAGTGCTTTAGACGGAAAATTTTGGTTTCTAGATCTCAGTAACCGCATAGGCTAGGAGGCTGAAACTTGCAATTTATATAGAGCATCGATAGTGGACCGATTTGCAAATGATAATATGGGTAAAGGGGTGTGGGAGTGGGGGGAATAATAATGCGTCCGAAACGCTCGAAAGCCGAGATCGAGACATTCTAAAATCCATATCTCCTAATCCGTTAATGTCACGAAATTAGAACTTAATGAGCATCTGTGGGTATACTAGGAGAATAGATCCGAAACAAATTTTTGAAAGGGGGCAGTGACGTACGGGGTGGGGGTTGAAAAACTTTAGATTACGATATCTCATGAACGCATTGTACTAGAGAAATAAAATTTGGTTTCTGTATAAATGTTGACAAATAAAGTTTGCTGAAAGTAAGATTTTTTAAGGGGGCGGTGGAGCATGGAAGTGGAGAGGGTAACATTTTTTTCAAAAAATCACGTCTCATATCTCAAGAACGGTGTAAGATAGATCCTTATAATTTTTTCCAGAAGTAGGCCTAATAGACCCCCAGCAGAAAAAAAATTTTCATGGATGAGGGTGTAGAGGGTAAGGGTGGGGGAGAGTGAAAAGCAAAAAGTTTCGATTTTTATATCTCGAGAACCTATAATAATAAAAAGCTGAAACTTGGTATTTAGATAGAACTATAGTAGTAGCATGTTGGAAAAATATAATTTTTTTATAGGGGTTGTATGGTACGGGGATGGGGGTGTTTTTCCTAACTATAGAACGGCTTATGCTAGAAAGTTGAAATTCGGTACGTATATGTAAATCAACTAGAAAAGTAATTTTGATTAAAAAAAAATTAAAATATCCATTAGCGTTTGGAAGTGGGGCAAACAAAATGATCAGTGAAAATGGAATGCATATATTTTCACGATTTTCGTCATATCTATTAGGTCTTTTGAAATATTGAATTCATTTTTTTTGTACGGGTTCTTCATATAAATACCTAGAAAGTGTTTTCAGGATTTTTTACAATTGGACCCCCAAGGTGGTGTAAAGGGAATGTATACATTTTCACGAATTCAGCCGTATCACTCAGGTCTGATTAGATCTCGAATAACTTTTCACTTCCACGGGCTTATTTAATAATCACCTAAAACTTGTTTTCAAGTTTTTTCCTTTTTCAACCCCTAAGAGTGTAAAAACGGGTTGAACACGTTTTCACGAATTCCGTCATATCTCTTAGGAGTGATAAGACATCGGATTGGTTTTCACTTCCTCGGGCTTTCTTTATATATATATAAAAACTCATTTCAGGATTTTTGGATATTCAACCCCAAAGTGGGTGCAAGGGGGTTGCATATGTTTTCACAAATTCTTACATATTTCTAGTTCTAATGAGATATCAAATTCATTTTTACTTCCTAAGGCTTCCTACATAATCGTTAAAACGTTGATTTCAGGATGTTTATTATTCAACTCCAATAGGACGTAAGGCTTTCGACATATTTCTCAGGATTGATGAGATATTAGATTGGTTTGCACTTCCACAGACTTTTTATATAATCGTCTTCAAACGTATTTCCGATTTCATGTAATGGCCCGAAACCAAATCACGAAAAACCTTCTAATGGCGTAACAACTGATATTATACTAGGACTAGATCTCGTCCCGGTGTATGGACCCAATTATGTAATTCATATGTTATATGAGGCAGTGGCGTAAGTATTCCAGCGCGACCAAATTTTAACCGCTTCCCGAACTTTTTTTTGGGTTTTCAGTCACATAGTAACTTTGGCGTCGTGCCTTGTAGTAAACAACAGCGGCAACAAGCCAACGTTTGTTACGACGAGGCGGACGGAAGTGATAGATATGACGTTGTCGTCTTCTAGGATTGGGGAATCCATAATAGATTGGCGCGTCCTGGAAGAGGAAACTCTGTCGGATCACAAATATCTGGAATTTCGACTGGCAGTTGACAAACCCGTCATACCGGCTATACGAAATCCCAGGAATGCAGACTGGACTTTGTTCAGATCTCTCTTACAGGAGAGGTCTCAAATACCACGAAAGATGAGGACGCCTGATATGATTGAGGAAGTGACTTCTTGTCTAAGTCTAACCTTAAGTCAATGTTTTGCGGAATCGTGTCCTGTCAGCAAGAGTCGATGCGGAACCACAGTCGCCTGGTGGACTAGGGACCTGCAGAAGCTCAGAAAAACCACCAGAAGGCTTCTAAATCGCGCACTTAAGAGTGGTTCAGAGACAGACTGGGATTACTACCGGACAGCGCAGAGGGAATATAAGAAGCTGGTTAAGACATCAAAACTAGCCTCTTTTAGGAACTACTGCGAGAGTCTGGAAGGAACCAGGGAAACAGCTAGGTTGCACAAAGTCTTTCAGAAAGACAACACGGCCAGGCTTGACTCCCTGTTGAAACCTGATGGTACATATACCACTTCGAAAACGGAGTCACTAAGAACCCTCTTTGAGACCCTTTTTCCAGGAAATCAGGTGATCGAAAGTGATCAATGCGTGGTTCAGACACTCTGTCCGACCAAGGACAGAGCGCCCAGGCGCAGTTGGTATACGGCGTCCGCTGTAGTGACTGCTGAGAGGGTGAAATTTGCAATTTCATCGTTTGACAGCTACAAGTCACCAGGAGTGGACGGTGTCTATCCGATAATGCTAAAAGAGGGAGCAGTTGTTCTAGTGCCGATCCTCAGAAAGATATTTTCTGCATGCTTGGCGCATGGATACGTACCATCTTCATGGCAACCGGTCAGAGTAGCGTTCATCCCGAAGCCAGGGAGAGACGACTATACTTTGCCCAAAAGTTTTAGGCCAATCAGCATAACATCGTTTGTTCTGAAAAGTCTGGAACGACTGGTAGAGAAGCACATTAAGGAAGTGGCTCTCAGAGCGCATCCTCTTTGTTCGGTACAACATGCGTATCAGAGCGGAAAGTCTTGTGATTCAGCGCTCCACTCTCTGGTATCCAGAATAGAAGGGGCGCTGGACCGGAAAAAGTACGCGCTGGGAATTTTTGTGGACATTGAGGGTGCTTTTGATAGTGCGCCCTTCGAATCACTGTGTGATGCTGCCAAAAGACATGGGGTGGATGACATTTTAGTCAAGTGGATTCACTCCATGCTCACACAGAGAATGCTATTCACGGAGGCGGGAGATGGGCAATATGCTACAACGGGGGTCAGTAAGGGCTGTGCTCAAGGCGGGGTCCTTTCGCCATTGTTGTGGAGTATGCTCTCGAACTGCAGCTGCACTAGCTGTTGGGCTATCGCTCAGGGATGTCTGCGACAAAATGCAGAGAGTCCTATGGGTTATAGATAGCTGGTGTGAAAGACACGGACTTTCTGTGAGCCCTAGCAAAACCGCACTAGTTTTGTTTACTAGGAAAAGAAAAACAGAAGGTTTAATGTTGCCTATGCTGAAGGGTGAAACTATTCAGCTCTCGGAGAAAATTAAGTATCTGGGGATTATCCTGGATAGCAAGCTTCTCTGGAAGGAACATGTAGATACAAAGGCAAACCGAGCGCTAGTAACATTCTGGCAGTGCCGGAGAGCTTTTGGAAGAACATGGGGTCTTAGGTCTTCAATGGTATATTGGCTATATACGGCCATTATAAGACCCATCCTAATCTATGCATCAGTGGTTTGGTGGACTAAGTCCGAATGTGCATACATTAGAGCTCGTCTCGCTAAACTACAGAGGACAGTCTGCATCGGTGTAACAGGTGCCTTGCGCACCACACCGGGTGCGGCACTCGATGCACTGCTCAATCTGCCACCGCTTGACATTGTTGTTCATGCGGAAGCAATGAGAGCTACGCACAGGCTAATGAGATTAGGCTTGTGGAGGAAAGAGCATTGCACGGGTCATGGAGAAATGGCTCGACGGTTGTCTGAGAACCCTATCTTCGATATGCCTTCGGATGCTATGACTCCGATCTGTATGCTCAATAGAAGATATCAGGTGGAGATCCCGAGTAGGGCGGAGTGGGAAAACCAGTCCGCATTGCTTAGCGGATTCACTGATATATTCTACACGGACGGCTCAATGACTGAAGACGGGTCGGGAGCTGGAATGTATCTGCAGACTGAAGATATCAGGTACTCTTTCGCACTAGGAAAACATTCTTCGGTATTTCAAGCTGAAGTTTATGCGCTCCTTAAGGCAGTAGAATGGATTATAAAGGGAAGATGGAGAGGCAGGATGATTTGCATTTGCAGCGACAGTCAGGCCGCTCTACAATCCCTAGATAATCCAATCGTCTTTTCGAAGATGGTACGTGAGTGTAAAGAACGGTTGAATTCTGTTGGCAAATTCAATGACTTAAAGCTCATATGGGTTCCAGGTCACCAGGGTATAACTGGCAATGAAATAGCTGATACATTAGCAAAGGCAGGATCGGAGTCAGCCATGGTCGGACTAGAACCAGTTTTCGGTGTGCCTGTAGCCTTTGTTAGGGCTGCCACTGCTGAGTGGGTGAGTAAATCACACATTGAGAGATGGCGGCTTTCCCCGGGTATGCGGCAGACCAGAAACCTTGTTGACGGACCAAGTGGACGAACCGCATCTTTTCTTCTCAAATTGAGCAGGAAAGAATGTAGTAGTATGGTTGGTGTCCTCACAGGGCATAACTCGTGTGGTCTACACATGGTCAGATTGAGAATCATTGACGACCCCATGTGCACTGCTTGCGACGAGAGCGACGACACAACGGAACATTTCCTTCTTGAGTGTCCAACTTACTCTTTTGCGAGAGTGCACGTATACGGCGTCGATGTTATGAGGATGGAAGAACTCCGTTCTCGATCCCTACCTGAGCTCTTGAAATTCGTGAGGAGGACGAAGAAGTTCGGGTAGAGACTGGGGACTCGAGTACAATGGGCAATAATTGTCTGAGTGCTCAAGATGCGCGGCTTTGCTGCGTATCTTCCCCCACTTCAAACAACAACAACAACCTACACCGCATCTCAGAATTAAACTCGTTCCGAACTTCTACCCAAAAAATAATAAAGTTGTGCCCAGACTGTTGGCAGATTTTTATTTTCAAGTGGCGAAATGTTAGCTTTGCTTGATAAAGCTTCCCAAAGCTTATCGGCAAGTGAGCTAAGTTCTGCGAAATCCCTTTCGTTTTGTGGTATTAGGGATAAATTAATCAGATGAGGCAGACGTCTCAGCCAACGTTTTTTCTGAAAGAATCCCCAATGGTACCAGATGTACCAGCTAATTGCTTAAAATATCGATAATATTCTGAGGATTTTCTATCACCTATTTCTTCATTCGGAATGAGCTGCTCGATAAGTTTTTCTTCGCTTATTGAATGTCTTTCTATAAGAATTTTCTTCAATTGTGGATAAAAATCGATAGTAGGCGAATTTGAAATTAAGTCTAAGATGGATTCTTGAACATTTTGTGGCAAGGACGCGACATCGTGATTATATTTGCTGCTGTCGTTTGAGATTCGACTTACCGCAAATTATGCTTCCATCTGAACAAACCAGGAGTTTGCAGAATTGGTCCAGAAGGGAGGTAATCGTAGTGACATAGTCTCACACGTTAGTAATTGTCACTGGAAATGATTTTTCGATTTTTGGAGTGTCCGCCGATTTAGCCGATCCTTCGTCGCTATTCTTCATTTCCAATTAACCGCGATTACATCACAATCAAATCGAGATAGTTTAACAATAAAATAATGTAATCAAAATATATTACAACGTAGTTTTTTTTTTAAAATGTTTTCAAAATAATTATTTATTATAATATACACATAGGTGAATAAATAATCTATATAAATAAAAAATCTGCCAACAAGTCTGGGCGCAACTTTATTATTTTTTGGGCAGAAGTCCGAAACGTGTTTAATACTGAGATGCGGTGTAGGTCACTATGCGACTGATAACCTAAAAAATAACGTTCCAAATAGCCGCCTGGTTATTCTTTAGGTTAAAATAACGAAATTCATGAAAACGTTGGAAAACTCCCTTTTCACGCACATTTGTTTTACTCCAGCTCTGTACATCAATAAAATTTTAAACTTTTTTTGCTTTAACTACTTCTGTAGTACTTCTACATATACATACTAAGTTTCAACTTTCTAGCATAAGCCGTTTCTGAGATACGAAAAACCACCGCCCACCCCCGTACCTTGCTAGCCCTATCAAAAATTTTTATCAATTTTTAGCTTTCTATCCTTTGCGGCTTTCGAGAAATTAAAATCAGAATTTTTCCATTTCCAGCCCCTCACGCCATCACTCCCTACACCCACACAATAAAAATTTCTCCGCTAGAGGTCTATTGGTCCTAAGTCCAGTAAAAATTTCAAGATCATATCTGATACGGTTCATGAAATATAAAAATTTAATTTTTCGAAAAATGGCTGCGCTTCACCTCCCCCCTCAAAAATTTTACATTCAGTGGACTCCACTGGTAATTATATATACAGAAACCAAATTTTATCTTCCTAGCACAATTGAGTCGGAAGATATTGTAATTCAAAGTTGTTCACCCCCCACCCCTATACCTGACTATTCCCCTTAAAAATTGTAACCCCTTTCTAATCTCCTAGTATCCTAGTAATACAACTACAAAATTTCGGCCATCTGACATCAATCGTTCAGGAGATATGGATTCGAGAATGTATCAATCCCAGCTTTCAAGCGTTTTGGACGCATTGTGCCCCCCCCCCCCCCCCTACTCGCACACCTCTCAACCCCTATCGAACATTTTTTTGCAAATGGGTCCACTATCATAGTACTTCATAAGTTCCAACTTTCAGCCTCCTAGCATAAGCGGTTCCTGAGATCTAGAAACCAAAATTTTTCATCTAAAACGCTCCCCCTTCTTCCCCCCTCGTAGGCGTTCACCCACTCTACCTACCATAAAAATTTCAACTTAATATCTATAGGGGTTTGTGAGCTACGCACCTTCAAACGGTTTTGCGTACGGCGGACAGACGGACATTTTTTTTGTTGCCTTTTTGGTGTTTACTAGTCCTAAAACGTGTAAATACAAAATTTCAGGGTACCAAACTATTTTGAAATTTCAGGTCGATCACAATACTTTATTATTAAAAAATAATAAAGTAAAATGGATCGCTAAATGTGTTGTTAACCGCAAAACTCGAGAACAGCTGGACCAATTCGGCTAATTTTTTTTCCAAACATTCCCTGCAGTCCGAGGAAGGTTCTTATGAAGAGAAAAATTGCCCGGATAAACGTAAAACCCCCATTTTCGCACTAAAGATGTTCCAACAATGTTGGACGCGTGGCCGGGTCAGCTAGTTGGAAATAAAAATAAGAAAAAAAAAGAAAAGAAAATTCAAAATTCAATATAATAATATAAAGGGTTTTCCAATAGGGACTTGACAACTTTGAATTCAATTTGTGAACGCACCCTTTCACTAATCATCGAACTGTCACTGTCAATTTATTCAGTAAACTTAACATTTTTATCATGGTAAAGTACACGAAGGAACAACGTCTGCAAATTATAAAAATTTACTACAGAAATTCGGAGTCGGTGACCGCTACTTTAAGAGCGTTAACTCCGATTTTCGGTCGTAATTCTCGCCCTAGTAGACAGGCAGTAACAAGTTTAGTGCAAAAATTTGAGTCTACATATTCGTTGTGTGATGTTGCCGTGCCAGTGAGACAACGGGTTGGTCGAAGTGTCGAAAATATCGCTGCCGTTGAAACGTCCGTAGCAAATGATCCAAATCAGTCAATTCCACGGCGTTCTCAAGTGTTGGGCATCGCCCAGACCACGTTATGGCGAATTTTGCGTAAGGATCTTGGTCTACACCCATACAAGATCAAGCTGACTCAAGAATTGAAGCCGATGGACCATTTGAAGCGACGTACGTTCTCCGATTGGGCTCTGGAAAAGATGCGCCAAGATGATCAATTTCATCGCAAAATCATCTTCAGTGACGAAGCTCATTTTTGGCTCAGTGGGTTCGTCAATAAGCAAAATATGCGTTATTGGTCCGGTGAAAATCCACATGTGCTTCATGAAAGACCACTTCATCCACAAAAAATAACTGTTTGGTGCGGTTTGCATGCTGGCGGCGTCATAGGGCCATATTTTTTCGTCGACGATAATGATCGTCACGTTACTGTGAATGGTAATCGTTATCGCGCCATGATTACCGATTATTTTTGGCCCGAATTGGAAGATATGGACTTGGACAACATGTGGTTTCAACAGGACGGTGCCACAAGCCACACAGCACACGTTACAATCGATTTATTGAAGAGTAAGTTTGATGAGCGTGTTATCTCAAGAAATGGACCAGTCGATTGGCCGCCTCGTTCGTGCGATTTAACGCCTCTGGACTTTTTTCTTTGGGGCCACGTCAAGTCGTTGGTCTATGCCAACAAGCCGACGACGTTGGAAGAGCTCAGAGCCAACATTGAACACGAAATAGCAGCCATTTCGGCCGAAATGTGTGGCCGAGTCATCGAAAATTGGGTCCAACGAATCGACCGCTGCAAACGTGCCCGCGGTGGCCATATGAACGAAGTCGAGTTCCATTCATAAATGTTTTGATTGTACTTCAACCCGATAATAAAGTTTTTGAAATATCTCAAATGGTTTGCATTTTATTTTGAAAAAAAGTTGTCAAGTCCTTATTGGAAAACCCTTTATATGTAGAAATTGTCGCAAAAATCTCCGCTTGATTATATGTGTGTATCAATTTAAAAAAAATGCATCAAAATCTCCGCCCGAATTTAACTTGGGTCAGTTGGCTACAAGGTACCTTCTTCCGTGTGTTTTGGAATTCGATGTCGTCGTGTTGTTTACGGCTGAGTTCTTTGGATTTAGGCAAAATTGCATTTTGAAGTACACCCAACTCTCCTTTTACACGATTTTAAAATACCACTTTTTTACAGGAATTTTTTGATCTAACACGATTGCAAAAAAAAACATAACGCAGTCACGATCGGCTGTAAGCCAATCGTATGATACTCTAACTGAAATACTGAACACCGATTTATATTGTAGTTGGGGATAAGGTAGAATTACGTGTGTGCATGTTGTATGTCCTTTATTAAGGATCCCCATTCGGTTGCTACTTGAAACTAAAAGACAATATCGTCAGTGTTAAATTTCATATATTGAACTGGGTGAGTCACCGAAAAAAAACTTGACCTTTTTGAAGGACTTTACACGGGTGGTGTAGAAAGGACTCACTCGATTTCTTACATATTTATCCTTTTCCCTGAAACCATTTAAAAATTAATGTGTACACAATTTCAAATTCCTAGCTTGAGGCGCTCAAAAGTTATCGGAAAATATTGTTGAACACGTGTCTTAATGATTTTACTTTATTATTTTTTAATAATAAAGTATTTTTGTATGAAGGGTACTAGAAGGAGTAAAAGGATTTCGCTGACTAGTAAACTTTGAAGTTCGTTTTCACTCAAAACTAATTTGTGCAAAATTCCGAATTCATAGCTAGAGGATTCCTTGAGTTATAGTGAGTTGCGTAAATTAAGTGAAGACATTTTGACAGGATATTTGTATGGCAGCTAAACGAAGGACTAATGTAATTTTTTTCATAACTATACATTTAGCTCCAACTATTGAAAAATTAACATATACAAACTTTCAAAGTCGTAGCTTAAACCCTTATGAAGCTATCGACCAAGAATCTTGAACACGTGTTTTAATGACATTTTGTATGGCAGCTACCCGAAGGAGTAATAGGATTTCGCTGACTAGTAAACTCGAACTTCATTTTCACTCAAAACTAATTTGTACAAAATTCCGAATTCATAGCTAAAGGATTCCTTGAGTTTCAATGAGTTGCGTAAATTAAAAACATTTTAACAGGATATTTGTATGGCAGCTACACGAAGGACTAATAGGATAATCATACATTTAGCTCCAACTATTGAAAAAGTAACACATACAAATTTTCAAAGCTGTAGGTTAAACCCTTCCGAAGTTATCGACCAATATTCTTGAACACGTGTTTTAAGGACATTTTGTATGGCAGCTACCCGAAGGAGTAGGACTATTTTGCCCGTTAACGAACTTAGCCTTACATAATTCAACCTCACATCCAGATACAAAATTTCAAGATCCTAAATAAGGGCGTTCTTGAGTTATCGTGTTCACGGACAGACGGACGGACGGACGGAAGTCAAGCGATTTGAGGTTTTGGCCACAAATAAACAAAAAATACTATACAGGGTGTAACTAGTACTGAGGTTCATACGAAAATGGGAGATAGAGGAACTTGTCCTGAGTAGAAAATCGTTCTACACATACTCCCGTTTTTGCACCGTTAAGGAGATAGCGCGATTTTAAGGACGAAGGATTTTCATCGTACCTGTGATCACTGTTCTGTTCAAACGTATAGTGAAATTTTATGGGCTTTCCGAAAATGTAATAAAATTTGGTGGTTAATCAGGTCCTTCTTGGAGAAAACAGGACTTTTTTGTATTTTTTTTTAATTTTTTATTATTTTTGTGTCATTTAAATGAATTTTTCTCAAAAAGTATAACACTGATTGACACAGTTGATAGCAATTAGAAAGAAGAATTTGTGTCCTTTCCAACGAGCCCAGAATTTTTACGTTACGCTAAGTACAGCAGAAGTTAGAGATCAAACAGTGATCACAGGTACGATGAAAATCCTTCGTCCTTAAAATCGCGCTATCTCCTTAACGGTGCAAAAACGGGAGTATGTGTAGAACGATTTTCTACTCAGGACAAGTTCCTCTATCTCCCATTTTCGTGTGAACCTCAGTACTAGTTACACCCTGTATAACTTTTTTTCGTCCGAGGCTTGGTTCTATGAGTTACTGTAGACAATTGAGTTGAAACAAAATAAATCAGAACCGATCGATAATTGTGAAAAGCGAATTGAAAATATTTTATTCTATTGTTGAATGTCAAAATACAAACGCCTACTTTTTACATTCAATACAACATCCTCCCAGAATAAAATTTTCCTTTTCTCTAATTTACTAAAAATGAATGTTGAAAAATTGCGGCTGAAGGCCAAATACAAATTTAATTATTCAATTCAAACCAAAGTCTTTTGAAAACATTAACAATTTACGATTTGCAGTTGGTTTTGTTAATATATCCGCAACCATTTCTTCGGTTGAAAACTATTTGATTTTAATGCTTCCTTCAGTCAATTTCTCCCGAATAAATGTTGTTTTGATATCGATGTGCTTAGTTCTCGGTGAATATGTGTTATTCGTAGCCAATTGAATGACACCACGATTGTCACAATGAATAACAATATTTGCGGATTTTTTCCTACTGTCTAAATCATTTGTCCAGTCCGAATCACAGAATCCTTGCATTTCATTCGGAGATTTACTATAAGTAATTGTTTTATCCGCTGTGCCCTTTATATATCGTAATAATCGTTTAACTGCTGGCCAGTGTGCTTTTCCTGGATTTTCACTGTATCTGCTTAGAATGTTTACTGCAAAATTTATATCAGGCCGACTAACCTGTGCTGCATACAATAAACTACCAATGGCTTCCTTATATGGTACATTTCGCATTTCATATTTATCTTCATCATTTTTCGGGCACATTTCAGCAGATATTTTCACATTTATATCCATCGGTGATGAAACTGGTTTCGCATTACCCATTCCAAAACGCTCAATTATATCATTAACGTATTTTCTTTGACTAATAGAAATTGAACCTGTTTTCGCATCACGTATAATTTTCATACCAAGGATAGAAGACGCCTGTCCCAAATCCTTCATTTTAAAATGTTTAGAAAGATCATCTTTCATATGCTTTTCTTGATCACCATTATTTGATAATATCAAGAAATCATCCACATATATTGCGACTATCAAAATGTGGTCAATACTTATTGAATAAAATATGCATTGATCAACTGACGAGCATTTCAATCCAAAATTCAATAATACTTCCGTTAAGGTTTCGTTCCACAATCTCCTTGATAGTTTTAAACCATATATAGACTTAATTAAACGGCAATACCGTTTTAAACCGTCATCAAAAAATTTTGGCTGTTCCATATAGACTTCGGTGTCTAACTTGCCATTGAGAAACGCTGCATTTGACTGATATTCAAATCAAGTTTTACTTCTAGCGCCAAAAGAAACCGTATCGATGAATATCTGACTACTGGCGAAAAAGTTTCATAATAGTCGATCCCTTCAACTTGTGTAAAACCTTTTGCAACAAGTCTTGCTTTGTATCGGACGACTTCTCCATCTGAGTTTCTCTTAGTTTTAAAAACCCATTTACATTTCACCGCCTTTTTGTCTTTTGGTAAATTATCTCATTGCCATGTACCGTTTTCAATTAGTGAATTCATCTCTTCTTGCATGGCATTTTTCCAAAGATGGCTTGATTGTCCTGACATAGCTTCGCCAACGTTTGTTGGATCACTCGTATCAAACGCCACACGAGCATAATTTGGTCTTTCCTTGTCCTTATTTCTTGTTGATCGCCGCGGAATTGGCTCACTTAAAACTAAAACGTTTTCGTCTTCCCAGTTGCTCACATCCAACGAATCATTGACTCCATCCGTTCCAACTCCGTCTGTGCCAACTCCATCTGTGCCGATTGTAATGATTGACAAATTAGGTTCGTTGACCAATTCCTCCCTTGATTGGGAATCATCATCATTCTCATTATTAAATGGTATAAGCAAGTTATTACTTTCTTCTAAATTGGTATTTATATCTTCAGTTTCAATAAATGTAACATCACGGCTGATGATAAGTTTTTTGGCAGTCCCATTATATAATCGATACGCCTTTGTATCTGTTGCATATGCAACAAAAATGCATTCCACTGCTTTTTCATCCAACTTCTTGCGTTTGACATCGGGTACGTGGACAAAAGCCTTACAGCCAAAAACTTTCATTATTTCCAAGTTCGGTTTCTTACCGGTCCACAGTTCATCTAGACAAACTTTTCCAGTTCCCTTACATGGCAAACTGTTGATAATCTTAGCAGCTGTCATCACGGCTCCGGCCCAAACATTCTTTGAAATTTTTGCATCAATAATCATGCATCTAACTTTTTCAATTAAAGTTCGGTTCATCCTTTCAGCCAATCCATTTTGCTGAGGAGAATAAGGAGCTGATTTTTGATGTACGATGCCATTTTGCGAACAAAAATTTGTAAATCTTGAATTAACATATTCAGTACCATTATCGGTTCTCAAAACCCTCAATGTACACCCAGTTTGTGTTTCGACTAAGTGTTTAAATTCGACAAAATTTTTAAACACTTCTTCTTTACTTTTCAAAACATAAACAAACACTTTTCTTGTGTAATCATCAATGAAAGTTAAGAAATATTTATGACCACCAATAGATTTTACTGACATCGGTCCGCAAACATCAGAATGCAATAGTTCAAGCATTTTACTTGCACGATTTCCTTCGCTCGTAAATGGTAAACGACTTTGTTTACCCTTTATGCAAACTTCACAACTTTTAGTACTGGTAGATGAACAGTCAACATTTTTTTTATAACATCCATGCTATTAAAACTGGCATGTCCAAGTCTACGATGCCACAAATTGATATTGGTTTTCTCATTTTCTACAAAAAATGAATTGGCTCTCGTAACATTAAGCTTAAACATGTCATTTACTAAGTCAGCTGTTGCAATTATGTTTTCATCTTTATTCAAAATTTTGCAACCTTCCTTGTCAAATAATACTTGATTCCCCTTTTTGACAATCTGACTTATACATTTAATTTACTTAAATGGACGCTATCTAATTAGTTGTCATATTTTTACTTACCTGTAATATAATTTCCACACATAAGAGCAATACGTGTGTTGTTAACATGGTTGCTCATTACTGCATCTGTTTTGCGGTAAATTCTATGTTTAGCAGTATTTCCAACATGTGCAGGAAACTCACTTGTTGTTGCAAATATGAAGAAATTCTGTTATCAAACGTATAGTGAAACTTTATGGGCTTTCCGAAAATGTAATAAAATTTGGTGGTTAATCAGGTCCTTCTTGGAGAAAACAGAACTTTTTTGTATTTTTTTTTAATTTTTTATTATTTTTGTGTCATTTAAATGAATTTTTCTCAAAAAGTATATCACTGATTGACACAGTTGATAGCAATTGGAAAGAAGAATTTGTGTCCTTTCCAACGAGCCCAGAATTATTACGTTACGCTAAGTACAGCAGAAGTTAGAGATCAAACAGTGATCACAGGTACGATGAAAATCCATCGTCCTTAAAATCGCGCTATCTCCTTAACGGTGCAAAAACGGGAGTATGTGTAGAACGATTTTCTACTCAGGACAAGTTCCTCTATCTTCCATTTTCGTTTGAACCTCAGTACTAGTTACACCCTGTAGATAATAAAATTGTTCTTATACAGGGTATTTGGCACTCCGTGTGCCACCTTGTAAGGGGTTATTCCTTGATATATTTGGAGAAAAAAATTGTTCTACAGGGTGGGTCAATTTTCAATATTAGTGGAGATACAGGGTGGTTAAGAAAAGTGTTCACTCACTTAAAACGTAAAATCTTGAAAACGAATAATCACAAGGCAAAGTGTTATAACTCGTTTTTTAGGCAATCGAATAGTAATAAATGTGCAATAAAAATACTTCAGTACTACCGGCAAATTAGACAGATTCTTGGACGAGCTCCACTTTATGGCACTGATTTTTAAATATTTAATTTTTATGCGATATGTATTTTTACCTATTACTTCCAAAATGTTAATCGTAACTCATACATATGTATACAGCTTTTGTAGGTAATAATATGGTTCATAAAAAAATAAAATTAAAATGACATTTTTATAATGGGGTTTTCTGAGAAAAACTACATTGATCACTGAATTTTAAGGGTTTACGTAGCAAAAATCTGTGTTTTCGAGTAAATATATCAAGATTGGGTGCAGTTACAATTTAGACTGTTACATCAAATGAAAGGCAATTCGATTCGCTTAAAAACCAGTTATAACACTTTGGCTTGTGATTATTCGTTTTCAAGATTTAACATTTTAAGTGAGTGAGGGTACCGGTCAAAAACACTTTTCTTAACCACCCTGTTTCTTCACTAATATTGAAAATTGACTCACCCTGTAGAACAATTTTTTTCTCCAAATATATCAAGGAATAACCCCTTACAAGGTGGCACACGGAGTGCCAAACACCCTGTATATTTCGGGTACATGTTGCACACCTTTAATTGTTATTTCACTAGTGCGTCCATCATTTATAATATTTTGTTTGATATCACCAACACTATTAATTAGCAATTTTTGATTATTAGCAACTATTACCTCTTTAACTATTGGGGTACTTTTGTTTACCAGCATCGTATCACTTTTCACCATATGTGCGGTCGCACCACTATCGAGAAACCAATCACTCGATGAAGCATTCTGAGCCACAAATGAAGTAAAAATTTTTTATTTTTAACAATAAGAGCTTTTCCTTGATCTCCTTTATCGTAATCAATCTCTTGCAGTAAAATGTTCTTCACAAAATCAACAGTAATATCCGAGCTCTTCGTTTCAGTACTCATGACCATGGGTCTAAACTCATCTGTCAAACCACACAACATAATCGAAGCAGCGACTTCTTCATCTATTTTGAAACCAGCTGATTTCACCTTAGAGCGCAATGACAAACATTGATTCACATAATCCTGCATCGAATCACAGTCTTCTAGTTTTAATGAGATCCACTGTTTTAATAAAGTCACCTTTCTCACAACACCTATATCTTCGAATGCACTTGTCAACGCATCCCAGCCTTCTTTAGCATACTTACATTCTTCTAAATGCGTATAAAAACTTGAATCCACCAGAAGCGTTAACTCAGCTAATGCCTTTTCATCTTTCGATAATGCATCTGCCGATGAATTTGTTTCCACTAACGTTGTCATGCAAATCCATAGTCCCTTCGTGATAAAATGCGCTTTAGCACCGACTTTCCAAACATAAAAAATTTTCTCGTCCTTTTAATCTTTCAAAACCTATTTGAAAGTTTGCCATGATATTTTAAATACGTATATTCTTAATTCTTGAGTTTTAAAATTCGTGTCTGGGCCCATAACCTGTAGACAATTGAGTTGAAACGAAATAAAAACATACTGCAGTCACGATCGGCTGTAAGCCAATCGTATAATACTCTAGATAAATACTGAACTTCGATTTATGTTGTAGTTGGGGATAAAGTAGAATTACGTGTGTGCATGTTGTATGTCCTTTATTAAGGACTGCCATTAGATTGCTACTCAAAACTGAAAGACAATATTCAATGTTTAATTTCATATCTTTTACTGGGTAAGTCATCGAAAAAAAATGTCCTTTTTGAAGGACTTTCACATGGGAGGTGCAGGAAGGACTCACTCGATTTCCTTGGAACCATTTAAAAAGAACGTGTACAAAATTTCAAATTCGTAGCTTGAAGCGTTCAAAAGTTATCGAAAAATATTGTTGAACACGTGTCTTAAGGATATTTTGTATGGCAGCTACCAGAAGCAGTAAAAGGATTTCGCTGATTAGTAAACTCGAACTTTGTTTTTACTCAAAACTAATTTGTACAAAATTTCCAATTCATAGCTAAAAGATTATTTGAGTTATAGTAAGTTCCGTAAATTAAGTGAAGACGTTTTGACAGGATATTTGTATGGCAGCCACACGAAGGACTAACAGGATTTTCTTCATAATCATACATTTAGCTCAAACTTTTGGAAAAATAACACATACAAAATTTCAAAGACGTAGCTTAAACCCTTCTGAAGTTATCGACCAATATTCTTGAACAAGTGTTTTAAGGACATTTTCTATGGCAGCTACCAGAAGGAATAAAAGGATTTCGTTGACTAGTAAACTCGAACTTCCTTTTCACTCAAAACTAATTTGTACAAAATTCCGTATTCGTACCTAAAAGATTACTTGAGTTAAAGTGAGTTTCGTAAATTAAGTGGATACATTTTGACAGGATATTTGTATGGCAGCTACACGAAGGACTAACAGGATTTTCTTCATAATCATATATTTAGCTCCAACTATTGGAAAAATAACACATACAAATTTTCAATGTCGTAGCTTAAATCCTTCTGAAGTTATCGACCAATATTCTTAAACACGTGTTTTAAGGACATTTTGTATGGCAGCTACCCGAAGGAGTAGGACGATTCTGCCCGTTAACGAACTTAGCCTTACAAATTCAACCAAACATCCAGATTCAAAATTTCAAGATAGTAGGTGAAGGCGTTCTTGAGTTATCGTGCTAACGGACAAACGGACGAACGGACGGACGTCAAGCGGATTTGAGGTTTTTGGCCACAAATAAACAAAAAATAATATATAACTTTTTTTCGTCCGAGGCTTGGTTCTATGCGTTACAAACTTTTGGGCTGGATTAAACTTATAATACTCTTTATGATTTCATCTAGAGTATAAACAGAACCGATCGAGTTAATTGTGAAAAGCGAATTGAAAATATTTTTTTCTATTGTTGAATGTCAAAATACAAACGCCTACTTTTTACATTCAATACAACAGTTACAAACTTTTGGGCTGGATTAAACTTATAATACTCTATATGATTTCATCTAGAGTATAAAAATCATGCACCATCATACAGTCGAAATGCCCTATTAGAGAAAACGATCGAGAATTTACAGCAGCAAAAAAATACCTATACAGGGTGTTTGGCACTCCGTCCGCCACCTTGTAAGGGGTTAGCCCGTTTGACTTGGCGCAGCCGGATTTCTATTCATCGGCATAAGACCGATAGTAGACAAATCTACGCAGTTAACGATAAGACTGCAATACAATATGTACACAATTTCATATTTGATTCTTCATTTCCATTTTTAACTTTTTTATCTTCATGCATTTATTTTTTTTTAATAAATGCAGTAAGTTTTTGATTTATATCATCATTCTGATTGTTCACAACACAATATATATTTGGTTTATTTAAACTAGATTTATGTTGTTTTGAGTCAACCTACTGTGAGGACGCAAATTTCTAGAAAAATTTCCGCACACAAAACATGTAACACTGAATTAAAAACTTAAACTAAGTCAAATAAACAACTCTGAATTGTAAAAACTTATAAACGTAGAACGAAGAACATAGAACACCAAAACATAAAGGAACAAGGAAAAGGGAAATACATGCACGACATAAAACACAAACCTAAAGAAAAAAATGCACATTGTCAAAATGCCTGGAAAAGTCGGTGGGACCACAACAAATGCCTCAGGCGGCACCGTGTGGCTGGTTAAACCCACCGACAAATGTCATACAACTCCCAAATGTACTATATATTGTCGGATACATGAACCGACCACGAATCATAAAAGGGGTGAAAAACTATAGTACTCTATAAAGTCAGAAGCATAAACCAACTACGAATTATGATTCGAACGAATAAGTCTTTCACTGAGAAAATAATTCGTGGACAGTACACGTTCTCGAAAACATATATAAGATCAGTGAGCAAGCAGAAGGGAGTCCAGTGGGCAGCAGTCAGTCTACTAATAAGGTTGTGGAATTATATTTCCCCTTAGAAGTAACTTTAACCGCTGAGCTCGACCGAATCGATCTGATCGAGGAGGACGAAATACTGGAGAAGACGAACGGAGGCAGCAGACGAAGACGACGAGCAAAGACGGCGAGCAAAGGCGCCGAGCGGAGGCAGCAAGCAAAGGCGACGAGCGGAGGCAGCGAGCAAAGAGGCGACGAGCGGAGGCAGCGAGCAAAGAGGCAGCAAGCGAAGACAACAGCCAAGCAGCGATGACCACAGCGAACCACGAAGTGCATAGCAGAACACAGCGAACCACGACGTGCATAGCAGCAACGACGCGCAGAGAAACGCAGCGACGACCACAGCGAACCTCGAAGTGCATAGCAGCAACGACGCGCAGAGCAAAGCAGCAACGACGCGCAGCGCAACGCAGTGACCACAGCGAACCACGACGAGCATAGCGATCCACGACGAGCAGAACCAAAGCGACAAGCAGTGAACAAGATGACGATCAGTAACCAGGGTCAAGTTAAGGCAAGCAGAGTCGTGCCAGGAGTCGAGTTAAATCCAGCTGCGACAAGCCACGACAAACGACGCCAAATCACGACAAGAAGACACAGCTGAACCAAGACGAACAAGCAGAGGCCACACAGAGACGAAGACAGGGAAGGACGAAGACAGGGAAGGACGAGGACAGGGAGAGCAAAGGACGAAGACAGGGAAGGACGAAGACAGGGAAGGACGAAGACAGGGAGAGCAAAGGCCACACAGAGGGACGAGATAGAGAGAGAGCAGAGAGGGTCAAGGCGAGGCAAGTGAAGTCGTACCCACAAATACGAATCGAGTCACGTTTAGCAGAGACGACGATCAGACGGCAAGGAGAAAACCCAGAAGAAATCAAACAATAATTGTAATGTATGTCAACTTATAATAATAAAGTGAAGTCTAATAACAAATAAATATTTTGTAACGGATCCCGGCACCCGTTGAGCCTACCCCGGAAATTCGAGTCGTTACACTACATACTTTTCACTGCGAGAGATATTGCTGAATGCGATATTGCTCTGTTTTACATCACCTACCTTTTTGCAATAAGTTTTTCATACCACACAATGCATTGGTTTTTTTTTTTTTTTTTTTTCATTAGGCAATTAAATTACAAGCCATCATTTTGTGTGTACGATCGAAACATATCTTTGGAGTTTTTTTTTTTTCTTGTCTCTTGTTTAAACTGACGGTTGAGTGTTTATACTCTAGATGAAATCATATAGAGTATTATAAGTTTAATCCAGCCCAAAAGTTTGTAACGCATAGAACCAAGCCTCGGACGAAAAAAAGTTATATATTATTTTTTGTTTATTTGTGTCCAAAAACCTCAAATCCGCTTGACGTCTGTCCGTTAGCACGATAACTCAAGAACGCCTTCACCTAGGATCATGAAATTTTGAATCTGGATGTTTGGTTGAATTTGTAAGGCTAAGTTCGTTAACGGGCAAAATCGTCCTACTCCTTCGGGTAGCTGCCATACAAAATGTCCTTAAAACACGTGTTCAAGAATATTGGTCGATAACTTGAGAAGGGTTTAAGCTACAACTTTGAAAATTTGTATGTGTTATTTTTTCAATAGTTGGAGTTAAATATATGATTATGACGAAAATCCTATTAGTCGTTCGTGTAGCTGCCATACAAATATCCTGTCAAAATGTATTCACTTAATTTACGAAACTCACTATAACTCAAGTAATCTTTTAGCTACGAATTCGGAATTTTGTACAAATTGGTTTTGAGTGAAAAGAAAGTTCGACTTTACTAGTCAGCGAAATCCTATTACTCCTTCGGGTAGCTGCCATATAAAATGTCCTTAAAACACGTGTTCAAGAATATTGGCCGATAACTTCAGAAGGGTTTAAGCTACGTCTTTGAAATTTTGTATGTGTTATTTTTTCAATACTTGGAGCTAAATGTATGATTATGAAGAAAATTCTATTAGTCCTTCGTGTAGCTGCCATACAAATATCCTGTCAAAACGTCTTCACTTAATTTACGGAACTTACTATAACTCAAGTAATCTTTTAGCTATGAATTGGAAATTTTGTACAAATTAGTTTTGAGTAAAAACAAATTTCGAGTTTACTAATCTGCGAAATCCTTTTACTCCTTCTGGTAGCTGCCATACAAAATGTCCTTAAGACACGTGTTCAACAATATTTTTCGATAACTTTTGAACGCTTCAAGCTACGAATTTGAAATTTTGTACACGTTCATTTTTAAATGGTTCCAAGGAAAAGGATAAATATGTAAGAAATCGAGTGAGTCCTTCCTGCACCTCCCATGTGAAAGTCCCTCAAAAAAGACATTTTTGAATTTACCCAGTTTAAGATATGAAATTAAACACTGAATATTGTCTTTTAGGTTTGAGTAGCAATCTAATGGGAGTCCTTAATAAAGGACATACAACATGCACACACGTAATTCTACTTTATACCCAACTACAAAATAAATCGGAGTTCAGTATTCATCTAGAGTATTATACGATTGGCTTGCAGCCGATCGTGACTGCAGTATGTTTTATTTTTATTTTTGGGGTATTTCACTCGGTATGCTTTAAATAAACGATTGTTTTATTTTTTCTAAACAATTTTTTTTAGACATTATGGTTCAGGGATGATTACCCGTGTCCATATTCTTTTCACTTCGTGCTACATAAGGTTATAGGCGCTTGCAATACAGTTGTTCAATTGCAGTGGGAATTTATATTGTTCTTATATGTTTTATTGGCTATTTTCCCATAACGCTCCTAGATCATCCAAACTATCTTAAGTCCAATTCATGGCAAACGTTGAAATTCAGACTTTAAAGGAGATAATTGCTCAAAACAAAAAATGACAAAAAAGCGCGGGAAGATTTGGTAAACACTTTTAATCTCACCCTTTTAAATGAAATTAAGAGTTGGACATCTAGGAGTGTATACGAGTTAATTTATACCCAAATTTTATCTCAGTGGGGTAAACTAACTCGCTTGGAGACTACGGATGTAATTTTGTCGCATTTACTTGATGTGACAAAACAATCAAACGATAGTCTTGTAGAGAAGAATCAGGAGCTGGAAGTGGCACTTAAAGAAAGGGATAAACGCATTGCGCATTACCACCGCCAACAACAAATTGTAAGTGCGGAAAGCACCGAAGCTGAGGAAGAAGCTGGGCAAAAAGAAAAATTATTGAGTAGCTATAGAAAGAGGGAAGAGGATTTTAAAAATAAAATAGCAAAGAAGGACAATTCAATTGAAAAACACCGGGAATACGACATGGCTTCTTACGAGGCAATAGGAAAAACGGTGACTCGACTGGTACCCCTTTTAATGGAACACGGTCACCGGAGCTTTCGTGCCGAGTGCACGAGTATATTAACGCATACGAGTTAGCGTGGAAATGTCTAGACGGAAAGAATGAAGACATTTTTATTTCACTCCTATCTACTCGGTTGGTTGGGGATGCTTTTGAATTGGTACGGGGCAAGCAACTAAAAACACTGGTGGAATTTAAGTCGTTAATACGGAATGAGTATCTGACGGCTAGAACCCTCGACAGTGTTCTGTTAGAGATCAAAACAGCACGTCAAATCATAACGCTTTCTCAAGACGTCTTAGTAACCTCCTGACATCGGCACAAGAAATCATCGAGTCGCAATATAATACGGCAGATTCTGTGGCGTTATTGTTGGAGGTAAGAAAGACTGGTATGAACGCGTTCAAAATGGGACTATTCGACCCAACCCTTCGGCAGTTTATGCTCATAAGCACCGAGGAGTCCCAGTGGCGTGGCGTGATAAACAACAAGGGGAAGCAATTGGTTAATATCCAAAATTTATTATTATTATTCTACCTACAAATTTACTGCGTATTAATTGAACCTCCTCCATTAGCTACTTTTAACATTACTAATATAAAAGCAGCCCGCCATCACGAACGGGAACCAGGAGGCTACTTGGAACGTTATTTTTTAAGGTTCTCAGTCGCAGTCACCTACACAGCATCTAATCATTAAACGCGTTCCGGACTTTGTAAGGACGGAAACTTTGGGATAGTTTCCATCCACACCAATCGCCTAAGGAACAAGTACAAGGAGTACCAAACTACATAGGATTAAGTATTATAATACAAAAACACGTAACAGGGAACATAGAACCCGTAAGGTAGTCTGAAAAACGACACAACAAAGCTGAAACACATGCACGACAGAAAACAAAAAGCTAGAGAAAAATGCACATTGGCAAAATACCTGGTAAAAGTCGGCAGGACCACAACGGCGTCCCAGGCGACGCAGCGTGGCAGATAAACCCGCCGACAAGTACACAAATCTCAGTGGGACTATATACCGAGAAGCACATGTCCCAACCACGAATTATAAAACAGTGAAATATCAAAATCGTCAGGAAAACCGGTTATGACGAGTACCTATATAAGGAACAACGAGCAAGCAGAAGAGGTCAGTCGGTCGGGAGTCAGTCGGCAGTACTCATGCTGTGACAAAGATAGTGGAGTTGTACTTCCTTTCTTTGAAACAGTAATGAGAAACTGAGCTCTACCGGTTCAACTTGTGCTATTGCTCTTGTGGAGTTGTACTTCCATCAATAAGCAAGTCTGAATCGAACGAAGAACTGAGCAAGGACGACGACGACGACGACGACGAAGCAGAACAAGTCAACGCAAGCAGCGCAAGCCAACGCAGCAAGACGTAGTAGCTGCAGGAAGCCGAGACGACGACGCCGAAGCAACGCAGTCAGCGCAAGCCAACGCAGTCAGCGCAAGCCAACGCAGCAAGACGTAGCAGCTGCAGGAATCCAAGAGACGACGACGCCGAAGCAACGCAGTAAGCGCAAGCCAACGCAGCAGCGCAAAACAACGCAGTCAGCGCAAGACAACACAGCGAGAGTCGACGACGCTGAAGAAACGCAGTCAGCGCAAGCCAACGCAGCAAGACCTAGTAGCTGCAGGAAGCCGAGAGACGACGACGCCGAAGCAACGCAGTCAGCGCAGGCCAACGCAGCGAGACGTAGCTACCGCAAGAAGACGACGCCGAAGAAATATAGCTATAGCTATAACGAAGTAGCTGCAGGAAGCCAAGAGACGACGACGCCGAAGCAACGTAGTCAACGCAGCAAGACGTAGTAGCTGCAGGAAGCCAAGAGACGACGACTCCGAAGCAACGCAGTCAGCGCAAGCCAACGCAGCAGCGCAAAACAACGCATTCAGCGCAACTCAGCGAGAGACGACGACGCCGAAGCAACGCAGTCAGCGCAAGCCAACGCAGCAAGACGTAGTAGCTGCAGGAAGCCGAGAGACGACGACGCCGAAGCAACGCAGTCAGCGCAGGCCAACGCAGCGAGACATAGCTACCGCAAGAAGACGACGCGCAGACCCAAGCAGCAACGACGCGCAGAGCAAAGCAGCAACGACGCGCAGCGCAATGCAGTGACCACCGCAAACCACGACGTGCATATCGAGCCACGACGCGCAGAGCAGAGACGACGACGCGCAGAGAAACGTGCAGCAGAGAACCACGACAAGCAGAGAACACGCTACGGTGAGCAGGACAGACGAATGGAGCATAGCAACCGTCGACAGAGCAGATCAGGCGAACAGAGATGAGGTGACGATCAGAATTAGGGTCAAGTTAAGGCAAGCAGAGTCGTGCCAGGAGTCGGGCTAAAACCAGCTACGACGAACTTCGCCAGAACCACAGCGCAGCCGAGACGAACGAAGCAGAAGCCACACAGAGAGACGAAGACAGGGAAGACAAAGCAAGGGCCACACAGAGAGACGAAGACAGGGAGAGCAAAAGCCACACAGAGAGACGAAGACAGGGAGAGAGCAGTGCAGAGAGAGTCGGGGCAAGGCGAGTGGAATCGTACCCGCAGGATCACCATCGAATCACGTTGAGCAGAGGCGGCGATCAGTAGTAGGTCAAGGCGAGTAGAGCAGACGCGCGGAGGCGAACAAGACGGAAGCCAGGAGCGGAGCTGAATGACGCAACGAACAAGAATCATTGGAATGTGAATTGGAGTAGAACAAATGTTATATTTATAGAATAAAGTGAAGTCCGACAAAAATAAATGTTTTGTAACGAAACCCCGGCACCCGATGAGCCTACCCCGGAAATTCGAGTCGTTACAACTTCTATAAAAAAAAATTATAAAGTTTCGCCCAGAGTATTGGCACATTTTTTTTTTATTTATTTACGTATTTTTCTGAATAGAAGAGTCAATAGAAGTAAAACCGAATTCGATCTCATTAACCCGAAAAGTTTTTCGGAATTCGTGAAAACCCCCAGGGGTTTAATATCAAAAAATGCTTGCATCAGATTTTTCTTCAATTAAATTTAAAGCCTTTAGAAATAAAAGTGAATTGAATATCTCATTAAACCTAATATATGGAAATTCGTGATAATGTACACAACCACTTTACACCCCCTAATGGTTTGGATATCGAAAAATTGGAAGAAAAAACATTTCTAGGTGCTTACATAGAGAACCCGCAGAAATAAAATCTATATCGGCATGTCCAATAAATATAACGAAATCGTGAAAATGTGAAAAAATCCCTTTTCACGGACATTTGTTTTACTCAACCTCTATGCCAATAAAAATCCCCGGCCATCAACACGGCCAACAGCACTTCAAGATGAACTCGCTCTCCAGCCATCATCAACTTCGAGAAGATATCCATGTTCCAGTGACCAGCGTAAACGGTTTCCAAAGGATGTGCCTTCAGATGGTGAAGGAGACGGCAGTAATCATTAAGAATCTTCGCCAAAACAGCGAACATGTACGACACATTTTTAACCTGCGAAGATCCCGGAGGGCCATAGAGTTCTTCGGAAAGTTTGCCAAGTGGGCTTTCGGCACGATGGACAGCGACGATGCGCATAAGGTATATAGCCAGCTCAACACGTTGGGCCGACACGATGCGGAGACATTTGAGCTGATGTCCCGTCAAGTCTCGGTGATGAAGTCTAATTTTGACAAACTGAGCCGACCGGTGGCGGACCTAACTTCCGATATGAGCCTCGTATCAGAAAACCTTCGTGAATTAGGCACAGCTCACGCTAATTTGCGGCCACAGCCAACGACGAAATTAATAAACTGAAGCGGAAAACCGAAGTTTACGAGCTGATTCCATTGATCAACGCTAACCTCCTGGAAGTGCAGAGCAGACAATCCACCGAGCTATCGATTCTGAATGATTTGTACAACAGCAGGCTGCATCCATTCATTTTGGACATAACTGACATATGGGCAATGCTTGAAAAATTGTTGTTATCGGCAAAGACTAAGCCGTTCTCCCGAAATCTATACGCGCTACATCAAGCTGCTCGTACAACAACGATGCTAGATGGTTCCAATCTTTTAGTCAAAATAGAAATTCCACTATCCACGATTTATTCGATACACAAAATCTATTATCTGCCGAAGAAACTCAACGATCAATGGGATCTGATGCTGCAGACACGAATACCATACATAGCGGAAACAGAGTCGCACAGCGCCTTCATTACAATGTCCCAGAGGAATTACTCGCAGTGCACAAGCGTAGCCTACAATGCCACCTCGTCAGTAAATATATGTCGCCACAATGGACCCATACTCACAAACGGGAGTCCAGATTGTCTGGTTGAACTATTACAACATTCCACGTCAGCAGCAACAAGTTGTACATATACGGCGGTACCGGCGACTGAAGGAGTGTTGATGAAAATGGAGGCCAGTAACCAGTGGCTTTACAAAATGAAGAATCCACTTATCCTGTCAGTCGAACATCAGGGTGAGCATTACACCGCGAACCTGACTAGCTTGGGTTTTTTGAAATTGTTACAACCCTGCGAGGTCAGCAACAAAGAGTTGAGGCTGACATACGAGGAAACGTTGTCGGAAGCTATGAAACAGAGTTTGGCAGAATTCGACGTGGAAGATCTAACCCAGAAGCCCCGGAAACTCTTACCACTCCAGGTAGGGAATCATAAGGACATCGCCGAGTCTTTGGCCGAGGGACGCAAATCATTAGAAGAGCTACAAGACGAATTTGCGAGAACATTAAGCACGAGGAGGATGAGCGAACAAAGGAGCGAAATCACACCGAGTGAACAATCATTCCATACTACCAGCGAACAACCTAGCCAGGAACATCGAGCTGAAGGAGGTCACCACCCACGTTACGGACGATATTCACACACAAACACACCACCCGGTCGTCCACACGAGGTCAATTCAGAGGGTGCAGAAACCAAAGGAGCCACCACCACGGGTTCCGTCTGAATACGAGTCTCCGGTGGACCGGGAGGTCCCAGCGAAAATAACAGATGGCATAACGTTTGCATATTGTTAACATATATATTTTATTTTTTGTTTCTTACCTTATTTTTTGAATTCATTTAATAGTATAAATAAATACACTTTGCTATAGTAACTAAATTAAGATAGTATTGTTAATAATTAGTTTTTAAGATGGTTCTATGTAAACATATGAGGGTGAATCCAAACTCATCGGAATGGGGAGGGATGTTGTACCCAGCATTGTAGCAGCATCCCTATTCCCTGATCTAATCCAGGTGTTTGGATTTCCCCTCGTATCCGCATTGCCGGTAGGTCAGTTTCATAATAATTAACGTAAATAACTCGGCTTGTTTACTGACCTACTGAAAATGCCGGTAGTGTTAAGTATCTTTAAGTAATATTGCTAACTTGCGGATTCGGACTTAAGCGCCGGTTCATATTGCCTGATCGAGGTCGAAGTTAAAAACAAAATACGATTGTTTGGAACTTCATGCCTCGTTATGTAATGTGTGATCGAGGCTAAGACCTAGATCCGGATCTCGGCAATATTGGCCGAGTGACATAGAATTGAGTATTTTCCCAAAGTGGAACACAATACTTAATTCCGTGTCAGTCGGCACTTTTTTAACATATAAGTTTAGTTGTAACTAGCGATAACTTCTTAGTATCTTAGCATTTTTCAACCGAATTAAACCCGCCATCAAATCAACGGATTCAAAGAGTTCTTTTCTTTTTTCGAGGTAACTAAAACCTTCTTTCCACTATTTCAACAATTAATTCCAAGTGTTCCCGAATAGAGTTGAGGCAGGCTTAATTGCATCCTCGCTCTATTTGGACACTTAGAATATCCCTCCTACGCGGTGGATCAACTTCAGGAAGTCCAAGAACAAAGAGTTGATCCACTCAGGAAAAAGAGGCTGTTCGCTGGACAAGACCACGAGCATGCAACAGTACTCCTCCTTACAGGTCCCACCTCGTCTAAGAACCTGTTTAATTTGTCGGTAGTACTGAAGTATTTTCATTGCACATTTATAACTATTTAAAGTATGTAGGAAAACAATGAAATGTAAGTGAGTTTCAACATAACTGATGCTTTTACCTGGATGTGGTAGGTAATACTGGGTGCGGTACTATGCCTTTTTTAATAGGGTGCCTTCCAAAATAAAAAGTCTAGAAAAGCAAAACTACCTTGATATTTTTATCAGTTTTAGTTACGTTGCTAAAAGAAGAAGGTGTCAGTAGAATTAAAAAAATAATTTCAAAATGCCTGAGTACTCCAATGAAGAATATGCTGACATTGTGTTAATTTATGGAGAGTGTCGGTACTGATGGGCCGGCAATTATTCTTCGATTTTATAACTTCAAATTATTAATCAATTGTTTAGCGTGTAATTCTTTATTCAATTGATTCTCAATTCAGAGGGTTATAAATGTTCCTTAAATGAAGGATTATATGATAAATATAAATATAAGGATAGAGGATTATATGACCTACTTTCTTTCGTGTTCTACTGCGCCACGTTGCTACACTTTTGACGTATTGCACTTTTGACGTATTGCACCACCTAGATCTATTACCGTGTTGCCAGCTAATCCCCCTTCTTGTGGCACTACGGTTCAAGACTGCCAACACTCTCCGCCAGTATACCGAGAGTTTGGTCTTCTTTTTTAGCGCGAACGTCAAGAACGGCGATTTTTACTGCGGGCCTTTCGTAAACACCAGTAGCGGTTTGCACCGTGGCCGATCTTACTTGTCCGTCTTTCCCAGCGTGCACTTCGATCACCCTTCCCTTGGGCCAGCAGTTTCGTGGGCTTGTGGGGTCGACTAGCACGACTATGTCACCTACTTCGATTGGTTTTACCTGGTTGAACCATTTCGTGCGCCTGGTTAGGGTAGGAAGGTCCTCTCTGATCCAGCGTTTCCAGAAAAGGTCCGCATACTGTTGTGAGGTGTGCCAATTTCTTCGAAGTGATGCTCCTTCATCGCTAAATTCTGCTGGTGGTTTCGATCCATTTGAAGATCCGAGGAGGAAGTGATTTGGCGTTAGGGCTTCGGAATCTTCATCATCAACTGGGACGTACGTTAGGGGGCGCGAATTAATTACGTTCTCAATTTCTGTCAGCATATTGCGAAGCACTTCATCCGTTGGATTTCGACTGGGCATGATTTGATACAGGATCTTCTTTACGGACTGTACCAATCTTTCCCAACTGCCGCCCATGTGGGGAGATACGGGTGGAATGAATACCCATTTCGTATCTTCGGTGGTAAATTCTTGTATAAGCTGGTTTTGATTTACTTCCTGAAGGGCTTCCCGAAGTTCTCTACTCGCACCCTTGAAGTTCGTGCCGTTGTCGCTATAGATTTGAATCGGTGTGCCACGCCGAGCGGTGAAATTTCGGAGCGCCATGATACAGGAATCCGTCGAGAGCGTATGCGCTATCTCCAGATGAATAGCACGGATGGTTAAGCAGGTTATCAACACTCCCCATCTTTTCTCAGTCCGTCTTCCAACTGTCACGGAGAGCGGGCCGAAGTAGTCGATTCCGACGAACGAGAAAGGCCGAGTGAAGGTTGATAGCCTTCCAGGAGGAAGATCTCCCATAATCGGAGCTTGTGGAGAAGCGATTTGGTTTTTGCAGAGGTGACAGTCCTTTCTTACTGCCTTTAGAGCCACTCTCAGCCGGGCGATGTAGTACTTCTGGCGAAGCTCGTTGATGACGGTTTCATGGTTGCGGTGATGATATTTACGGTACGCCGCCATTATTATCAGTGAGGTTATGGCGTGTCCCTTTGGGAGAATAATGGGACGTTTTGTGTCTCTGTTTACTGCAGGAATAGCGTCGATCCTTCCTTTAGCGCGCAGAATACCGTCTTCGTCAAGATAAGGTGACAGACGGAAGAGTAAACTTGATCGTTTGATGACATTCGGCTTGGCATCGTTAGCTTCTAGAGCAGCTATTTCGTCTCGGTAAGCCTCCCTCTGTGCTTGTCGGTAGAGAATTCCTTTTGATTTAATGAGTAGCTCTTGGGTGATAACTCCAGGGGCTTCTGGTGTCCTGTTTACCCTTACCTTTAGGTTATGTACGTATGTTAGTACTAGCGCTGTCAATCGCAATAGGCGGTTCCAGTTGGAATATCGCTCCACTTCTATTAGGGGTACGGGTACTGATTGATGAAACATGTGCGGCCTTATTTCTTCATTCGTTGTATTTCCTATATGATTGTCGCACTTCTCCCATTCGTCTTCGGGGTCCCATAGAAATTGTGGGCCCTTAAACCATCTGCTGTTAGATGAGAAGTCGGGATACTTTTGCCATTTCGTGGCTTCGTCGGCGACGTTTGCCCTCGTTGAGATCCAGTGCCAGTCGGCAATATCCGTCGTTTCCAGGATCTCGCTTACCCGGAACGCTACGAACTGACTATATCTTCGGTGGTCTGATCGTATCCAGCAAAGAACGTTTTGCGAGTCGGACCAGAAATAGCGCTTGGATATAGTGATGGAATGTGATTGCATAATAGTAGCTGATTGCCTTGCACCTAAGACGGCTGCCTGGAGCTCGAGCCGCGGTATGGAGAGCAGTTTTAAAGGTGCGACCCGTGTCTTCGCGCCAACTAGGGTACACTCTATATCCGTTCCAGTATGGAATCTGAAGTATGAAACGGCGGCGTAGCCGTACTCGCTGGCGTCCACGAACGTATGAAGTTGGATCTTGGTCTGCTCGTTGTATTGGGTTACGCTTTGATAGCATCTCGGTATCTGGATCTTGGGAATTCCCGGTAGGATTCTTAGCCAGTTTGTCCACTTTTCGTATTGGCCATCAGCTATTTCCTCATCCCAACCGATTCCTGAGCGCCAGACTTCTTGTAGCAGTACCTTGAGATACATGAGGAGGTTCGACACGAGGCCTAACGGGTCGAAGGTTGACATCAAAACTCTGAGAAGTTCGCGCTTTGTAGGGCGTTGATCGTCGGGAGCCTTATTTGTGATGGTTCCTACTTTAAATGTAAATTCGTCGGTCGAGGTGCGCCAATACATGCCTAACACCTTTTCGATATCGCGTTCGGTTCCAATGCTCAGATTTTTCTCGTTCACTCGATCTTCATTAAGTGCCTTGAGCACCTTCGGGGAGTTCGAGAACCAGCAACGTATTTCAAATCCGGCCTGAGCATGTATGCATTTGACGTCTCTGGCGAGCTTAATCGCTTCCTCTTCGGTTTCGACGCTGTCGAGTAGGTCGCCAACGTAGTGATTCTCGATTATTGCCTGTGTTGCTCTGGGAAACTGGTCACTAAACTCTTGTGCGTTTGTATTTTTTACATATTGGGCGCTACTTGGGGAACACGTTGCTCCGAAGGTCATGACTTGCATCACGTATACCTCTGGTTCCCTGCTCGCATCTCCATCACGCCACAGGAATCTTTGGGCGTGTTGGTCGTCTTCGATGATCATAACCTGATGGAACATCTCCCTAATGTCACCGCAAATGGCTACTTTTCTCTCCCGGAACTTATACATCACTGATATTAGTGAAGCCGTTTGATCGGGCCCTGTTAGTAGGACCGAGTTCAGTGAGATACCGCGTACCTTCGCCGCAGCTTCCCAGACGATTCTCACCTTCCCAGGCTTGTTGGGATTTATTACAGGAAATGTCGGCAAATACCATGTGCGCGAACCTCTATGATGGATTTCTTTTTTGGACAACCTTCGAATGTATCCCTTCTTTAGGTAGTCCTTAATTTGAGAATTCAGGATCTCTTTAAGATCAGGATTTCGGTTCATTTTCTTCTCCAGACAAATCAGTCGTTTTGTCGCCATTTCCCTGCTATCCGGCAGGTTGATTTCGTTATATTTCCATAGCAGACCAGTTTCGAACCGACTGCCCTCCCGAAGAGTAGAGCGTTGGAGTATGTCGCGTGCTCGTTGATCATCGTTGGAGATGAGGATATGGTCCGGCCTGGAGACGCCTGCGGCTTCCAAGGAGAAGTAACGCTTGACCATTCTGTCGAGTTCATTGTCGACATTATTGCTACATTCACAGAGGTGGGGGCTATGGTGAAACGTATATTTAGTGATCTCTGCATGTGTTTTCTCGGCGTAGGCAACCGTTGGGCCTCGTGGCGAACCTCCTCATGTATCTCAAGGTACTGCTACAAGAAGTCTGGCGCTTTGTAGGGCGTTGATCGTCGGGAGCCTTATTTGTGATGGTTCCTACTTTAAATGTAAATTCGTCGGTCGAGGTGCGCCAATACATGCCTAACACCTTTTCGATATCGCGTTCGGTTCCAATGCTCAGATTTTTCTCGTTCACTCGATCTTCATTAAGTGCCTTGAGGCGCTCAACGTGGGGCTCGAACCCACGACCCTGAGATTAAGAGTCTCATGCTCTACCGACTGAGCTAGCCGAACGATACCCTCATCTGAAAGGACTGCCAATCGAATCATACGAAATGATCACCCCGCGCACCATAGGCCATCCAGCCAAGTCTAGTCTTTGAAGCTACAGGTTGTTGTATTTTTCCTTCTCTGGACTTAAGAGGGAGTCCGAGCCACCAGTTGTCTAGACCAATTAGTATGCGCGGGGTGATCATTTCGTATGATTCGATTGGCAGTCCTTTCAGATGAGGGTATCGTTCGGCCATCTCCTGCATCTTGATTGACTGAGACGGAAGCTGTAGTGACTTCACCGTGTGGACGTTCCCTAACCGGTACTTCTTTGTTGTAGTTTGGGTTCCAGAGATATCGACGTCGATTCTTCTGGAGGTTTCTTCGAAGCGGGAGGTGTTGGCAGTCCAATTAAGGCACAGCGGCTCCAATACGCCAGATAATTTTAATTCGGCCGCTATTTCTTCATCGACCAAGGTGAGCGAGGATCCATCGTCTAGAAAGGCGTACGTATTTACCTTGGTACCGTTACCATGGAGGACGACTGGCACGATGCGAAACAGTATGGTTTGAGCATGGTTCTGGTGGTCGTGATGTTCAATTCCCACTACCTTTGGCTGCAGGGGAGCTTCCTTTTCCGCATTGTGTTGTTCAAGTTCCACTATCTTTGGCTGCGAGGGAGCTGTTGTCAAGTCCTTCTCCACATTGTGCAGCAGACGGTGATGCTTTAGGGTGCAACCATTCACTCCGCAGACCTTTTTCGATCTATGCCATGCTCCCTAATCACTGCCCATTTTGAGCTATGACTAAGGTTTTGGAACATTTCACAAATTGCGGCGAAAGAACATGTCTTTTTGCAGATGCGGCAAATCTTAGCTGATTCTGTGCGATTAGTTTCGACTTGTCCAAGTTGACCTGGGTGATTTCCTGAGTGAGTGTGAAGGAAGTTTTTCTTTTCTGTCTCACCTGTAGATGTAGGCCATGTGACGGAGCTAGCTGCCTCAGCCATCGTGTATAGCCATGCACTGAATTCGGATAGGGTTTCAGCGAGTAGCGTTTGTTTGTGCAAAGCCCAGTTCAGTCTGATTGAAGGAGGAAGTTTGTCTACCAACTCTTTTAGGAGAGATGGATTGTACACATTCGTCGCAAGGCTGCACGCTTCCATTGAGGCACACAAGTTCTGCACAGCTAGTGCGTAATCGATTATTGTGTTCAGCTTTTCGGCTTTAGGTGCTGGTGCACTCCTAATTTTTTCCATTAGAGTGTGTATGATGATCTCTGGCCTTCCGTAAAGCATCTTTAGTGTGGAGATAACTCCCGCGACGCATGAGGGTAAGAGTAATCTACTCTTTACGGCGTCAAGGGCTCTACCTTTTAGGCACCGTTGGAGTCGTATCATGTTCTCCTCGTTGGACAATCCACACATGCGAGTTGTCCCGTCGAAGGTTGAGATAAATAACGGCCACTTGTCAGGGTTGCCGCTGAAATTCGGTAACTCCTTCGGTGTTGCTTGTCGAGCAGCTAGTTGGCTTTTGGTTAGCTGTGGAAACTCGCCTGGAATTTCGGTGATTGTTTGATTATCGCCAAGTTGGACTGCATGGGCTGGTTTCGCCGGTTGGCGAGTCTCGATTTGCTGTTCGACGCCCACACTTGGGACGCAAACGGTTTGACTGTCTGCAATCTTTACGGTGGCAACGGTATTAGTGAGTTGTTTTACCTGAGGCAAGTTGGTTAGAGTCTTCGGCATCATTACACGAGGAGGTTGACCTTGGCTTTGGCACACCGGGTGCGTGTCCTCTCCGTTTGTATGCGGATGGTTTGCGGCCTCTTCGGTGTTGAGCAGCCAGTGTTTGACCTTTGACTGTAGATGAGCTTGGTGGTCATCGACGACTGATGATTTCTCACTGGCCAGATCATTGAGTAGTTGGTACTTTTTTTCCAGATATTCCTTGTCCTCTTGTTCTTGCAATTCCTTCGCAGCGCGTTCTTCTTGGTCGCGCCTCGTTTGCAAGTCACGTTGCTGACGATCTCTAGCCTCCCTCGCAGCGCGTTCCTCTTGGTCGCGTTTGGACTTTAGGGCCCGTTCCTCCTCCAACCTTTGAAGGTCCAGCTCCATGCGTTTGACAGATGAGGCTTTAGAAGCTTCCGATCGTGTATTTTGCTTCGATTTTGGCTTCGGTGTTTGATTCCTGCAGATTTGGCAGATCCAGTCCTGATCTTGAACGTCGTTGGTAACGCCGACGCATGCATAATGGTACCAGCGGTCACATTTGTCGCATTGGACCATTTCATCATTGTCTGCTTGAATGCATTTTTGGCAATGTTGTTGTCCCTCGGACATTGGTGGTGTACGCTGAAGTTGCGTGGATTTGCTGAAGATGTCTCGGCGAGTTGTCATACTGTCTTAGTAGCAAGGCGCAAGAACATTTATAATTTGTCGGTACTGATGGGCCGGCAATTATTCTTCGATTTTATAACCTCAAATTATTAATCAATTGTTTAGCGTGTAATTCTTTATTCAATTGATTCTCAATTTAGAGGGTTATAAATGTTCCTTAAATGAAGGATTATATGATAAATATATATATAAGGATAGAGGATTATATGACCTACTTTCTTTCGTGTTCTACTGCGCCACGTTGCTACACTTTTGACGTATTGCACTTTTGACGTATTGCACCACCTAGATCTATTAAAGTGTTGCCAGCTAATCCCCCTTCTTGTGGCACTACGGTTCAAGACTGCCAACAGAGAGTGTCGCGGAAATGGACAAACCGCGCGAAGGCTTTACCATCAGAGACATCCTCATCGACGGACACCTGACAGGGGAGTATTTCACGACGTTTACAGGAGAATTAGGGAAACTGGCAGCGGTAGAACAAGGAGAGTAAATGCAAATCATGCGCCGATAATCGTTGTTCAGATTGATGAAAGAATACTGCAAGCAGTTCAAAATGATCCATCGATCAGTATACGACGCTTGGCATTTCAGTTTAACATCTCTACTTGGAAAGCTTGGAGTATTTTAAAAGTAGAACGCTTCCATGCTTACCATCACACACCAGTACAGGAGCTGCTACCCATTGATTTCTCCAAACGGGTGGAGTTTTGCAATTGGCTCCTTGAACGACAAATAGATGACGATAATTTTTTCAACAATATTCTGTGGACGGATGAGTCCCAATTTACTAGAGACGGTATCACAAACTTCCACAACCTACATACGTGGGCTCAGAGCAATCCACACACAAGAAGAGCGGCATCATTTCAGCGTCAATTTATGGGCAGGTGTGATAGGTAACGATTTACTTAAACCTAATAGGCTTCCGCCTACTCTAAATAGCTCCAATTACTTACAGTTTTTATCAAATGATCTACAGGACCTGTTGGATGATATTCCACTGGTTCGATTGGCTTCCATGTTTTACCAACACGATGGTGCCCCTGCTCATTACGGCCGACAGATCACAGATTGGTTAAATTCCAAATATAGCAATCGCTGGATCGGTAGAAATGGACCGATATACTGGCCTGCAAGATCTCCTGATCTTACTATTATGGATTTCTTTGTATGGGGACGGATGAAGGACCTTGTCTACGCAACGGCAGTAGTAACATTGGAAGATCTAAATACCAGGATCGATGCAGCAGCAATAGAAGTAAGGCAGCAGTTAAGGAATATGAATACCAAGAGAACACTCGCCAAACGAGCTTTAGCGTGCATTCAAAATGAAGGTGGCCATTTTGAACATTTATTATAATAAAAAAAATTTAAATAAAACATAAAAACCATTATTAAGTTCTTTCAGTTAGTAGTAGTGTGTAGATCAACATGCACATGCACATACTTTTGAAATATTTAATTTTTATGCGATATGTATTTTTACCTATTACTTCCAAAATGTTAATCGTTACATATGTATGCAGGTTTTGTAGGTAATAATACGGTTCATAAAAAAATAAAATTAAAATGACATTTTTATAATGGGGTTTTCTGAGAAAAACTACATTGATCACTGAATTTTTAGGGTTGACGTAGCAAAAATCTGTGTTTTCGAGTAAATATCTCAAGATTGGGTGCAGTTACAATTTAGACTGTTAGATCAAATGAAAGGTAATTCGATTCCCTAAAACGAGTTATAACACTTTGCCTTGTGATTATTCGTTTTCAAGATATAACGTTTTAAGTGAGTGAGGGTACCGGTCAAAAACTTGTATCTCCACTGTTATTGCAAATTGACCCACCCTGTAGAACAATTTTTTTCTCCAAACATATCAAGGAACGACCCCTTACAAGGTGGCGGACGGAGTGCCAAACACCCTGTAGATGGAAAACTTTTAAAAGAAAAAGCATTTAGAATCTACAAACAACAGCAGGAAGTTGAGCCATCAACAAGTTTCAGGCAAACAAAAAAGTGATATTTAATGCAAGTGAGGGATGGCTAACAGGGTTCAAAGAAAGACACGCAATTCACAGTATAAAAATAAAGGTTGAACTAGCATCAGCAAATGAAAATGCTGCAAAAAACTTTGCAGAAAAACTACTAAAAATAATTGAAGATGGCGGTTATAATCCAGACCAAATATTTAATGCCGATGAAACGGGATTGTTCTTTAAGAAAATGCCTTCCAGAACCTATATAGCAAAATCGGAAAAATCTGCCGGTGGTTTCAAAGCGGCTAAAGATCGGGTGACGTTCTCGTTCTATAGTAACGCATCTGGCGATAGAATCTTTAAGCCTTTATTAATCAACCGTTTAAAACCACGAGCTTTAAAAGGCCAAAATATTTAAGAGCTTCTCGTTCATTGGATGGCAAATAAAAAGGTGACGGCCGATTTATTCAAAAAATGGTTCTACGAATGCTTCGTTCCTGAAGTCAAGAAATATAATATATAGAACAAAAAAGTCTTGAATTCAAAGTAATTTTACTCGTCGATAATGCTCCCAGTCATCCTGTGCGAGATCATCCAAATATCCAATTGGTATTTTTGCCGCCTAATACCACATCCTTGATTCAGCCATTGGATCAGGATATAATAGCAACATTCAAAATATATTACATTAAGCAACGCATTTAAATATATTTTGGATTCAGTCGAGGAAGAAAACATAGCTATCGTAGAAGCATGGAAAAATTAAACGATAATGGATTGTGTTACAAATGCTTCCTTTGCCATAAAACAACTAGACAGAATGCGTCAACAGTGAAAATTCTGTTATACAAACATCAGTTTTGTGCTCTAAAATTATAACTCTATCATACGGTGAAGGCTTTGGCAACATGCATGCCGCTGGTATCGATGAACCGATGACTGAGAAACCTTTGGATGAGGAGGATCTGATCGAAATGATAACGCATAACAATAATATTGAGGAACATAATGATGAAGATGAAGGTGAAGTTAATCAACTATCATAATCATAATCATAATCACTTGTTTTATCCGTAAAATTCATTTATGTTTAGATACAATAAAATGCTTAAGAGGGTCAGTGCAAATTTCTGGCTCCCATGTATTTCGTATGGCGAAACGCGTTCCGTTTCGGTACCTAAATCTCAGCTTCCTTTTAACTCACGACAGTCAGATTTTGAACACTTATTATTTAGTGTGCTTAAAAGCTTAGTATATGAGTAAATTAAAAAAATTTCACTAAAAGTTGAGATATTTAAGAGAAAAAAATGTATTAAATTTTTTACTGTAGGAAGGACTAACTCGATTTCTTACATATTTATCCTTTTCCTTGGAACCAGTTAAAAATGAACGTCTACAAAATTTCAAATTCGTAGCTTGAAGCGTTCAAAAGTTATCGAAAAATATTGTTTAACACGTGTTTTAGGGACATTTTATATGGCAGCTACCAGAAGTAGTAAAAGGATTTCACTGATTAGTAAACTCGAACTTCGTTTTCACTCAAAACTTATTTGTACAAAATTTCCAATTCATAGCTAGAAGATTACTTGAGTTATGGTAAGTTCCGTTAATTAAGTGAAGACATTTTGACAGGATATTTGTATGGCAGCTACACGAAAGACTAATACGATTTTCTTCATAATCATATATTTAGCTCCAACTATTGGAAAAATAACACATACAAAATTTTAAAGACGTAGCTTAAACCCTTCTGAAGTTATCGGCCAATATTCTTAAACACGTGTTTTAAGGACATTTTGTATGGCAGGACGTCAAGCGGATTTGAGGTTTTTGGCCACAAATAAACAAAAAATAATATATAACTTTTTTTCGTCCGGTGCTTGGTTCTATGCGTTACAAACTTTTGGGCTGGATTAAACTTATAATACTCTATATGATTTCATCTAGAGTATAAAAATTAAGACGATACTGTGTGTGGTTACTGAGAAACATGTACCGAAAGTTGAAAAAGCACTACTTTTCAGGAGAGCCAAAAAAGAAAAATTTCCTGCTGTGACTTATTCGACTTCCCCCACTTCAGAGCAAAATTTGAGGCACTTCTCGTTACCCGAGAAAGGTACAGTTTTTGTGTGATGTACAGAAATGAGTGTAGAATAATATGAATTTAAAAAAAAAAATCTATTTTTTTTAAAATTTTTTGCACCGACCCCCTTAAGTGATTAGACATTTTTCTATATCTTTACAGCTTTAGTATAATTTATGGCATGCAGCAATTTCAAATGTTGTATGATTTGACTAAAATTTATACTTAAGGAAAAAATTTCGACAGAAACCTTCTACTATTAATGATTAATTAACCTACTAAAACCTGATTTAATTCGCAAGGGTTTGAAATTTGCTACATGTATGGCACGTCATTTTCTCACTTATGATACCGAACGAGCATTAAAGTTTCAACGTAATCTGCAGGTTTGTACCGCTGGGTACCAAGAAGTGTATAATCAACTTATAAACCAAAAGAAGGAATCTGATAACAGATTTCTTAATAAAAAGTAAGCTAACATCAGAGGACGTTATTAACGAACGGAAGTCTTTAAGAGGTTCAAGCTCATTAAACGTGTTAGAAATATCAAGCGATGAAAGCAATCCAGTCAAAAATAAACGTGCCGGCCTATTTTGAGTGATGATAGTTAAAAAGCTTTATATTTCATTAAAATTTTGAATTTTTACTAACGAGTTTTGAAACATTGAATGTTGTTTATATAATAAACTAGCCGCGTACCGCGGCTACGCTCGCTTCGCTCACGTTGTTCCATCGCTCCTGTTACTCCCGTTGATCCCGTTGCTTCCGTTGAACCATTGGTCCTGTTTCTCCCGATACTCCTATTACTATCGTTGCTCCCGTTACTTCGGTTGCTCCCATTTCTTCCGTTGATCCCGTTACTCCATCCTCCATCCTCCATCCACCATCCTCGATCCATCATCCCCTATCCACCATTCCCCATCCGCCATCCCCCATTTCTTCCGTCGCGCCGTTGCTCCCGTTACTCCATCCTCTATCCAGCATGCTCCATCCCCATCCACCATCCTCCATCCTCTACCCACCATCCTCCATCCACCATCCTCCATCCTCCATCCACATTCCTCCATCCTCCATCCATCATCCTCGATCTTCCATCCTCCATCTCCTATCCACCATCATCCATCCACTATCCTCCATCCACCATTCCCTATCCACCATCCCCCATCCCCCATTTCTCCCGTCGCGCCGTTGCTCCCGTTACTCCATCCTCTATCTACCATACTCCATCCCCCATCCCCCATCCACCATCCTCCATCCCCCATCCTCCATCCCCCATCCTCCATCTTCCATCCTCCATCCCATATCCACCATCCTCCATCTTCCATCCTCCATCCCATATCCACCATCCTCCATCCACCATCCCCAATCCCCCCCTCCTCCATCCTCTATCCACCGTCCTCCATCCACCATCCTCCATCTTCCATTCGCTATCCACCATCACCCATCCACCATCCTCCGTCCTCTATCCACCATCCTCCATCCACCATCCACCATCCACCATCCTCCATCTTCCATCCTCTATCCACCATCCTCCACTATCCCCTATTTAACATCCATCGTCCAACTTTACCATTTAGTAATAGGAACGCATAGCTAATACACCGAAATCAAACGAACTGCCGCTAAGCTATATGAAATACACTCAAATGTTGAAATAACTCGCGTACCACCAACTGTTAAATAATTTTGTTAACGCAGAAACCATCGAGGGCGTACCCTCAACAAATCACCAAAGTTTCATCGCAATTGGATGAGTTGTTTATCAGCCTATACAGGACAAACAGACAGACAAACATTCATTTTTATATATAGAGATGAATTATATTTTATAGAATTAACATAATATGGGTTTCCCTTATTTTTTTTGCACGATTTTTTGAACAGCATGTAGTTATTTTTTCAACATACACTGTTTTTTTAAATTGTGGAACACATCTACGATTTTACTATGAGTAGCATGTCTTTTTTTACACGGTTTTTTTTATACACGGTTTTTGTTGGAACGTATCTACCGTGTAAAACCAGAGTTGGGTCTAATAACTTACTGCGTTGATGCTGGCTGCTTCTAGTCTTTGAAATCGACCGATCGCACAATTAATTGTACCTCGAACGTTTATGTGCGATTTGAAATTCTTCTTTATGGGCACACAATTTAAGTTTTGCTTTTGTAACTAACGTTTTAGACTTTTTTATATTTATTCGTTGAAATTAATATTTGTCTCGGGGTATTAATTAAATGTGGTACTGGGATTTAAACCGTACCTTTAGACAAGCACATTTTATGTTGAAGAATTGTTTGTTGTTTTCCGGCGTCAGCGGAGTGAAACTCAACACGAAATCCCCGACTGTTGATTAATCGCTGTCCTTGAGGACATGACAGTTGGAAAACCTTCACTGGATAGGCCAGTTTTTATAAGATTGTGTTGAACTAGGTCCAAAGGAGCTGTTTCGTCATCGGATGGCATAGATTCGTCAGAGGGTGTATCATGCCTACTATCCGAAACACCCTTACAGCTGGTGGTATTGCTGAGGATTGTTCTATATAGGTAATCTTGAAACCAATTTTTATTATCGCGAATTATAAATTAAGTAACCTCAACGTCAGTGACGCCGGAAAACAACAAAAATCCATGCGCCAAGCATGCAGAAAATATCTTTCTGAAGATCGGCACTAGAACAAGAGCCTCCTCTTTTAGCATTATCGGATAGACACCGTCCACTCCTGGTGACTTGTAGCTGTCAAACGATGAAATTGCAATTGCACATTACGAGCAGTCCCACGATGCACCACGGAAGCTGCAATAATTTTCTAAATTGCTAGATTTCCTGGAATTACGGTTTCAAGCTCTAGAGATAGATAAGCACAGTTCTGGCCCTGACGAATCCGGGGTAAGGTCGGCACATAATGGTCGATCTTCGCTAACTAACATGCAAACAACCATATCCTGTATTTTCCTGTAAAGATTTTTTGGCAAAAACGGCTATTGATAGACATCAGTTAGCGAAAAAATATAATTTGTGCATCAATTGCCTCAAGGTAGACTACACAACCGCAACCTGCTCCGGCAGAACGTGCAAGCACAGCTCTAAAAAACACAACTCGCTCTTAAATCGTGAAAATCCACCAGCAGGTCAAGGTTCCCCAATCTGCTCAAGCAGCCACAAGCCAAGAAGTAACCAATTCAGTGAACATAGCAGCCGAGCTCTCCAGGGTAAAGGAATCTCAAGTGCTATTGAGTAGTCAACTCATAAAATGTAAGGGAAGAGAGATGGAATTTCGTGCAATCTTAGACAGTGGATCGCAAATAAGCCTCATCACAGATGCTGCGGCAAAAAGACCTGGACTACCACGGAAATTAATATTCGGCCTTAACACGATTTTCTACGCAATTGGATGCGTTCATTATACCTCAAATAACTTCGAAGCAGCCATCACTGTCAATAAACATTGCCTCCTGGCATATACCTCAAAAAATCCAATTGGCAGATCCAGAATTTCATCATTCAAACGACATCGAGCTGCTGATTGGAGTCGAACTATACTTCTCTGTCGGGCAAATAAAACTTGGTAGAAATCGACCATCACTTCAGAACACAATGCTGGGTTGAGTTTTTGGTGGAAGGACCAATACTCTCACACCATCTGATGTTATGTGCGGAGTACTTGACGTCGAAGATCAGAAGTTAAATGATCAAATGGAGAGTTTCTGGAAGTTTGAGGAAAACGAGCTGTCCATACCACGCATGACGTCACAAGAAAATAATTTTCAAATTAAACTACCTTTTCGACAGAACGACACCCTGGGTGACTCAAAGGAAACCGATGTAGCTCGTTTTATGCAGCTGGAACGCGAATTTGTTAAAAATGCGGACAAAAATACAGCGAATTCCTGCTAGAATATCATGAGCTCGGACACATGACCGAAGTGGATTTCCGAAAAGTAGAAAAACCTTATTAAATCCTGCCGCACCATTGTCTTCTAAAGCCCGATAGTACCACTACAAAATTTAGAGTGGTATTCAACGGTTCGGCCAAAACCTCCTCCAACATCGGTTTGAATGAAGTTAAATAGTCAAACAATGCAAGACGAACTATTTGTAATTCAATGGAGAGACAATCCCGATGAGGCCTTGAAATATTATCAACTCAACACAGTTACTTATGGCATGACAACAGCGCCCTATTTAGCAACCAAGTGTCTCCAACAAATAGCAAGACCAGCAGAAAACCCGCATCCAGACGTCGTTAAACGAATCCACCAAGGTATCCAAGAGAACCGCTTTGTCAGACATAGCGGGCGTGTTTAACCCACTACGACTGATGAGTCCAGTAACAATAACGGCCAAGATTTCCATTCAAAAGCTATGGAGCCTGAAACTCGACTGGGATGCCGCACTTCCGATGGAACTTCATACTCCGACAAATTTCACTTATGGATTAGCATCGTTATACAACATTTAAACAAAACGGCACGTGTTTAGTGGTAAACTGCGTCTGTAATTGTATTCCACTAAACCATGCCACTGGCAGCTTAGCTGGTACAACGCTTAAGACAGGATCTAAATGCGTCAGAATGCTCCTGCTACTTTTGGACTGATTCCGAGATCCTGCTACATTGGTTGCATTCTGAGTCAGTAACATTTCATACTTTCGTCGCAAATAGAATAGCTGCCATTCAAGAACGAATGGCGACCGATCAAAGGAGACATTCCAGTGGACGTTCTATCCCGTGGAATTAGTCCCGAAAAGCTGGCGAACTGTTCACTTCGGTTCTACGGTCCATACTTCTTACATGGTTCTGAGAATGTGTGGCCCGAACATTAATATAAAGAAAACTGTAAGCTCTGAAACACGGCAACAAAAAACAGTTTTATCAACAACCAGCGAGGAAATGCATTTCTTACACTAGATTGAACATAAAAATGATTTCCAAAAACTACAACGTACAGTGGCGCTTATCATCCGGTTCACGAAGAATTTCAGACTCCAGCGAGCCTTGACCGTAATAAAACCACTCTATGGGCTGAAAAACTAGATGAAGCCCGAAAGGTCATAGCTACCCGAGTAGAAAAATTTTCTGGCTAGCCTGATTTGCCGTACCCCTGATCAGGGCCATGTCTGGTATAAGTACGGCAAGCCTGATCAGGCTCGATCATAACAAGAAACGTGATTCTGCAATTTACGGCAGTAAAGCGATCCAGCGGTAACAAATTTTTCCGAAAACTTGAACATAGTATAACTAAAAAAAAATCTGCCAACAGTCTGGGCACAACTTTATTACTTTTTGGGTAGAAGTTCGGAACGAGTTTAATTCTGAGATGCGGTGTAGGTTACTATGTGACTGAAAACCTAAAAAAAAGTTCGGGAAGCGGTTAGAATGAGGTCGCGCTAGAATACTTACGCCGCTGCCACATATAACATATGAATTACATAATAGGGTCATACTCCGGGAAGAGGTCTAGTCCTAGTATAATATCAGTTCTTACGCCATTAGAAGGTTTTTCGTGATTTGGTTTTGGGCCATTAGAGTAAGTTCGGGTAATATGGTATATGCGGGTAAAGTGGTATAGTGGGATATTTCCATTATTCATGATGTTACGACAGCACTGTTCTTGTGGTGAGGAGTGTTGTTACCATATTATACCTTGACATGTTCCAGCATGCTCATTAGTTCAGTTGTTTTACAGCAGTTGGACAAGAATCCCAAACAGTGATTTCAAAATTTTTTTTCTCGTTTAATAAAGTGATATTTTGAAGCCGAAAGTGACGTTAACAAAAATTATTTTTATTGTATACATAGTGACTTATGTTCTTATATATTTACTGAGGTTGGTTTGACCTTTTTTTATGGTTTAAACTTTTTACGATAGAATTATTAGAATAACTGGCCGTCGGACAATGTGGAATACCATATGGCGGTTATTGTGGTATGCTATACCAAATTATACTCCATTAATTCTTACTGTTTTGATTTTCAGTGCAGTTATCAATATGCCCAAAAAAGGTCAAAAGGCTCGGAAATGGGATGCCGAAATGATGAGACGAGCAGTACAGGAAGTAAAAAATGGAAATATGGGTATTTTCTTAGCCGCAAAGACGTTCGGAGTTCCACATACCACATTACAACGTATCACGAGAAGTGACAAGTCAACGGAGGAACTTTTAGCTACTCCCATAGGACGTAAGCGAAAAGGAACTATAGTTGAATACTTAGTAGAAATGGAGGCACGTTTCTGGGGTTTAACTAGAATTTTCGTTCCTTGGCATTTCAACTTCCAAAAAAAAATATTTGGCCTACAACTTAATAATGAGACTTTTTTTAGAGATGGCAACACCGATAAACCAATGGTAGTCCATCTTTGACATACATACCATTTGAAGTTTGTATTCATAAGCTGTCAATGTCAGTATAAACATTTCGTGTTGATTGTTGACAACGTATTTTACCGGACCATGGAAAGTTTCGAAAATTCACGAAAAAAACAACATTTGCGGGAAGTTTTACTTGGACATTATTTTGTTAAGAAGACTGCAGCTCAGAGTCATAAATTGCTCGTGGAAGTTTACGGTGACGATGCTTTTTCGCGTGCACAGTGTTTTCGGTGGTTTCATCGGTTCAAAAATGATAATTTCGACATTACCGACGAAGAGCGACCTGGCCAGCCAAAAAAGTTTGAAGACGAAGAATTGACGAAATTACTCGAAGAAGATTCGTGCCAAACTCAAAAAGAGTTGGCAATTTCGTTGGAAGTGGGAATGGGAATGATCCAAAAGCAAGGCCACTGGGTTCCGTACGAGTTGAAGCCAAGAGATGTTGAGAGGCGCTTTTGCATGTGCGAACAACTGCTTCAAAGGCAAAGACGGAAGGGTTTTTTGCATCGTATTGTGACCGGCGATGAAAAGTGGATTCATTATGATAACCCAAAGCGAAAGAAATCATGGGGATCGCCCGGGCACCAATCAACATCGACCGCGAAGCCAAATATTCATGGTTCCAAGCTTATGCTCTGCATTTGGTGGGACCAGATCGGTGTTCTTTATTATGAGCTGCTAAAACCGAATGAAACCATTGACGGGCAGCGCTATCGACTGCAATTGATGCGTTTGAGTCGAGCATTGCGTGATAAACGGCAACAATTTGCTGAAAGGCACGACAAAATAATTCTTCAGCATGACAATGCTCGCCCTCATGTTGCGCAAGTCGTGAAAACGTACCTGGAAACAACCAAATGGGAAGTGCTACCCCACCCGCCGTATAGCCCTGACATTGCTCCATCCGATTACTATTTGTTCGCTTCGATGACTCATGCGTTGGCTGATCAGCACTTCACTTCATATGAGGATACTAAGAACTGGCTCGATTCATGGATAGCCTCGAAACCCCAAGATTTTTTTCGCGACGGAATTCGTAGACTTCCCGAAAGATGGGAGAAAGTTATCGCTGCTGATGGCCAATATTTTGAATAATTTAGTTATATGAATAAATCTATGAATAAATGCCCAAAATTCCAAAAAAAGTCTCATTATTAAGTTGTAGACCAAATAACATTCCCAATCCATTTTCATTATTGAAAGAGTGTGCGGGTAAGGATTGGCTCTATTCCTTTTGTAGATAAAGATAAACTTAGCTTGCGTGTACCAACTGGGACATCGTTTGAAAGAGCCAAGGGCTTTACTCAGGAAAAAGTTAACATATTTTTTGATTTGTTGGAAAAAGAGTATGATAAGCATCGTTTTCCGCCAACGAGAATTTGGAATGTAGATGAAACTGAACTGTCTATAGTTAAAAGCAGGCAGCCCAAGATTTTGGCTCGAAAGGGGAAACGGCAGATAGGTGGAATGACATCCGCAGAAAGAGGCTCTCTTATAACTGTAATTAACTGTATGAGTGCAGGCGGTAATTTCTTTCCTTCGTATTTCATCTTTCCCAGAAAAAAACAGAATCAACTTTTAATGAAACATGCTCCACCTGGCTCCGACTCGTCATGTCACATATCCGGATGGGTACAGATTCCCATTTTCACAAAGTGGTTCGAACATTTTCTACAGTTCACAAAACCATCGAAAGAGGAACCTATTTTGCTGATTCTAGATGGGCACTACAGCCATACCAGAAATATAGAGGTGATAAATCTTGCACGTGAAAATGGTGTGATAATTATTTCTCTGCCGCCACATTCCACGCATAAAATGCAGCCACTAGATAAGACTTTCATGGGGCCGTTAAAGGTGTATTACAATGCTCAAATTAAAAGATTTATTAGAGAGACCGGCCGGAAAGTCACGCAATATGATGTAACCGAAATTTTTACAAGAACCTATCAACAAGTTCAATCTGGACAAATTGCAATCAACGGTTTCAGGTGCACTGGCATTTATCCTTTCAACAAATACATTTTTACGGAAGCTGACTTTATTTCTGCAGAAAACAACGAAAACGGATATAATAACACAGAAATTGAGTCAATTCAGGAAAATTCTGCAGTTCTTTCAGACTCGCCGCGCATCTCTGCAGTTTCAGTTGGTAACGAGCCTATCGCCAGTTCAAGTAGAGAGCATTGGACTCCTTGGGATGTATCTCCTCCTCCAAACATTCATCGGCCTCCCACTAGCCGTAGAGGAAAAAAATCTATGGCAACTGTATTAACAACATCGCGATATAAGATCAATCTACAGGAAAGTATTTCAGCAATTAATAAACGAAAAACTGTATCTAAAGGAAAATGCCTAAAAATTACGAACCCAGCAAAGAATAAATGTGTTCCTAAAAGTTATAATTCCTCTAGTGAGTCGGATGTTAGTATTAATTACATAGAGTCGGATGAAGGAGATATCTTCTCAGACATGCCTCCCTCAAAGGAAACTAAGTGCATGTTCTGTAACAATTCTTGGGGCGATGATAGAAACCCCAAAATTTGGACGCAATGTCTACAGTGCGATATGATTTGGTCTCATGTAGAGTGCCTTCCAAACAAGCAGGCTATTTTTATCTGTGAATCCTGTGAAAAACCGTTTTTGTGAAGATTTAAAATATTTTCGTTTAATAATTGGATACTCTTGCTAAGAAGGCATATTTTCTCATTTTTTTTTTAATTTTTATTAAATTTGTAAGTTATTATCTTCTATGAAATTTGTTTTACATATTTGTTTTTTTTGTAGGCGAAAATGCATATTAATTTATAATAATAATAAATTTGTTTAATAAAAACCGAAATAAACATAATAATACTGTTATACTTCAGATATATTCAAGGCAATTATATCATTTGAAATAGGTTTCGGTTAATATGGTACAGTATACCACATTTACCATCCATTGTATACCACATTACCCGCCAAGTTTTCTAAATGCAATTATAGGCATAGTGATATATTTTTCAAAATAAATTCTGAATGAATTTGAAAAATAGTCTAAATTAAATGGAAAATGACAATAAACTAATTAATTAGTATTTGTGGCTAATAATGGTTGATTTTTTCATGAAATTGTACGAGCAATAGATGAAAAAGTAAAGGGTATACCATATTACCCGAAGTTACTCTACATGAAATCGCAAATGCGTTTGTAGGCGATTATATAAAAAGTCTGTGGAAGTGAAAACCAATCTGATATCTCATCAATCCTAAGAAATATGTCGAAAGCCTTACGTCCTATCGGATATCTAAAAATACTGAAATCAACTTTTTGACGATTATGTAGCAAGCCTTGGGAAGTAAAAATGAATTTGATATCTTATTAGAACTAAGAAATATGTAGGAATTTGTGAAAACATATGCAATCCCCTTGCACCCCCTTTGGGATTGAATATCAAAAAATCCTGAAATTAGTTTTTAGATATATGTAAAAAAAAAAGCCCGAGGAAGTGAAAACAAATCCGATGTCTTATCACTCCTAAGAGATATGACGAAATTCGTGAAAACGTGTTCAACCCGTTTGTGCCCTCTTAGAGGTTGAAAAAGGAAAAAAATTTGAAAACGAGTTTTAGGTGATTACCAAACAAGCCCGTAAGTAAAAAGTTATTCGATATCTAATCAGACCTGGGGGATATGGCTGAATTCGTGAAAATGTATACAACCCCTTTACACAACCGTGGACGTCGAATTTCAAAAAATCCTGAAAAAAACTTTCTAGATATTTTTATGAAGAACCCGTACAAAAAAAATTAATACAATATTTAGAAAGACCTAATAGATATGACGAAAATCGTGAAAATATACGCATTCCATTTTCACTGATAATTTTTTTTGCCCCCACTTCCGAACGCCAATGGATATTTTAATTTTTTTTAATCAGAATTACTTTTCTAGTTGATTTACATATACGTATCGAATTTCAACTTTCTAGCATAAGCCATTCTATAGTTAGGAAAAACACCCCCACCCCCGTACCATACTACCCCTATAAAAAGTTATATTTTTCCAACATGCTACTACCATACAGTGTGACCGTTTTGATATTTCTCAGGGTAGCAAATTTGGGTAGCAATTGTTAGCTTGGGTAGCACAAATATTTTCTAATACTTCTTTTAATTAAATGGAACTAGTTACGTCATTACATGCTTATCTGTTTCTCATAATACTGTATATCCACTACAAATTTAAAATGTTTAAAGAAAAAATAATATTTTAAAGTGTAAATATTTATATGAAAATACAAGTTTTCCGGGTTCAGTACCTACGTTAAATATAATTTTGTTCTAACTGCCTCGCTTCCTTGAGATAATGCTTCCCGTAGAGCTCTTTAATTTTTTGGTGAATATTTTCACAGTACATTTTTGAAATGAAAATATAAGCTTTCCGGAAAAGTTGTATTTTCTTTTCAAAAATGTACTGTGAAAACTGTGAAAATAATCTATTTAACAGTACTGAACCCGGAAAACTTGTTTTTCATTTCAAAAATGTACTGTGAAAACATTCACCTCAAAATTAGTGTGAATATTTATTTACGAAAATCACAAAATGAACATTTTGCCCTTATCTCGAACGAGTGATAGTTTTGAAAAAGATGCGTAATTCGATTGCGATTATGTATGCGCTAGCACCGCTAGCACTATACTATATTTCTCAGTAGAATAATATTAGACAGCTATCAATGGTACGCGATTTCGAATGCAATACCAGAGGCGTGCATGAATTTTACATTTGATATGGCTTGTCAAAATATCATATTTTTGGCGTACACAAGTTTTATAACAGCTAATTTTACCAGGGTAGCAAATTTAGTCATGTAGTAACATAGTAGCAAAAAATTGTCAATAGTAGCATTTTGCTACCTTCGTAGCACTTGTGGTCACACTGCTACCATAGCTCTATATAAATACTAAGTTTCAGCTTAATGTCATTATAGGTTCTTGAGATATAAACATCGGAACATTTTACTTTTCACCCTCCCCCACCCTCACCCTCATCCATGAAAATTTTTTTTTCTGCTAGGGGTCTATTAGGCCTACTTCTGGTAAAAATTTTATGCATCTATCTTTTACTGTTCTTGAGATATGAGACGTGATTTTTTAAAAAAAATTCTTACCCCCTCCACTTCCATGCTCCACTGCCCCCATAAAAAATTTTACTTTTAGCAAACTTTATTTGTCAACCTTTATGTAGACACCAAATTTTATTTGTCTAATTCAATTGGTTCGTGAGATATCGTAATCTAAAGTTTTTCACCCCCCACCTCCGTACGTCACTGCCCCACTCAAAAATTTGTTTCCGATCTATTCTCCTAGTATACCTACAGATGATTGTTAAGTTTAAATTTCGTGACATTAACCGTTTAGGAGATATGGATTTTAGAATGTGTCGATCTCGTCTTTCGAACGTTTCGGACGCACTATTTTTCCCCCCACTCCCACACCCCTTCACCCATATCAATAATATTTTTGCAAATGGGTCCACTATCAAAGCTCTATATAAATTCCAAGTTTCAGCTTCCTCACATAAGTGGTTGCTGAGATTTAGAAACCAAAATTTTTCGTCTAAAACGCTTCCCCCACCTCCCCCTCACACATGATCACTTCATGGGGCCTACCCAGTCTATTAAAGAAAAAAAATTCAATTCAATAGCTCATTTGGTTTGGGAGCTAGAAACCCTCAAACATTTTGCGTTCGGCGGACGGCGCACAGACAGACCGAAATTTTTTTTTTTGCTTTTTTGGTGCTTATTAGTCATGAAAAGTATAAAAAAAAATTTCAGAGTAGCAAATTTTTTTTTTTTAAAATCGATAACAATACTTTATTATTAAAAAAATAAAGTAAAATTGATTTTCAATAATTTTTTTCACTAGTTCTTCAAGTGCAAAAATTTTCAAAAGAATCGGAGATGGTAAGGTCAAAAATTTCGTCATATTAGGCGATTCTTGATTATTCTTGACCATGTTACGAGAATGTTCAGATTGGCCGAGTGGGTAGCGTAGCGGACTTACGTGAGACGGGACCACGGTTCGAATCCGACAGTGTTCAAATTATTATAAGTAAAATCAATTCGCATTTTTCAAACAAATAATAATAATTTACAGGAAAATGAATTCGTAGTTGGAAGAAAAGAAAACAAAAGAAAAAAAAGTTTGTGAATATTATTTATGGTTTTTTTTTTTTTTTTCAAAATCCGTGAAATGTCAGGCGCCATGTCCGGCGCAGATTCGCGAGAGCGTTACACCCTGATCAGGCCCAGATTGGGTTCGCCTCATCTGGGCCCGATTTATTTTCAGGCACGCCTGATTTGGGCCGGACTTGAGCCAGATAAAATTTCTACTCGGGTAAGGAGACACAATCTCAAGAATTCCAAACCGAGATATCTACTTTGAAGGCCACTACGTATTCAACGGCAGCAACTCATTAAGTAGCCTAGTCCCATTCCTTGATGAGGGCGGCATCCTTCGAGTTGGCGGACGATTAGAAGCTTCGAACCTAGCCTACGATGCGAAACACCCTATGCTGCTGACTTACGCACACTCCACTACACGATTAATCATGATCGGCCTTCACAAGCGGAACCTACATGCCGGACCCCAGACATTGCTAGCTATTTGAAGCCAACGATTCTGGCCTATTAAGGGGGTCGTCCTATGTGGCGGTTTTTTTTTACTAAATTACTTCCAAATTATTCATAGAATATGTATGTAAAAGGATTTCTCCGAATTCGAAGTCGTTATAAAGAATAGCCGTATAATGGAGCAGCTGTTTAAAGCTCGAAAGGCTAAAACCGATCTTTAATTGCGTTTTTCTCAAAACTGCATTTTTCAAATTGGCTGCCACAATTCCGAAAAAACTACTGAACCGATTGCGCTGAAATTTTAATAACATGTTCAGCGGATCCCTATTTACAACTGGTATCAGAATCTCAACAATATCTGTCATAGTTTTTTTAGCTGAAGCTAAATTCATCGAAAAAAACGCGAAAACTTGAGAAAAAAATTTCAAAGTTAGGCCAATTTTTTAATTTTCAAAATTTTGAATTAATTCTGGTACCAGTTATAGCCACAGGCCTATAAATGAAGTATCAATTTAATTTTTTGATTTCAGATGAGGGGGACACCCGGCATCATGGCAGCATTTGACAAAATTTTTTTTATAGCGATTACTTTCAAGAGCTCTGCACGCAAAAAAAACCATAATTCTCCATAAAAAAAATTTCTAACGTTTGTTGAAATATGAATAAATATGTGGTAAAAATTTCAAAGTTGGTTCTTTCATAATCTGAAAGAAAAAAAATTCCCGAAAAAAGCAGAAAAAACTGGCCGTCACATAAGACGACCACCTTAAAGGAAAATCTGTGGCCCGATCCGTTGTTCAAAATGGTGTCCGATGCGCTACCGCCAAACTAAAGCTACTAAATCAAATGATGGGTGACCTACCAGCCAATCGGGGGTACAGCCGGCGCGACCATTTATAAACTCAGGATTGGATTTTGCTGGACCATTCATCACACATTTCAAGATTAAAGGGAAACACACCAAAAAGTCACACACCAAAAAGTCATACACATTTTTTCACGTTTTCTACTGTTTTTCAACCAAGGCTATACATTTTGAGGCCGTGACAGATCTAATCACCGAAGGGTTCGTCGGTGCTCTCAAACGATTCATCGGAAGAAGGGGAAACTGTCAAAACTTATACTGCGACAATCCGACTAACTTTGTACGCGCACTCAGACAGCAAGAAAAATATCACTTAGATGGAAGCTAGTATCGGACACAAAACATAAATTTTGGCAGCGATGGTCCACGGAATATCTTAGCGAACTGCAGCATAGGCACAAATGGAAACAATGTTCCACGAATATTAAGCCCGGTATGATAGTTGTCTTGAAGGAAGATAATCAGCCCGTTCTAGGCAATCAAGGGAAACGATGACTTAATCCGAATAGCGGATGTTAAAACCACATAAGGGGTAGTACGACGGCTAATCCACAAGCTAGCGCCTTTACCAGTTGAAGAAGAAGAATCCGCCATTGGTATCAAACATTTAGATCAACCGAAGCCCTATAATATTTCGAGAGTATGGGGTTAGCAAACCTCATACTTAACGAATGGCATATCGTTATTTACTATGACTTGAAGATGTACTGGATGGAACTCAGCTCATTAAAGGTCGGTCTTGACGTCTAAGGAACCACGAATGAAAAGCTTTCAGAACTCTAAAACGTTTTTATTGCCTTATGTCTTATTTATACAAAAAAACAATGAATGAAATGCAATTTAGCAATTACTTAAAGATACCTTAAGGGGGTCATCCCGTTTGACTGGTTCAAGAAATCGATTTTTTTTTGCATAAATTGCATCCAAATATAGTGTAGAATATGTGGGCGAAGTGATTTTCCGATATTCGAAGCCGTTCGGAAGTTACAGGCCGTTATATTCTCTAAACTCATTTGCAATTTCGAATATAATGGTCAGTTTAGTCGCGTTTTTCTCAAAACGGTATTTTTCAAATCGGTAGACACGATATCTCGACCGAATTCCTTTGAAATTTGGTGAACTTATTCAGTACTCATGTAGACACTCTGCAAACTAGAAAAATTGTGTTTCATCCGTTTTTTTTTGCCGAGCTGAAGAAGTCGTAAAAAAACACCAAAATTGACGATAAGAGTTCCAAAGTTGCCAAAAATTCACTTTTCAATATTTCTTGATAATCCTAGTTCCAAATAGTTTTGGAACTAGTGTTCAAACTTCACAGATTAAAATGCCGTTTGATTTTTTTATTTGAGATAACCAGAACGCCCGCAACCGTGGTAACCGAAAAAAAAGATTTTATGAAAATGAGTGACTAAGTAGCCATGTACCTCAGCAACGAGCGGCAATTTCGGGCTGAACAAATTGTAAAGTGTGCTCAAAATGTGCATAAATATGTGGTAAAAATTTCACAGTTGTATCTTTATATAGTTTGCCAAAAAAAAAGCGTAAGAAAAGAGCCATCACACGGGATAGCCCCCTTACTAATAAATTGTGCTGATGCGCATGCAGTTTGTCGGCGCGTGCCGGCACCAATTATTTCCATCTGTGCGTACATACTCAAATTTCAGAACACTTTTGGTTTCGAAAGGAATTATTGCCGCCGGCACGTACAGACATATTTACACCGCATGAAAGTTGGATTACAGTTTAACATCCTCCCCTACCGTGAACACTCGTGGTCGAGTATCACTGATGTAATGTCACAGTTGTAGGGGTTGTCCAAAGAAAATATCCAAGTTGAATCACAGTTGAATCCAAAATTTTTTTCCAGGAGGTATTTTTTTTATGTTGCATAATGGTCTTGTCGTTGTGATTAAGGAAAGTTATTTCGCAATGATGCAGAATTGATCTAATGTTGAACATTGGATGTAATTGTTTTCACTCTTTTTCGTGACGTGATTGTTATGCAATCGTCAAATTCCTGTTTGTCCATTGCATAATATTAGGTTGTTGCAAATGAAATGTCGTTTTTCTCTATGAAGTGAAGTCAGTTGCGATTTTCATGTCTCAAACTGCCGCCAGGTGGCACAAGTGGTATTGGGTATTGAAGTATAAATACCTTTACATTTACTCATGGAGTCATTTCAGTTTTGGACTTCATTGTGATCAGAAAAAAAAGAAAAAAAATGGATTCGAGTCAAAAACGGGTAATTTTCCTTTATGAATTTAAGCTTGGCCACAGCGCAACGGGGGCAACCGAAAACATCAACAGGGCATTTTTAACTGATACGGTAAACAAAAGAACCACACAGCGATGGTTCGAAAATTCCGATCAGGAGATTTGACCCTTGAAAGTGAGCCATGTGGTCACCCAGGACCTTCGATCGACAACGATGAGCTGAATTTTTTAGTGAAATCTTATTCACGCCAAACTCTAAGGGACATTGCAGAGAAATTGGATGTACACTATTTGACAGTTTCCCGGCACTTGAAACAGCTTGGAAAAGTCAAAAAGCTTGATAAGTGGGTTCCGCATGAGCTTTCTGAGCAAAACATGACCCGTCGACTGGAAATTTGCAGTTCCCTGCTCTCCCGGAAGAGAAACGATCCATTTTTGAACAGAATAGTGACATGTGATGAAAAGTGGATACTGTACGACAATCGTCGCCGATCGGGACAGTGGTTGGATGCTGATGAGACCCCAAAACGCATGCCGAAACCAGCGCTTCATCCGAAGAAGATAATGGTGACTGTTTGGTGGTCTGCAGCTTGAGTTATTCACTATTCCTGTTTGAAGCGTGGTGAAACCATTAATGCAGGGAAGTATTGTGCCCAACTCGATGAAATGCGTCAGAAATTGAGTGCTCAACGTCCTAGATTGGTCAACAGAGATGGAGTTATACTGCTTCATGACAACGTACGGCCTCATGTTTCAGGAACGGTCCAAAAATAAAACGAGCTGCAGTATGAGACTCTTCCTCATCCACGATACTCACCAGACCTTTCGCCAACCGACTACCAATTTTTTAAACATTTGGATAATTTTTTGGCGACCAAACAATTCGATAATGAAGCAGCCATCAAAAGTGCCCTGGAGGACTTTCTTCGCTCTAGAAAGTCGGACTTCTACGAAACTGGCATAAATGCACTTGTATCTCGTTGGAAGAAGTGTATTGCATGTGCTGGTGCCTATTTTGATTAATAAAATTAAGTTTTATAAAAGTTACAGTTGTTTGAAATTGCACTACCAAAAACGACATTTCATCTGCAACAACCTAATATTTATCTCTATGCAAGTTTACGACGAGATATCTTGTAGAGGGCTCAATGTATAAAAATGATTCATTATGACTCGTCGGTACTGTTATCAGGTTTAACAATTGAAATGACTCTTGGCTTATTAATCGAATTGTGATTTGGAATAGGATCCTGTTCAGTGCGACATGAGCGACCTTACAGAGTTTGTAAATGTTTTTTTAATACCTTCGTGCAAAATGAGCAATTCCTTTCCAACTCAAAAAGTTGGAAAAAAAATCCTCCATTTGGGTACACTTTCTCAGCTCAATGAGCTGGAAAAATGTTCACCGTGTCGACGTACCCATGCATGTGTGCCGAAATCAGTGAACCTGCATTTTGTATAATCGTATTGGTTGGTAGGTGTGCTTTTATTTTTGTTAGCTCCCCGTCAGTTTGTCATTGTGTACACTTGTTACGATTTCGATAATCGTTGATTGTGTTTCCTTATCTGATGTCAAGAGTAACGTGGTCATTACTGCCAAGCTGTTAAATGTATTCATGATGTGAGATTGATTTATGGATGTTGTTATTGTGTTCAGCTGATCATCAATTTCCTTGGTGTGATGGTCTCGTTAGTCGGGATCCGCACTCGCGACACTTAATGACTGCGGTGAAGTGCTCAAGTTTTTCCAGAGGTAAGTATTTATAGTTAGGACACTACAGATGAGTTGAGTTGGGTTTACTTACTAATATTGTTCGCTCCTGAAGTTCACGGTTGTCGTCGGACCCATTTCACGAGGTGAAAGGCCCTTCATTTTTATCCAAATAACTATGAGTTTCTAAGTCCAATCACATTAAACGTTTGGAGACGTCGTTCAATTCCTAATATTTCAAAATCCTATCTTTAGGTAAAACAAATGCGATTAATCAACAGTCGGGGATTTCGTGTTGGGGTTTCACACCAGAAACTCCACTGACGCCGGAAAACAACAAAAACTTAAACAAATTTGATTCTATGGTAGCTTCTCACCATGAAAAATTCCATTCTTATAACAATTTATAGAAAAAAATAAAATTGCTGTTGGCGGGATTCGATCCGGCGCTCTTGGCGTTATATATCTTAGCGAACAACCAAAAACTCCACCGAATTGGTTGAAATATTGGGTGATCTTCAGTGCCACCTACCTTTAGTATAAGGATGCGATGGCAAGGATTTAGCTCCATTATAATTCGCAGATTATAAAATAGGTTTCGATATCGCTATATAGAATAATCCTCAGCAATACCACCAGCTGTAAGGGTGTTTCGGATTTAGGCATGATACACCCTCTGACGAATCTATGCCATCAGATGACGAAACAGCTCCTTCGGGCCCAGTCCAACACAGTCTTATAAAAACTGGCCTATCCAGTGAAGGTTTTCCAACTGTCATGCCCTCAGGGACAGCGATTAATCAACAGTCGAAGATTTCGTGTTGGGGTTTCACACCAGAAACTCCACTGACGCCGGAAAACAACAAGAACTTTAACAAAACAAATGCATTACTCAATAACCAATCCTAATCCTGTTACAAAATTCTTAAATTCTTCCGTCCGTCTGTTTCTCTCGTACAGTTCTTTATTTTATTAATAAATTGCTATAATTTCATTTTAGGTGCAAATGTTTGGAGCTCCAACCGCACAAGGAACCGAATCGGTCTTCTTGATGAGATTAAGCAACACGACGGTAAGTTATTTCCAATGCCATTTTACATTTAACATACTAATATACAGAGTGTTTGGCACCTTGCAAGGGGTTATTCCTTGATATATTTGGAGAAAAAAATTGTTCTACAGGGTGGGTTAATTTTCAATAACAGTGGAGATACAGGGTGGTTAAGAAAAGTGATTTTGACCGGTACCCTCACTCACTTAAAACTTTATATCTTGAAAACGAATAATCACAAGGCAAAGTGTTATAACTCGAATTACCTTTCATTTTATGTAACAGTCTAAATTGTAAATGCACCCAATCTTGAGATATTTACTCGAAAACACAGATTTTTGCTACGTCAACCCTAAAAATTCAGTGATCAATGTAGTTTTTCTCAGAAAACCCCATTATAAAAATGTCATTTTAATTTTATTTTTTTATGAACCATATTATTACCTACAAAAGCTGCATACATATGTATGAGTTACGATTAACATTTTGGAAGTAATAGGTAAAAATACATATCGCATAAAAATTAAATATTTAAAAAGTCAGTGCATGTGCATGTTGATCTACACTACTTAGTTTTAAGAAGGAGCGAAGCGCTGAACCATCGCGCACACTAGGCACCAAAAGGGCCCACAGCGATCCCTTCAGAACCTCGTAGGTCACTAAACATCCCCTAAACAACCCAGATCCCTAACGAACTTGACTAGCTTATCATGCCCTATTGACCTCAGGTCCTCCAAATTGTCAAAGAAAAGACTGCCCAGCCACCTCAGTCGCCTCCTTGCAACCGCCTGACACTCACACAAAATGTGGGTGATGTCCTCCTCAGCATGTAGGTCAAGGCAATACCTGCACACGTCAGAGTCAGCGATCCCCATACGCATAGCATGCTTCCCTAGCAAGCAGTGCCCTGTCAGTATTCCGACAAGTAGCCGCAGACTTCCCCTACTCCATGTCAATATCTCCCTAGTCTTTCGTCTGTCCAACCTTGGCCAGAGTGCCCTAGAAGTCCTACAGCTCGTTAGCGCCTCCCATCTAGAGTTCGCTGCCTCCGCTGCACAATCCCTGATACGTGCTTTAATTCCATTTAATACCGGATTAACCACCTCCTCTACCATCCCGTCCGACGCCGATCCTAGTCTCGCCAGCTCATCGGCCTGTTCGTTGCCTGGTACGTCACTATGCCCTGGAACCCAGCATAGTCGTACTCTATTCTGACTGCAAAGTACCTTGAGCACTTCTGGATAGCGCTTTACTAGCTGGGAATTAATAGTCCCTGATTCCAATGCATTCAAAGCCGCCTGGCTGTCAATGTAGTGAGATATCCCGACCGAATAACCCCTCCATCAACATGATGTTACTTGCCTGGAGCACTGCCAGAATCTCCGCTTGGAATACACTACAGACATCCGGCAGCTTAAAGGACTCCCTTGCACTCAACTGCTCAGAGAAGACTCCAGCGCCAGTGCCGCATTCCATTTTGGAACCTTCCGTATACACGGAGAGTTCTCCCTCATTTACTACCCTGTTGCTTTCCCAGTCCGCTCTGCTTGGGTATACAACCCTGAACGATGATTTAAAATCATTCACCGGGATCATATAATCCGTGCAAAAGTTGACCGTACCCTCAAGAAATTCCCTAAGAATGGAGCCGTGTCCTATGGATCTCTCCCTAAAGAGACCACAAGCTCAATGGTTTTACCGCTACGTTTGACGCAACCTGCTTAATGAAAATATCAAGCGGTAAAAGGTGCATGCAAACTTCCAGTGCTGCTGTTGGCGTTGTGCGCAGGGCACCTGTGATCATTACACAAGCACTCCGCTGCACTCCACTCAGTTCCCTTTGGATATACTTTTTGTCTTTGGCTTTCCACCATAGCAGTGCCCCGTACGTCAGAACGGGTCTTGCAACCGCCGTATAAAGCCAATGTACCATATTTGGTTTCAGACCCCAGCTCTTTTTCACGGCCTGACTACACGCAAAAAGCGCGTTGTTAGCCTTTTTAATACGCTCTCCAACATTTTCCTTCCAATTTAGGTTCCTATCCAAGATCAGGCCCAGATATATCGCTTTTTCCGAAAGTTGCAGCTTGACCCCTTCAAGCATTGGCAGCCTGAATTCCGGGATCTTGTGCTTCCTAGTAAATAAAACCAACGATATCACCCCACCCTGTGGAGTACTCCTCGAGGCTTGCCTTGTTACCTTTCCTTGCCCGCTCTCCGAACTCACAGCCTGTTCTCGCATAATCTCCGAATGTATGTTTCTACATATAAGCCTCTCCAGCACCTTAAGAACGAATGACGATAGATACACGATACACTACTTGCTTGAACTGAAAGAATTTAATAATGGTTTTTATGTTTTATTTAAATTTTTTATTATAATAAATGTTCAAAATGGCCACCTTCATTTTGAATGCACGCTAAAGCTCGTTTGGCGAGTGTTCTCTTGGTATTCATATTCCTCAACTGCTACCTTACTTCTATTGCTGCCGCATCGATCCTGGTATTTAGATCTTCCAATGTTACTACTGCCGTTGCGTAGACAAGGTCCTTCATCAGTCTCCATACAAAGAAATCCATAATAGTAAGATCAGGAGATCTTGCAGGCCAGTGTATCGGTCCATTTCTACCGATCCAGCGATTGCTATAATTGGAATTTAACCAATCTGTGATCTGTCGGCCGTAATGAGCAGGGGCACCATCGTGTTGGTAAAACATGGAAGCCAATCGAACCAGTGGAATATCATCCAACAAGTCCTGTAGATCATTTGATAAAAACTGTAAGTAATTGGAGCTATTTAGAGTACGCGGAAGCCTAATAGGTCCAAGTAAATCGTCACCAATCACACCTGCCCATAAATTGACGCTGAATCTGTGCTGAAATGATGCCGCTCTTCTTGTGTGTGGATTGCTCTGAGCCCACGTACATACGTGGGCTCAGAGCGAACCTACATAGGTTGTGGAAGTTTGTGATACCGTCTCTGGTAAATTGGGACTCATCCGTCCACAGAATATTGTTGAAAAAATTATCGTCATCTATTTTTCGTTCAAGGAGCCAATTGCAAAACTCCATCCGTTTGGGGAAATCAATGGGTAGCAGCTCCTGTACTGGTGTGTGATGGTAAGCATGGAAGCGTTCTACTTTCTTGACAAAATACTCCAAGCTTTCCAAGTAGAGATGTTAAACTGCAATGCCAAGCGTCGGATACTGATCGATGGATCATTTTGAACTGCTTGCAGTATTCTTTCATCAATCTGAACAGCGATTATCGGCGCAGGATTTGCATTTACTCTCCTTGTTCTAGCGCTGCCAGTTTCCCTAATTCTCCTGTAAACGTCTTGAAATATTCCTATGTCAGGTGTCCGTCGATGAGGATGTCTCTGATGGTAAAGCCTTCGCGCGACTTGTCCATTTCCGCGACACTGTCCATAAATCAACTCAATGTGTTGTGAACGGAGGCCTTGGAGTGAATATTTCGACTTGAAAAAGTCAAAATATTCGAGGGAAAGGAAGGTTCAGGAAAGAGTGGGCCAATTCCTCCTACGTCCGAATTGGTGGCTGAAAATCGGGCGGAAGCGACACGCTTGCTGGCGGCCGGGACTAGGTACGGCAGTTGTGGGGGGGTTCTTGCTCAATTCTCAGACCATAAACCCTTGGTCTGTACAACAAAAAAATTTCGTGTCGGCTTACTCCAGGGATTTAAAATGGGACTATTTTCCCAATAGGTCGTAAAAGACCAAGAAGCGGTGGAATAGCGCGACTTCGCGATTTGTCAGGGCGCTTAGGTGGTATAGCGCCCTGTCTGCCCACCCTACCTCAGCCATGACTGTCCTAAAACAACTTCTGTTATGGCCCCTTATTGAGGTTCAGGGCGGAGCTCAAACGCTCGGGTTCATTTTCAAAATTGGCCTTTAGCCTTTACGCATCATAACAAAAAAACCAATAAAATAAAATTCAGAAAACGGATCAAAAAAAAACAAAACCAAAAAAAATATAATGCAAATGAAAAATAAAAAAATAAAAAAAAAACTCACCCCATTTAATTCGTTTCCTTTTCTTTCTTTCTTATTTAACTTTTTAACTTATTATTATTTAATTTATTGTAAGTACTGTCTGTCTGTCCTGTCAGTCATGTTATTTTATTTATTTTATTCTATTTTATTTCTTTACTTTTATTTTAACTCATTTATATTCAAATTATTTTAATGGGGATTTTTAATTAATTTTAATTCATTTCTAACCGACGTCTTTACATTATTCAATCCACTGTTCATACAGCAGCAATTACTTTTATCACATTTAAACTTAATCGATTTATTTTTAAGAAAACTCCATTGATTAACGCGTTAAAATTAACCGAATGTGTACGCGCATCTCAGGTAAAAACACGTAGGATTGGCTTTTCAAAGGCTTTCGTTTATCACAATCACATGAGCTTCACACTCGCACAGGACGATTTTTCACTTGCTTGTGTATCGCGGCGGACTTTCAGAACACACTTTTGGAAACACGTCACGCACAATCGGCCAACAATTGCTCGCACTGTTTTCGAACAATACCCCGAATTTCAATTGCACGCAATTGCAATTTAAATTGGATCGTTTTTTGTTTTTGGGGAGAATTTTTTTAAGCCTCTAACGGATTTCACGTTGGACTTGACCCGACCGTCGACTGCCTTTTTCGAGACTCAACACGTTCTTCCCTCGCCCGCTATGCCACTTCCGGCATTTACCGAATAACGGTCCTTTTTTTTGCTGCCGCTCAGTTGGTGGCAGTTGCGGGTGCGGTTACAAATTATGAGTTGTCGTTTGACAACGCAACTAATGTCAGCATATTCTTCATTGGAGTACTCAGACATTTTGAAATAATTTTTTTAATTCTACTGACACCTTCTTCTTTTAGCAACGTAACTAAAACTGATAAAAATATGAAGGTAGTTTTCCTTTTATCGGCTTTTTATTTTGTAAGGCACCCTATTAAAAAAGGCATAGTACCGCACCCAGTATTACCTACCACATTCAGGTAAAAGCATCAATTATGTTGAAACTCACTTACATTTCATTGTTTTCCTACATACTTTAAATAGTAATAAATGTGCAATGAAAATACTTCAGTACTACCGACAAATTAAACAGGTTCTTAGACGAGGCCCACTTTGTGGCACTAACTTTTGAAATATTTAATTTTTATGCGATATGTATTTTTACCTATTACTTCCAAAATGTTAATTGTAACTCATACATATGTATGCAGCTTTTGTAGGTAATAATACGGTTCATAAAAAAATAAAATTAAGATGACATTTTTATAATGGGGTTTTCTGAGAAAAACTACATTGATCACTGAATTTTTAGGGTTGACGTAGCAAAAATTTGTGTTTTCGAGTAAATATCTCAAGATTGGGTGCAGTTACAATTTAGACTGTTACATCAAATGAAAGGTAATTCGATTGCCTAAAAAACGAGTTATAACACTTTGCGTTGTGATTATTCGTTTTCAAGATATAAAGTTTTAAGTGAGTGAGGGTACCGGTCAAAAACACTTTTCTTAACCACCCTATATCTCCACTGATATTGAAAATTGACCCACCCTGTAGAACAATTTTTTTCTCCAAATACATCAAGGAATAACCCCTTACAAGGTGGCGGACGGAGTGCCAAACACCCTGTATACTATTATACATGCTTTTCTTTCTTTTCAGGTCGGCTCAGTTACGGATATACTCCGTAATACATCCTCCTTGCGTAACAGAGAATTTCTCAAATTCTCAGTGGTATCCGCGGAAAAAACTATGTAAGAACACTTGGTATATTATTTATTCTAATTTATTATCAAAATTTCTCCTAATATCCTCGTAATTTCACTATTCCCGGATATATGAGATATGATGTTTAACGTCTAATAGGTTTTTCTATTCTCGGGATCGTACTACCCGCTTTACTCCTTCCTTCTACACCCTGTTTAGTTGGCGCACTAATTCGCATTATCTCGCACATACGGCTTCAAGTCTTTAGCGTGCGAAATGCCAACGTGTTTTCCGTCTAAGTTTTCCAATTCATAAGTCCAGGGTAACACTCTCTTACGCACTACGAACAGACCAATATATTTTGGTGCCAAATTTGCCGCGAAAAATTTCGACGCAATTCTTCCTCAAAACTTGGTCAGTTGGAAGATACTCCACATCTCGCCTTCGTAAATTATATTTGTTTTTAGTCTGGCTAGCTGCACGCTCAAACCGCAACCTAGTATCCTTTCGAACATCCTCCAGCGCCTTGGCTCGGTCGATAGGGTCCTTACAGGACGATGATGGGATGGTCGATCTGGTGACTCTACCCCTACGGTCCAGGCGCGTAGCGTGAAACTTCGTAGGGCTAGCGAAATAACACGATCATGAAATTCCGTGAATTCTATAACTATAAACACGTAATTTTCATTCAGAAATAAAATTCCAATTGGTAAATTCTAGGAAGTAATCAAAAAATTCTGCGAAATTTAGTAATCGTATCGTTGCGCTAGCCCTATGAAGTTTTACGCTACGCGCCTGCTAACGGTCATATCCCTCCCGAAATTTGCGAAGTATGGTGAAACCTTCATCACTTCATACGTGCCGGTTTGTATCGCACAACCTATCTTGGACTGATTTTATTTCCGGTGGTTCTTATCTACATAGGCTCGCAGCATAGTTTTTATAGACTGGTTGATCCGCTCCGCAGGGTTCGTCTGAGGGTGGTAGAACGCAGTGAATTTAATTTCTATGACTCCACCATACCATTAAACTCTCTCGATCGAAATTGCACACCGTTGTCGCAAACCACAACAAACCAATAATAGAAAAACCTGATTCTCTAAAATCCTCGAAAAAACGGTCGCAGTTGCCGCTATAATTGGAAACAACAAAGCGAACTTTGAAAAATAGTCTAAAACACGAGCGTGGAAGTGGTCCTACCAAATCCGCACAAATCATCTCCCGTGGTTGTTTCGCTTCGCCAAACCACGAAGCCATCAAACTTTCCGGTAATCTCCGCTCGGGTATTATTGCCTGACATGTTTGGCATGCTTGGACATACTTTGTGAGGACGGAAATTTCCGCGATAAATTTCCACACACGAACATTGAATTAAAACATTTAATATTGAATTGAATTTTAAAACTAAGAAACAAACAACATTCAACATAGAACACCGAAGACATAAATGAACAAAGAAAGCTGAAGAGGAAAAAAAAACGAGCACAGAAAGCTGAAAGAAAGGGAGCACTTTGGCAACAAAGAATCAAAATGCCTGAAAAGTCGGTGGGCCCACAACAATGCCTCAAGCGACACTGTGCAGCGGGATAAACCCACCGAAAAACGAAAGAGTAAGAAAGAGTAAAGAAACGAGTACTAACGAAATGATTCGCGGATGGTAAATGTTCTCCCAAACATATACGCACAAGCGAACGACCAGAAGGGGGTCAGTCGGCAGTTATCTGCGTCTGCGAACAAGGTATTGTGGACTTACAGTTCCTCTTGTAGCAACGTTGACTACTGAGCGAACGATTCGACCTGTGATTCACAGCCTTGAAGAGAACGACGTACTGACAGGACAACCGTCTCTAATCGGTTCCCAAGCTGGATAAGGCATTGTGGACTTATAGTTCCTCTTTGAACGCTTGAGACCGACTAGTTCATGTCCAAGAAGCGACGAGCCAAGCAGCGACAAGCCAAGCAGCGGAGCAAGCCAAGCAGCGACGAGCCAAGCAGCGACAAGCCAAGCAGCGACGAGCCAAGCAGCGACAAGCCAAGCAGCGGAGCAAGCCAAGCAGCGACGAGCCAAACAGCGAGAAGCCAAGCAGCGACGAGCCAAACAGCGAGAAGCCAAGCAGCGGAGCAAGCCATGCAGCGACGAGCCAAGCAGCGACAAGCCAAGCAACGGAGCAAGCCAAGAGGCGACGCACCAAGCAGTGACAAGCCAAGCAGCGGAGCAAGCCAAACAGCGACGAGCCAGCAACAAGCCAAGAGAGAGACAAGATGACGATCAGTAACCAGGGTCGAGTAAAGGCAAACAGAGTCGTGCCAGAAGTCGAGCTAAATTCAGCTACGATAAGCCACGACGAACGACGCAAAATCACGACAAGCAGACACAGCTGAATCAAGACGATCAAAGCAGAGGCCACACAGAGAGACGAAGACAGGGAGAGCAAAGGCCACACAGAGGGACGAAGACAGGGAGAGAACAGAGAGGGTCAAGGCAAGGCAAGTGAAGTCGTATACACAGAAAATACGTTACGTTTAGTTGAAACGACGATCAGACGGCAAGGAGAAAACCCAAAGGCAATCAAATAATAATTTTAATGTACGTAGGTTGCTACTTAAGTTTTGAGATGGACAAATAAAAACAAATATTTATAATCAAAAATGGCTTTACTGTTTTTAAAAATATTCTCCATGAAGATCAACAGACTTTAGAATTTTTTCAACATTTCTTTGCACTAATCGACACGAGCTTTTATTTTAGCGATTTTCAAATTATGCGGTATTCAACGAGAACAAATCTTTTTGACAGCCAAATGTTCATGCAATATTGAATTTATGCGAGTGGACCTCAGGAATGTCACATGAAGATCTTGCAATATCAGTTCACGCACAGCATCGATGTTTTCTGGCACAACTGCCGATTTTGGACGACCTTCACGAAATTCGTCCTGTAGCGAAGTGCGACCACGATTGAATTCAGAAAACCAGCGAAACACGGTGGCTCGAGATGGTGCTTCATCACCAAAAGTCGAAGCGAGTAGATCGGCACATTGCTGTTGGTTTAATCCACGTCGAAAGTCATAGAAAATCATCGCACGAAAATGTTCACGATTTAATTCCATTTTTCGACCAAGATGAATATTTCAAGTATCTGTAAACAACACAAATAACACGTTCTGAGTACGTTCACCACTAAAAATTTCAAACTTAACGACGACTATGTCAGATTTGACGTATTCACATCAGTGTTGCCATATCTCAAAACTTAAGTAGCAACCTACGTATGTCAACTAGAAGTAATAAAGTGAAGTCAAATAAGAAATAAATATTTTGTAACGGATCAGTGGTAAAAGGCACCCGTTGAGCCTACCCCGAGGTGTGGACGATTATCTCCCTCTATTTGGATTAAAGCGAAATTAACTGAAACGGATTTCTCTGCCTTTTTTTGCACTCACTAGCCCGCACTCGGTTCGAACTGGTACTCGGTTGATTTCGTTCCGCACCAGTCACCTCGGGATTACATGCCGAACATCTTGAACGGAAAACTCCCTCTTTTTCACACCCAAAACATCGCCGATCCTCCGTGCAGCTACATCGCCACATGTCCTGGTTTCCTGCAATTATTGCATGTTATGCCCGGTTCCCGAACAAAAACACGTGACCGATTATCGGAATTTGCACGCTTTTTTTTCGAGCTATTGTTTTCTACCGCAACTGCGTAAGCCAGATCAGCTTCCAAAACGTTCGCACGGCGAGCAGAAGGTGCTATAAATGCCGGTAAAGGTTCGTTATATAAGGGGCACTCCAAAAAATTTTTTTTTATTTTTCTTCAATGGATCTTGCACTTTCAAATCAATATCAGTTGTTTTCAATCCCGGGTCGACCTGAAATTAAAAGATACACGTATTTAAAAATTGCGAATTTACATACCTTTTTGATGTCAGCTGGACTTCCCTATGACAATTCGAGGTTAGAAAAGTAGTTGGAGCGTAGCGCGCGTCAGCCAAACATGAACGCGAAAACGGAGTTTTAATCCCCGCAGGGCTGCACGAAAAGTAGTTGGAGCGTAGCGCGCGTAAGCCAAACATGCCATAATGACGTCTCGAATTGTCATAAGGAAGTCCAGCTGGCATCAAAAAGGTATGTAAATTCGCAATTTTTAAATACGTGTATCTTTTAATTTCAGGTCGACCCAGGATTGAAAACAACTGATATTGGTTTTAAAGAGCTAAATCCATTGAAGAAAAATATTAATTATCATTTTGGAGTGCCCCTTATATAACGAACTATTTCCTAAATGCCTCCACCGAGATTCTTGTTGCTTCCAAAGTTCGGCCTAAAATTACTAACTCGTCCACCGACTTCACCGCCACTAAAGCCAGTTGCGCCTGATAAAATGGAAAAATATTTCTGCGTATTATTCGTAGCATTTCACTGTCAGTTGGTATGATCGATAGGCGTCGGAACAAATTCGCCATGATCGCCGTATACACGCCTATCGATTCATTACTTTCCTGAGTGCGACGCCGAATTTCATCCAGTAATCAGGCGGTAAAAATTATGCACGCAATTCTGCTATCAAACCGTCCCAACTCCGACATTTATTTCTTATTGATCTGAGCCAAATGAGCCCTTTACCCTCAAAAAGGTCCACCGCGGATCGAAATAGCAACAATTTCGACACCCCTCGAGCCTGGCGGAGCTCTTCCACCCTTTCCAGAAACGAACACAAAGTATTGGGTTCGCCGCAAAATTTTATATTCCGCTAACTTATGTAACTCATTTATCTCAACATTTGTTGCAATACTTCCCTTTGAATCGGTAATTTCGTCTTCCTCCTCGTTCTAAACATCCCAGCTTTTTCATACAACAAACCTAATAAAATTAAAACTGATGCCCGAAGTCTTCTTTTATGTTTCATTTCTTCCTCTGTACACTCAGCACCCTCAATTCTTCAAAACACCACTGGATTTTTGCGTTTATTTTCTTATACGCTCCAGACGAAGTAACTCCCACGAATGTCTCCAACAAACCATTTCTTTGCACTTAGCTTCCGCATCTGCCAAATCCTTCGCGGAAGTGAAGGGATAAACCTCCTGCAAAAAATAAATCGCATCTTCGCTACCCACACGCAAAGCTGATCGAAGCGCCTTACACATAGCGTCTACTGAATCCGACTCTAGCCCTCGAATAGCCATTTCATATGACAATTCCTCTTGGATGAGTCCGTCTACGTCGATTTTCGACATAATACCTTAATAAGCGCAACCGAACAGAAGAAAGGCATGAAAAACGGCAAAAGAACAAACAACAAAAAAAAATTATAATAATTTTACCAAAAAAGAAAGTATTTACACACATTAACTTTTTCTTATAAAAGTTTGAAACCTTCGAATTGCTTAGTACATACTTATACTTATACACAATTTTCCACAACAATTTCCTTAGTACGTTGGGCGTCAAATATTATGGTTTTTATTTACCCGTGGAAGGTAAGAATTTGGCTATATCAATGGGTTAAGTTGGCAGTACGGTTTTCACTAGTGTATAAGCCGAAGTACAATAATAAAAATATTTTAGACTCTAAATCACACTGAATACACTTTAAGAAAAATTTTCCTTTTACTTACGTATCACATCTACTTTTTGCAGTTGCCTTGGAGGAATTACATTCTACTTGTTTTATTCTAAAAAAAACAAATAACTAATAATTAAAGTATACAATTATTAATGCCAGTCTTACTTCTCCGAATACACTTTATCCAGTATACATCTGAAATGATACGAAAAAAAACATTTTTAGCAATTATACTCCAATGCGGTAACTAAAAATCAATCATATTAATACGAGTATTGGCAGTAGATATTAATATTAACTGATTATGGCTCAAATTTGTTAAGATTTTTTTTGACAATGGAATATACTGGCGAAACACCACATCCAATTTTATAGGAAACTAGCCGCGTACCGCCGCTACGCTCATGTTTGTATGGTCCGATACCACCGAAACTGTACTAAAAAACCTTCTACTATGATATGCATTATTGTAGTGCTCTTCCCTATTCAACATTATGTGTTTTTTGTTTGCGACCACAATGAAATAATACCCCGGTATGCGTTTAAATGCGAGCGGTTTACAGTCTTGCTCCCGCCATTCCCATTCCCGTGTTCAATTTTGGAAATGCGAGCGCTTTTCAGTCTTGCCGTGGATGGTGTAGGAACGCATATGGGACAAACAAACAAACAAACATTCATAGGGAAAAATTATCCCTCTTCAGAGCTCCTAGTCATATTATAAAATTAAACACGAACCATCATACAACAGTAAGCTGTTGAAAATTTGTCTATCTTGGAATATTGTTTTAATTACCACCAAGTGAAGATTTCCAACTTTACCATTTGTCAACAGGAACGCATAGCTCGTACACCGAAAACACACGAAGTGGCGCTAAACTATATAAAATACTCTCAATTGTTGAGATGACTCGCCTACCACCAATTGTAAAATAATCTTACTAATGCAGAAACCTTCGCGAGTGTACCCTCAACAAATCGCCAAAGTTTCATCGCAATCGCATACAGAGCAATCAAACAAACAATGCACATATTTTAGAAACAATCGAAATTGGAATGGTTTCCCAATTTCCATTAGATGTGATGCATATAGTTGATTTGGGAGTTTTTAAGAAAATGGAAACTGGATGGAAACTTCAGTGGTAAAAAATTATCAAAAGTTGAAAAAGAAAACTTTGACAAATATGTCCGTTCATGTCGTTATACATACCCTCACCAAAAAACCTCGTAGTATAATTGAAGTTCACCGCTAGAAAGCTGTGGAGTTCCGGCAAATGGTATTGTGTATACGGGAATTGTTTCATTGAAATATGTTTCGGATCAAAATATGTATGAGCATTTTTTACTTTTAAGTGCATCTTACCGTTTACTCTTCTGCCCGAGAAACTGCACGAACAATTTAGATGTCGTTGAAGATATGCTGAAGGTATTCGTACATAATTTTCAAAGCATTTATAGGCAAAATAAAATAAGCTACAACATTCACAACTTGCTTCACCTTGCGGAGTGCGTCAAAATATTTGCTGACGTTGACTCGTTCTCTGCGTACCGCTTCGAAAATTACATGCAAACTCCCAAGAAAGATTGTAGACAACCTACGAATATTTTGCAGCAGCTGAATAATCGAGCTAATGAGAGATTTTTTGCTAAAGATGTTAAACACAAGACACGAAGAGAGACAAGCAATAGAAAATACATTTTCACGAAAAATTTTTATTTGACAAATTTTTAATAACCAATAAAATCCCAGATAATTTTTGTTATGTGAAACCATTGCTACCATTGAAAGTTACCAGATTTTTTAAAAACGAGGATGGACAAAAGTTTGTAAAAGGTTTCAGTTTTTCATTTATAAGCAATTTTTTTACTGAATCTGTCGAATCGATAGAGGCACTGGGAATAACATTCGTCTCAAACATTAAAACTGAGGAATTACAATTCAAAGTAGAGGATGTATATTGCAAAGCAATGGCATTACCCTTTGATAATGGGTTTGTTCTAATTCCAATTTTGCATCAGTGTTTATAGAAGTATGGATAATATGATTTCGCAAAATTTATTTAAATAGTAAAAAATAAATTTTAATTTCAGAAAAAATGTCACAAATGGAAGATAGTTGCCACTTCAGTATACAAATGCAATGCTTTTATTGCCGAAATTCCCAAGCAATGCGAAAAATGTAAAAATTTAGGTATTTTTTTTGGTGATGCTTAATTATTTCAGAATCAGAAATTACCAAGTTAAAAGCAGCAAATCAAGACTATTGGGTCAATCCGCCAAGATCCGCCAAAAATGACGAAATTTGTCACCTTGCCATCGCCGATTCTTTTGAAAATTTATGTACTCGAAGAATTAGTGAAAAAAAAATACAATTTAAATTTTTTGTTCCTTTCTAATTTTACTTTATTATTTTTTAAAAATAAAGTATTTTTTGTTAGTTATAGTATGTTAAAGTTTTCGTAAAAATAGTGTCCGAGTTCTCTTTGAAAATTCATATATCTGGTAATTTTTATCCTAGAATAGGATCATTCCATTAAGAATCGCAAAAAAAGGCCAATTTTGTGACCTTACCATCGCCGATTCTTTTGAAAATTTATGTACTCGAAGAATTAGTGAAAAAAAAATACAATTTAAATTTTTTGTTCCTTTCTAATTTTACTTTATTATTTTTTAAAAATAAAGTATTTTTTGTTAGCGACAGTATGTTAAAGTTTTCGTAAAAATAGTGTCCGAGTTCTCTTTGAGAATTCATATATCTGGTAATTTTTATCCTAGAATAGGGTCATTCCATTAAGAATCGCAAAAAAAGGCCAATTTTGTGACCTTACCATCGCCGATTCTTTTGAAAATTTGTGTACTTGAATAATTAGTGAAAAAAAAATATAATTTTAATTTTTTTTTCTATCTCATTTTTTTTGTTAGTTATAGTATGTTAAAGATTTCGCAAAAATGGTGTCCAAGTCCTCTTTGAAAATTCATATCTCTGTTCATTTTTATCATAGAATAATAAAATAGGACTTATCTTAGAGGGGAAGGTTGTCGCAAAATAAGAAAAATACCTATAAAATTTATCCTTAAAATTTTTTTCAAGGATAACGATTTTGTCCTTTATCCTTGAACATCTCAAAAAGCCATATTTTTATTTTTTTATATTTTCTGTATTATACTGTTTTTCAAAACATTTCAAAAAATCAACTTGGGATCTCAATGGGATCGGGGTATAAAAAATCAAAGAAAATCAGTGGTTCTCAATTATTTCATAGAAAAGTTACAATTATTTTAATTACTTACTCGTATCATAGAGAAAGATCTAATAAAGAATAGCCGTTCTCTACTGATTTGTTTTTCACACATTAGATTTGAAATTTCTAGCCTGAAGAGCTCTTCCATCCCAAAAAGCTTCACTAACCACTAGTTCAAAAAGCTTGAGTTTAGCCGAAAAGGGGAACAATTTTAAATGATGTTAAGTTCATTCATCGTTGTTTCAGTTTAATTCTGGTGAAATTTTATTTTATAGGATAACAACAAGAGGGTAAGAAATATTGAAGTTAATTTTACTTTATTATTTTCTAATAATACAGTATTGTGATGGATTTTTAAAAAAAAAAATTGTATTTATTTAAACCCCTAGCAGAAAAAAAAATGTTTGTGGTGAGGGTGGGGGAGGGTGAATAGGAAAAGGTTCCGATTTTTATATCTCGATAACTTATAATGATATAAAGCTGAAACTTGGTATTTAGATAGAGCTATATTAGTAGCATGTTGGAAAAATATAATTTTTTATAGGGGTAGTATGGTACGGGGGTAGGGGGTGTTTTTGCTATCTCTAGAACGGCTTATGCTACAAAGTTGAAACTCGGTATGTATGTATATGTAAATCAACTAGAAAAGTAATTTAGATAAAAAAAATCCAAAAATTTATTTGCGCTCGGAAGGGGGCGAATCAGTGAAAATGGAATGCATATATGTATTTTCACGGTTTTCGTCATATCTATTAGATCTTTAAAAATATTGAATTCATTTTTATTGTACGACTTTCTTCATAATACCTAGAAAGCGTTTCAGGATTTTTTGAAATTCGACCCCTAAGGGGGTGGAAAGGGGGTTGTATATTTTTTCACGAATTCTGCCATATCCCTCAGGTCTGATCAGATATCGAATATCTTTTCACTTTCATGGGCTTGCGTAATAATCGCCTGAAACTCACTTTTAAGTTTTTTCATTTTTCAGCCCATAAGAGGATATAAAAGGGTTGAACAAGTTTTCACGAATTCCGTCATATCTTTTAGAAGTGATAAGAAATTGAATTGGTTTTTACTTTCTCGTGTTGTCTTCATATTTATCTGTTAACTCCTTTCAGGATTTTTGGATATTCAACCCCCAAGTGGGTGTAAGGAGGTTGCATATGTGTAAAGGGGTTGTATGCTTTTAAAAGCTTCGACATATTGCTTAGCTTGCATGAGATATTAGATCGCTTTTCATTTCCACAGACTTTTTATATAATCGCCTACAAACCCATTTCTCTATTTTTGGATATTCAAAACCCAAAGGGTTTGCATATGTTTTCACAATTTTTCCATCCCTTAGTTCTGATGAGATATAAAATTGGTTATTACGGCATTTGATGTAATGACCTAAAAACTAATTTCAGGATTTTTCGAACTTCAAGAACCAAGGTGGTGTGAAGGGTTTGCTTACGTTTTCACAAATTGTTCAAAATCCCTCGTGTCTCATGAGATATGAAGTTGCTTCTTATGAAATCGTCTAAAAACCTGTTTCACAATTTTTTCGAAATTCAAACCCCAAGTGGAAGTAATGGGTTTGTATACGTTTTAACAATTCGTCATATCTCTTAAGTCTGATAAGGCTACAAATTCGTGTTTACTTCTATGGGCTTTTAGTATACATAATATACCGAAATTCGAATAGTCTACACGGGCTTTTCCAATGTTTAATCGGCTAAAAATCTATGTCTTACATATTTCTTTTTTAAGAACAAAACTAACTTTCCAAGAAACCTCATAATTTCGAACAACTGATGATATACTCCGACTTTGACCGCTCCCGTACTTTGACCCGAATATAATAAAGTTTCGCCCAGACCATTGGCAGATTTTTTTTAAATGGTTGATATTACGTGGTGCAGTAATCTCATTAGAATTGGAGTAAATGTTTACTGATTTCCGTATAATAGACTTTGATGTCATTTTGTAATTGTTTTTTATTTCTATACAGGGTGTAACTAGTACTGAGGTTCAAACGAAAATGGGAGATAGAGGAACTTGTCCTGAGTAGAAAATCGTTCTACACTTACTCCCGTTTTTGCACCGTTAAGGAGATAGCGCGATTTTAAGGACGAAGGATTTTCATCGTACCTGTGATCACTGTTTGATCTCTAACTTCTGCTGTACTTAGCGTAACGTAATAATTCTGGGCTCGTTCAATCAGTGTTATGCTTTTTGAGAAAAATTTATTTAAATGACACAAAAATAATAAAAAATTAAAAAAAAAAATACAAAAAAGTCCTGTTTTCTCCAAGAAGGACCTGATTAACCACCAAATTTTATTACATTTTCGGAAAGCCCGACGAGACGAGATACTCGCATTCGAACACGCATGGCGAGAAATTTTGAGGTCTAGTAGTCGTTAAACGAAAATTTAAAATATCAGAGTAGGGGAATTGTTCGCATTGAAGAAAGCTTTCAAGTACGAAAACAGTAACCTCCTTACACTTCCCCCAAAGTCGCTTCCATTGCCCACAAGTAACGGATCAGACAATGTTAGAGAGTTGTCTCTCTATTAGTACTTACTCTATGCTCGCATGTAAAGAGCTGTTAAAATCATAAATTTAAGCTAGTTTAGTTCAATAATAATTTAATTGAGCTACTAATTGGTTTACAAGATGAGTGTTTTCTAATAAATTTATCCCAAAAACCATTAAATTGAAAATAACAAGAATTATCTCATTTGGTATGTCTTACTAACCAGAAAATAATAGGTTGGCAGGTAAAGCAATAAAAAAATGGATATCAAGTAAATGTCCTTTTTTGGTAGGTATGTAATTACTGAATTGTCCGTATTTATATACGGACAATTCAGTCGTGCTTCCAGTATTTAGAAGACAAAATCGAATTAATTATTTTATAAATCATGGAAAAAAATCATACGTTCGTTGTTCACAATTGCGTTGCTGTTATCCTTTTGGAGAATCAAAACATTATTCAAAAATATCGGATCTACGACCTGTGCAATCATGGATGATTTCTAGAGTACCAGCAATGACTTCAGCAGTCAAAATTTGCTCTTCCTGTAGAAAAAGGGTTCAAATGCTACCAGGAACATCAACGAAGACTACTGATGATGATATGTTAGACCAGGATGAAGAACCTGTGAGGACGGAAATTTCTGGTGAAATTTCCACACACAAACAGCACGGTAACACTAAACATAAAATATTGTAAACATGTAACACTGAATTAAAAACTTAAACTAAGCCAAATAAACAACACTGAATTGTAAACTTATACGTAGAACGAAGAAACAAACAACATAGAACACCAAAAACATAGAGGAAAAGGGAAAACACTAGCACGGAAGACATAAATCTGAAAAATGCACGTTGGCAAAATACCTGAAAAAGCCGGTGGGACCGCAACAATGCCTCAGGCGACATTGTACGGCTGGATAAAACCCACCGACAAAAGCGCAAAATCCGAAAAGACTATATACTGACGGATGCATACACCGACCGCGAATCACAACAAAGTAAAATTCCGTGTGCTAACGAATTGATTCACGGATGGTAGATGTTCCCGCAAATATATAAGCAACAGCGAACGACGAGAAAGGGGTCAGTCAGTAGTAAATAGTCTGCTAACAAGGCAACGTGGACTTAAAGTTCCTCTTGTAGCAACATTGACTACTGTTCTGACCGGACAACCATCTCTAATCGGTGCCCAAGCTGGACAAGGTATTGTGGGCTTAAAGTTCCTCTTCGAAAGCTTGAGACCAATTAGTTCGTGTCCAGACCACGCCAAGTCGAGAGACGATGAGCAAAAACGACAAGTGAGGGCGACGAAAGAAGCGAAGACAGCAAGCAGAGGCAGCAAGCGAAGACAACAGCCAAGCAGCGACAAACCAAGCAGCGGATAGAGCAATACAGCGACGACGGGCAGAGCAACGCAGCGACGACCACAGCGAACCACGACGTGCATAGCGAGCCACGACGAGCAGAGCCAAAGCATCGACAAGCAGAGCACACGCTACGATGAGCAGAGCAGACGAACAGAGCATAGCAACCGTCGACAGAGCAGATCAGGCGAACGGAGACAAGATGACGATCAGTAACCAGGGTCAAGTTAAGGCAAGCAGAGTTGTGCCAGGAGTCGAGCTAAATCCAGCTACGACAAGCCACGACGAACGACGCCAAATTACGACAAGCAGACACAGCTGAACCAAGACGAACAAGCAGAGGCCACACAGAGGGACGAATACAGGGAAGGACGAAGACAGGGAAGGACGAAGACAAGGAAGGACGCGCAGACAGGGAAGGACGAAGACAGGGAGAGCAAAGGCCACACAGAGAATACGAATCGAGTCTAATAACAAATAAATATTTTGTAACGGATTCCGGCACCCGTTGAGCCTACCCCGGAAATTCGAGTCGTTACAAACCTTTCGCTTCAGATACGGATGACGAGCCCAACAACGATGAAGCGCTAGACCAAAAATTCATCAGCACGGAAGCCGCATTGAAGTCATTAAATGAAGAAGAACCTTTCGACAAAAACCGATTTACCAGAGAAAACTACATTCGGAAAAAACTTGAAGATATGAAAAAAATCGTATCAAAAAAAATTTTTGGATTAGAAGATCAAAAGGACCAACCATGAGAGGATGAGATGATTCACAGATTGAAGACTGAATATTCAACCGCCAGTGACAAGAATATCAAGGAATTTATTTTATCTGTTAGTCCTGATAAATGGACTAGAAAAAGAGCAACTGAAGAATTTCCCGGAACATCTTTGTATGCAGTTCGAAAGTACAAACGGACATCAAATTCCGAAGAAAATCTACACATCCCACACTGGAGAAGCCTTACTTCCGATATCATCAAGACAGTGGAAGACTTCTACAGTAAGGATAATATAAGTCGAGTCATGCCAGGTAAAAAGGATTTTATTTCAATCAAAATAGACGGCAAGAAAGATCACGCCCAAAAACGTTTGGTTTTGGGGAATTTGAAGGAAGTGACCCAGCACTTTAAGGAAACTTATCCTCAACTGAAGATAGGATTTTCCAAATTTGCTTCTCTACGACCCAAATACTGTGTTTTGGCTGGATCTTCTGGAACACATTCGGTGTGTGTGTGTCATCCGTAAAGCTTATGCTGGATGGTTGCGGTATTAAATATTTTACTGCAAATGAAGATGCACAAATTTACGACTACCGGTCGTGCCTTGCTGTTGGAATATGCAATCTGTAGCGATCAAATATCGCGCAAAACTTCCATAAGAAAAAGAAAGAAGAAATTAATAAAACGAATCACCTCAGCAACTATCCCAGACCGATACCCAATACCCCACATTCAGGATTTCACAATGCAACTGGCAAACTGCTCAATTTTTTCAAAAATCGATCTCTTTCGAGCATAACACCAGATTCCGGTCGCTCCGGAAGACATTCATAAAACAGCCATTACGACGCCGTTTGGTCTCTTTGAATTTCCCAGAATGAGTTTCGGACTTCGAAACGCAGCACAGACGTTTCGGCGTTTCATGAATGAAGTCACAATGGGATTGGATTTCGTATTCGTCTATATCGACGATATATTGGTAGCTAGCAAAAACGACAATGAACACCATAACCACCTACAACTATTATTCGAGAGATTGGTCAAGTTCGTCAAGTTCGGTCTTACAATTAAACCGACGAAATGTGTTTTCGGCACAACATCCCTCGAATTTTTAAGCCATACAGTGTCAAAAGATGGAATCACACCCTCAAAGGATAGAGTACATGCTATAGTAAATTACGCAGCTCCAAACTCCATAAAGCAAGCTCAGAGATTCGCAGGCATGATAAACTACTATCATCGTTTCGTTCCTCGCCTCGCAGAACTCTTAGCGCCAATTTACTCGCATATTACCGCATCACAGAAACAGAAAAAATCCAATGCTAAATTCATCTTTTCCTGGCCCGAAAACTGTAACATCATTTTTGAAAAAATCAAAAACGAGCTGTCAAAAGCAACCTTACTGGTACACCCCTTACATGACAAGCCATATAGCATCACAACTGATGCTTCCGACATAGCTATAGGGGCTGTATTACAACAATTCAGCGACAATTGCTGGCAGCCGTTATCGTTTTACTCTCGAAAACTATCGCCAGCAGAAATAAAATATTCGGCATTTGATCGAGAATTATTAGCCGTGTATCTCTCAATAAAACATTTCCGATATTTTATTGAAGGTAGAGAATTTGTCGTCTTCACAGACCACAAACCCCTCATATACGCCATGAAATCCAAATCCGAAAGGAGTCCGAGGCAAACCAGACATTTGCAGTATATTGCCGAGTTCACTACTGACGTTCGCCACCTATCTGACAAGGAAAACGTTGTAGCAGACTGCCTTTCGCGACTAGGCTCCGAAATCTCAACAATACATCACAATATCGATTTTGCGTCTTTCAGTAATCAGCAAAAGGAAGATATGGGTTTGAAAGATTTGATCGAGAACAACAAAATGCAACCCTCTAGGTATAAACTCGAATTAGTCGACGTACCTTTAGCCGACGGGAAAATTTGGTGCGAAACCAGCACTCGAAAAAATCGACCATACGTGCCAGATGCTCTTAAAACAACAATATTCTCAAAATTGCACTCACTCTCACAACCCGGTATCAGAGCATCGCGAAAATTAATAGCTGAACGATATTTCTGGCCCAACATGAACACTGATTTCAAAAATTCAGTCCAATCATGTGTTGCATGTCAGAAATCGAAGGTGCACCGACACACCAAATCTTTACCCGGAAAATTTGATATACCGACTGGTAGGTTCGACCATATCCATATGGATTTGGTCGGTCCTCTTCCTACATCTCAAGGAAAGTCATACAGTGAAACTTCTATTACCGGACACCTCCGAAAACCGGACACCTCCCTATAGAGGACAGTTCTTTATTCCCCAATGAATTAGGTATTAAACTCAATACCCCCGAAAAGCGGACACCTTTTTATAGCGGACACTTTTGAATTCCCCAAAGGTGTCCGCTATACAGAAGTTATACTGTACATACTCACCATAATCGACCGTTTCACACGGTGGCCTGAAGCGTACGCTATCGCTGACATATCCGCAGGAACAGTAGCTAAAACATTCGCAAGCGAGTATATAGCTCGATTCGGAGTGCCGACTACAATAACTACTGATCAGGGTTCCCAATTCGAATCCAAGCTATTCGCTCAGCTTTCAACCCTATTAGGCACGACCAGAATCCGAACAACGTCTTATCACCCTCAATCAAATGGTCTTGTAGAACGGCTACACAGACAAATTAAAGCGTCATTAATGTCCAGATGCAATACTCCACATTGGTGCGAAGAGCTACCGTTCGTAATGTTAGGACTAAGAGTCTGTTTTAAGGAAGATTTGAACTCTACTCCGGCAGAAATGGTTTATGGGCAAAGATTACGAATTCCAGGCGAATTGTTCGGATATAAGAACATCACAAAAGAGTTAAGTTTAGATGGTTTTATAGACAGGTTAAGAGACCATATGAGAAATCTCCAACCAACAGAACCCCGAACAATCAAAAACCCAGACATTTTCATCCCCCAATCACTTGATAAGTGCAAACATGTATTTATTAGGGTAGACAAAGTTAAGCCTGTTTTGAATCCACCTTACGTTTGTAAGAAGGTTTCGAAAACATTTCGTCGTAAATGTACGCGGTAAAAACAAGTCCATTTCAATCAACCGCCTAAAGCCCGCTTTCGAAACGACACAGAAGCAAGACAGCGAGAATACACACACTAAAAAAGTAAGATTCTCGAAGAATCATTAATTTTTTTTTTTGAATTGAATTGTTTTTTTTTTTTTTGCATATATCGTTTTCACTGGAAAAGGGGTAATGTAGCGATCAAATATCGCGCAAAACTTCCATAAGAAAAAGAAAGAAGAAATTAATAAAACGAATCACCCTGTAGTATCGTCATGTACTAGCACTTGCAATTACCGACAATTGCATTGCTAGAATGTACAATACAATAGTGCATCCCGTTAGGGTCTAAACCCAAAATTTTATGATGATACGTAGGAAACAACAACAACATGAAATAGCATCCAAAGTGTATTGTATGGATTAGGTGCAAATTGCATTATTTATCTAAAACTCGGTACACTTATATAAATAAATCTTGGTGCATTTATTTAATTTTCAGTATACCAAAGATTATTCATATTTTCTATTTAAGACCATTTTTTGTTAAAATAAATATTAGTTGAATTGGAGCTGCCCACAAGTTGGAACGTATTTTTATTTTATTTAATAACTGGCGACCCAACAAATCCTCCTAATATTGGTTGCTTTTTAAACAAATGCACCAAATGTCCAGGATATGAAAAAGTAAAAGAACTTTTTCAGAATGCTTTTAGTAACAATAATGTAGAAAGTATTTCATACAACCAATGGACGTCCACAGACCGGTCAACGCTAGAGACGAAAATACAATCTTCAGATGAGTTTATAGATGGCCTTGTTGAACGACTTCCTTCTTTACTTCGGCACGCATTTATCACTGAACAACAAGCCAAATATTTTGAAGACATAAACAATAACTTACCAGTAAATGAGGTCGTTGTGGTTATGGATTTTTCAGAAAATTATTCCTTCGTTGTATAAGATGCGGTGCAAGGGTTCCACTGAAATAACTGGATTTATTATCGGGTTGAGGGACAAGAGGACGTTAAAACTACAAATTTTGTAATTATTAGGGATTGTTTGCAACATAACACTATAGCTGTTCATCTATTTCAATGCTATTTAATAAAATTCTTTATAGATAAATGTTTTAATGTTAAGAAAATACAATATTTTTCGGATGGCTCAGCCGCTCAATATAAAAACCGAAAAAAATTTAATTTAATTTGAGTAAGCACACTGAGGAATTCCCATGGTAAAAATATCTGCGATGGTCTCGGTGGTACAATAAAGCGACTTGCAGCAAGAGCAAGTTTACAGCGGCCATATGAAGACCAAATAACCACTCCATTAAAACTTTTTGAATGGGCTAAGGATAATATAGTAAATATTAATTTCCAATTCATCGACTGCGAACAATATAAAAATGAAGAAAATTTATTGAGTGAAGAATACAATCTTATGCAAGCAATTCCTTCAACTCAAACACTACATTGCGTTATACATGTGAGGAAGGGATGCGTGAAAATTAAAAAGTTTTCTCTATCTTCTGAAGAAGATGAACAAATTTTGTTTAAATAGATTATGTAACTAGCAAGTAAAAATAAAAAAAAGTTTGAAATGTAATTTCAAGGATGTTTTAATTTTTTATTTAAGTTTGTGTTATGTATACTAATTGTATCTACTAGATGTTCATTGTCCATAATAGAATACCATATAAAGGGTGTTTTTTAGGCGCATGAGAACTTCAAATTATAATACAAGACAGAAATATTGTTGGAATGAAATTTTTTTATTATATTCTGGTAGATAATTTCATGGCATTTATTTTTATACTCTAGATGAAATCATATAGATATTATAAGTTTAATCCAGCCCAAAAGTTTGTAACGCATAGAACCAAGCCTCGGACGAAAAAAAGTTATACATTATTTTTTGTTTATCTGTGGCCAAAAACCTCAAATCCGCCTGACGTCCGTCCGTCCGTCCGTCTGTCCGTTAGCACGATAACTCAAGAACGCCTACACCTAGGATCTTGAAATTTTGAATCTGGATGTTTGGTTGAATTTGTAAGGCTAAGTTCGTTAACGGGCAAAATCGTCCTACTCCTTCGGGTAGCTGCCATACAAAATGTCCTTAAAACACGTGTTCAAGAATATTGGTCGATAACTTCAGAAGGGTTTAAGCTACGTCTTTGAAATTTTGTATGTGTTATTTTTCCAATAGTTGGAGCTAAATATATGATTATGAAGAAAATTCTTTTAGTCCTTCGTGTAGCTGCCATACAAATATCCTGTCAAAATGTATTCACTTAATTTAGAAAACTCACAATAACTCAAGTAATCTTTTAGCTACGAATTTGGAATTTTGTACAAGTTAGTTTTGAGTGAAAAGGAAGTCGGAGTTTACTAATCAGCGAAATCCTTTTACTCCTTCTGGTAGCTGCCATACAAAATGTCCTTAAAACACTTCTTCAAGAATATTGGTCGATAACTTCAGAAGGGTTTAAGCTACGTCATTCAAATTTTGTATGTGTTATTTTTTCAATAGTTGGAGCTAAATATACGATTATGAAAGAAATCCTGTTAGTCCTTCGTGTAGCTGCCATACAAATATCCTGTCAAAATGTATTCAATTAATTTACGAAACTCACTATAACTCAAGTAATCTTTTAGCTACGAATTCGGAATTTTGTACAAATTAGTTTTGAGTGAAAAGGAAGTTCGAGTTTACTAATCAGCGAAATCCTTTTACTCCTTCTGGTAGCTGCCATACAAAATGTCCTTAAAACACGTGTTCAAGAATATTGCCAATAACTTCAGAACGGTTTTAGCTACGTCTTTGAAATTTTGTATGTAGTATTTTTTCAATAATTTGAGTTAAATGTATGATTATGAAGAAAATCCTATTAGTCCTTCGTGTAGCTGCCATACAAATATCCTGTCAAAACGTTATCACTTAATTTACGGAACTCGCTATAACTCAAGTAATCTTTTAGCTACGAATTCGGAATTTTGTACAAATTAGTTTTGAGTAAAAAGGATGTTCGAGTTTAGTAATCAGCGAAATCCTTTTACTCCTTCTGGTAGCTGCCATACAAAATGTCCTTAAGACACGTCTTCAACAATATTTTTCGATAACTTTTGAACGCTTCAAGCTACGAATTTGAAATAGTTCCAAGGAAAAGGATAAATATGTAAGAAATCGAGTAAGTCCTTCCTGCACCTCCTATGTGAAAGTCCTTTAAAAAGGACATTTTTTTTCAATGACTTACCCAGTTCAAGGTATGAAGTTAAACACTGAATATTGTCTTTTAGTTTTGAGTAGCAATCTAATAGCAGTCCTTAATAAAGGACATACAACATGCACACACGTAATTATACTTTATCCCCAACTACAATATAAATCGGAATTCAGTATTCATCTAGAGTATTATACGATTGGCTTGCAGCCGATCGTGACTGCAGTATGTTTTAAATATGATTTCCGTCATATGTCCGCCGCGGCTACGAGTACATGGTACATTCGATCAGTCCAATTTTTGACTACTTTTTCCAATAAATCGGCCGTATGGCGTCAATAGTGGCTCCAATGCTTCAAGAGTTGCTGGTTTGTCGGTATAAACGCATAACTTAATATAGCCCCATAAAAAGTAATCCAGAGGCGTTAAATCGCACGAACGAGGGGGCCAGTTAACAGAACCACTTCTGGAAATCAAGTTGTCACCAAATTGATTTTGCAATAAATCGATTGTTAAGCGCGCTGTATGGCAAGTTGCGCCGTCTTGTTGGAACCAAATGTCGGCGATGCTTAGCTGATTAATTTTTGGAAACAAAAATTCAGTCAGCATGGCTCGATAGCGCTGGCCATTCACCGTAACGGCAGCTCCTTCCTCATTTCGAAAGAAATAAAGACCGATGATGCCACCAGCGTGTAAACCGCACCAAACAGTCAATTTTAATGGATGTAATGGTGATTCGTTAAGAGAAGAGTAAAATTAGTGCGAAAACGATCAATAACTGCACGAATTGCTTGCTCACTAGGCCGATTATGTTGACCGTAAAATGGACGAAGTGCTGGCACTCCATCCGCCACCTTGTAAGGGGTTATTCCTTGATATATTTGGAGAAAAAAAATTTTCTACAGGGTGGGTTAATTTTCAATAACAGTGGAGATACAGGGTGGTTAAGAAAAGAATTTCTCACTCACATAAAACGTTATCTTGAAAACGAATAATCACAAGGCAAAGTGTTATAACTCGTTTTTTAGGCAATCGAATTACCTTTCATTTGATGTAACAGTCTAAATTGTAACTGCACCCAATCTTGAGATATTTACTCGAAAACACAGATTTTTGCTACGACAACCCTAAAATTTCAGTGATCAATGTAGTTTTTCTCAGAAAACCCCATTATAAAATTGTCAGTTTAATTTTATTTTTCTATGTACCATATTACCTACAAAAGCTGCATACATATGAATGAGTTACGTTTTACTTTACTGGAAGTAATAGGCGTAGGAAGTAGTGGCCCTCGTTCAAAAAAACCTGTTGAAATTATTGGTTCTACTTACGAATTTTTATTGCCCATTTATTTATATTTTAAGTATCGAGAAAATCAATTAAATGTAAATGAGTTTCAATATGATTGAACCATTTACCTGGATGTGGTAGGTAAAACTGGGTACAGTACTTTGGCTTTTTTAGTGGGGTACCTAACAACAAACAAAACGCCTATAAAAGCGAAACTACCTTCATATTTTTATCAGTTTCAGTTACATTGCTAAAATTAGATAATACCTTCTAATTTAGAATTTAGAAAATATTTCCAAAATGCCTGAATAATCCAATGAAGAATATGGACACATTAGTGGAAAGTTTGGAGTGTTTTAAAAGCAGAACACTTGCATCCCTACCATCACACACCAGTGCAGGAGATGCTACCCATCGATTTGCCCAAAAGGACGGAGTTTTGCAATTGACTCCTTCAACGACAAATAGACGACGAAAATTGTATTAACAACATTCTTTGGACGGATGAGTCCCAATTTACCAGAGACGATATCACAAACTTCCACAACCTACATACATGCTTACACACAAGAGCGGCATCATTTCAGCACAGATTCAGTGTCAATTTATGGGGCAGCTGGGATTGGTAACGAGATTTAGCGATTTCATTGGACCTAGTATGCTTCCGCCTGCTCTCAATAGTTCCAATTACTTACATTTTTAACAAATGATCTACAGGACTTTTGGATGATATTCCATTGGTACGATTGGCTTCCATGTTTTACCAACACGATGGTGCTCCAGCTCATTACGGCCGACAAATCACAGATTGGTTAAATTCCAATTATAGCAATCGCCTGCGAGATCTCCTGATGTAACTATTTGTATGAGAACGGATGAAGGAACTTGCCTACGCAACGGCAGTAGTAACATTGGAAGATCTAAATACCAGGATTGATGCGACAGCAACAGAAGTAAGGCAGGAGATGAGGAGTATGAATACCAAGAGAACACTTGCAAAACGAGCTTTAGCGTGCATTCAAAATGAAGGTGACCATTTTGAAAATTTTTTGTTATTAAAAAATTTTGAAATAGAGCATAAAAACTATTATTAAATTCTTTCAGTTCAAGCAAAAAGCGTAGATCAACAAGTTCTTCTTTTTGCATAAAAGTGCAAAATTTTTGGAATCATAATTTTACTTTGTTTATTAACTTAACTTAACTTATTGAATGCAAGTGTTTGCAACTTTTGTAGGCAATAATATGACAAATAAAAAATAAAATTAAACTGACATTTTTATAATGGGGTTCTCTGAGAAAAACTACATTGATCACGGAATTCTAGGGTTGAAGTAGCAAAAATTTGTGTTTTGAAGTAAATATCTCAAGATCGGGTGCACTTACAATTTGAGCTGTTACATCAAATGAAAGGTAATTCGATTCTCTAAAAAAGAAGATATAACACTTTGAATTCTGATTATTAGTTTTCAAGATATCACGTTTTAAGTGAGTGAGGGTACAGGTACGAAACACTTTTCTTGACCACCCTGTATCTCCACGGGTATTGCAAATTGACCCACCCTGTTTCTTCACGGATATGGAAAATTGACCCACCCTGTAGAACAATTTTTGTCTCAAAATGTATCAAGGAATAACCCCTTACAAGGTTGTCCACGGAGTACCGGACACCCTGTATAGCCTTAAAAACCTCATGGAAATTTGTATTTTCAATAAAGTGAACAGATTATTTTCATAAACGCAAGTGTTTTTACTTACTACGCAAACTAAAAACTAAGAAAAAAATTGACACAGAAAAAAAATTAAATTGGTATTTTTTGACTAATTCTTTCAGTGCGCCAGGCTTCCAAACTATCGGCGAGGGTGAGGAATCCGCCACACGTAGTCTATAAAAACGAACTGCATATATCACCAGTCTTTAGAGAAATACTCCCTAATTGAGGAAGTTCCTTTTCAGAGTTGAATACCGAAAAAGTTTCAGAACGATTTTAAGGGGTTCATGCAAATAGCCTATAGTAATACAAACAATCTATAATGAAAAATTTGTGAAAACATATTCAACCATTTTTCACCACCCTGTGGATTTAATAACGGAAAATACTGCAAATACATTTTTATATAAATAGCATGTGAAAGAGTAAATTAATGCAATATCTCCCTTATTGAGAAATGAAAAAAAATTTATAAATAAACCCTTTTCGAAACCGTAGGAGAAAATCCTAAAACTGTTGTCACGTTTTTATGCTGCTATACCACCGCACGAAAAAACACTGCATTAGTGTAGGGCTATACCGTGTACAACATTATGCTCCCGTTATTCCCATTACTCCGTTGATCCTGTTGCTTCTAGTTGTTTAATTCTGTAAATGTGAGTGGTTTTCAGTTATGCTTTGCGTTGCTCTTGATGATCCCGTTTGCTTCCTGTCGGCGATCTGGACGAGCCAAACAGAATTAGATTTGTCTTTTTTTATCATTAATTATTTTTTGCCTAACTTAAACATATTACTTTTGTTAGCGACTGTAAATTAACGGTATATTGACTTGAATTCTGGATTTATAAAGGTACTGTTTGTTAAAAGTTGGAAAGAAGCGGATTACACGTCAGTGAAGCAAGTTCGGTGTTTTACTTCGCGAATTAAATGTGCGAGTTACGTCACCCTCAGTGACTATGCCACCAATTAAAAACGCCATTTTGGATTACTCACGTAAGATAAGATATGTAAGTCCTTTTGCTTACTCAAAAGATAAGCCCTTTGGCTTACTCACTTATACCAATATAGGCATTGATAATGAATTACTAGGCACTAATGATTATTTTATTTAAAGTTCATGTCATTAACGTAAGAACAAGAAACCGAGTTTTCATCATAGGAATAAGATAGATTTAAGATCACTTCAAATTTGTACTTATAACTGGGAAATCGAAAGCCTTAATAGTCCTAACCATATATATTAAACTGAAATAAAGAACTTATAACTAGTAAATTCAGACTTTAACTCCTGAACTCAAAGTTACTTTACTTGCGGGATTTCGGTCGGAAGAAATCCTTAACATTTTGGCGCCCGAGCAAGGACTAAAATTGAATAAATCGATCGGTAACAAGAGTGTTATGCATAAATGATTCACATGGATGAATTAAAAAAGCGGCGCACGTGAATGAAGGGCCAATTCACGAGGCTGGAGAAATAAGTGAAAAAAGTTGTCGATGCAACGGTAGTAGCAGATGCAAAAGTTACTCGTATTCTAGCTCGTCTAGAAAAATTTGAGTCCCAGTATGTAGAATTGAAAAAAATTTAGTCACAAATTGACCAACAGGTGACAGATTGCGGGTGAGGAGGTCGAAAGGGCTGCATTCGAGGAACGGTATTTTGAAATAAAAGCGGCCTGCCGAAAAATCGTGCCGGCGCTCGAAAATTCTTCTGCTTCGCCTCTTTCAATCGCGAATAGCCTTAAACATTTTTTCTATACGCGTACTTACTGAGCACCAAACAAATTTAGGGGTATTGCTAGAACGTTTGGCGTTGAGTTCAACAACAATTGGAGGATAGAGCTCATTCTTAAGTCGATCATCGAAAATTTAAGTGCCTAGCTTTAGCGCGAATATAATGGATTGGATTCCGTTTCGTGATTTGTACTGTGCTATTGTTCATGACAGTCTCGCTATTCGAACAGCTAGGAAGTTTCAGTATTTGAAATTGGCATTAAGCATCTACCAATCACCGAGGCAAATTATGAGGCAGCGTGGACAGAACTTAATAACCGGTACCACAGAGAAAAGTTCATTATTGAGGCACATATCAAGGCGTTAATGGATCATCCGAGCCTAAATTACAGTTAATCGAGACAGCTATGGGCTAGGGCTTCAGTACCTAAGGATAAACCTACATTTGATGATCTCACTTATTCAGCAAAGATTGTACGAGTTAGAAGCTCTTAATGTACCATCGAAAAAAGCTCAACTCAGCAAGAAGAAAGAAAGTTTGCCCACTCAATAACAGTATATGCATGTCTTTTGTGTAATCAGGACCATACCTTAGAAGATTGTTTGAAATTTAAAGATATGAGCACAAGCTTTTCGAAGGGAGTTTGCGCTGAAGCACTCTGTATACTTTAAGGGGGAACATCCGAGTAGAAAATTTTTTTTATCAAACATTTTTTTTTGTTCATCTTAAAGTTTGTAGTCTTAAGAACATTTTGTGTAAATTTCTTATTGAAATTCCAATAAATGTGAAAGTTATGAGCAATTAACAGGAATGGACCCTTGGTGAATTCTCTATATAGAGCGTCATTCAAACGCGATAATCTCGAAACATACTTTTCAAAGACAGTCCCTAAAATCTTCGGAAAACGGCTTGACCGATTGCTTCCAAAATCTCACACAATATTTTTGGATAGGTTTTCTACTTCGCTACGTAGGATTTTTTTTTTACTTATTTACTTTTTTTTTTATTAAGCTAGAAAGGTCGATAATTGAGGTTAAAAACTGAAAATAAAGTTCAATCGGCCGCCATTTCGTAAAAAAAAAATTTGTTTTCATAAAACCGCAGACCGTGCGAGCGACGGACATTCTTAACGCCGACCATGACAGCAGCGCCCCCGGTTGATATATATTTATAAAACAAAATTATTAGCGTACCTCAACATATATACTTTCGAATAAAACCAACCTGGTTAAAATCGAGCAAATAGTTTTTGAGCAGGCGCGTAGCGTGAATCTTCGTAGGGCTAGCGCAACGATACGATCGCTAAAATTTGCGAAATTTTTTTATTACTTCCTGGAACTTAGCAATCGAAATCTTATTTCTGAATGAAAATTACGTGTTTAGGATTATAAAATTCATAGAATTTGATGATCGTGTTATTGCGCTACCCCAACGAAGTTTCACGCGACGCGCGTGTTCTTGAGATAATAATTTCTAAAATTCACCTATTTTTTCTGCTTTCCACTCGGACGTTTCCCCTTAAATGCCTAAAGTTAAACCATGAAGCACGGGTTTGTAAAGTGACTACTTGCGCAATCTGCCAAAGAAGCCATCATAGTCTGTTACATGCCGATACTGCAATTGTGCCAAAGTTAGGAAGTTACACTAAACCTACGAATTTGGATGAAGGTATGTACTTCAAAGCGTTCTACGGCTGATAATGATCGCAAGACTCACTTCGCTGCGCAATCCTACGGAAGTGCTCTTCTTCCTAAAGCCCTTATTGCGGTCGCAGATTCATCCGGCATGCCAATTATGTGCAGATGTGTTCAGCGTTTGGGACTCAGGCGAAAACATGCAAAGATTTCAATCTTCGGTGTAGGTGCCGATGGTATCAAGCAGTCGAAAGGTGCTCTCAATAAAATTAGCTCGTCATACTCCGTAGAGAATTTAGCTCTGGCAGAGCCTGGCTTCAAAATTCCTGGTGCGATCGACATTTTGGATGTGATATCTTCTTCGAGTGCTTACGGGAAGGACAAGTTGTGGACACATCTAACAGCCTTGTAGCCCAGAACACGATTTTTTGATGGATCATCAGCGGTAAACTGCATAGTGATGCAGTGAGTGCTGCAAATTTTACCGCTATCACTAATGCAGATCATCTATTGCGTAAATTTTGCGATTGCAATCTTTAGAAAGAAGACTAGGGAAAAATCCAGAGTTGGAAAAGGATTACAACGATTTTCCAGAAGAATATCGGCGGCTAGGCCATATGAGAAAAACGGTTGTATCCTCAGATAATGAGCCATGTAAAGGATTCTTTCTATCCCATCAAACAGTATTTTGGCCGGAAAGTAATAGTACAACGAACTACGTGTCATCTTTGACGCATCGGGCAAGACTTCGAATGGTTTATCGTTGAACGACACTTTGATGGTCGGCCCAGTCATTCAGCCCGACTTAGTCAACCTGCTCCTAAATTTTCGTTTGCATCGGATAGTGTTGATAGCGGATATAGATAAAATGTATCGGCAAATAATGGTAGATGAGCAGGACGTGAAATACTAAACGATATTGTGGAGGCCAAAGCCAAAAGAAGCAGTTCAAGAATATGAGCTGCCAACCCTGACTTACGGTACATCTTGTGCTCCGTTTCTGGCTACAAGACCGTTAGCACAATTAGCTCAGGATGACGGTGACAAATATCCTGCAGCAGCTCGGTTATTGCGAGAGAACTTCTATATCGATGATCTGATTTGTGGAACTGACAGCATTGAAGACGCCAGGGAGTTGATGAATGACTTAATAGCGCTATTAAATGGAGGTTGATATTCGAAAGTCAAAAACAAATGTAAAAGAACTAAAAGATAAGGTAGAAAGTGGAAGCAAGCTGAATATTGTGTTTGACGAAGAACGAAAGGCATCAACCAAAGTTCTGCGATTAAGGAGGAAACCAGAAGATGATTGTTTCAATTTGAAAATATTTCTTGACGCTGAGCCTACTATTACAAAACACCAGATACTTCCTGAAATGTCAAGAATCTTTGATCCGTTAAGCTGTCTAGCACCATGTACAGTGAAGTCCAAGATAATATTGCAGACCGTATGGCTAACTGAACTGGAGTGTGACGAACCTTGCCTCAGTTGCCACTGGTTGGAATTTTGAAAGTAGCTTATTTTATTGGAGGAGCTCATGATACCGAGATGTATTTTTTGGAACAGAAAGATATACAGTTGATCGGCTTCGCGGATGCATCGGCAAAGACGTTTGCCGCAGTCGTGTATCTTCGAACCACAAACCTGAGCGGAAAGGTTGTAACAAACGTGCTAACGGCGAAAACCAAGGATGCTTCATTGAAGCAGATAGAGGAGTTGTGCGCTGCACATTTGCTAGCAAAACTCTTATGCAAACTCAAAGATGTCTTCAGTGTTGACATTCCCAATTATTTTGCATACGGATTCAACAGTAGTGCTTAAAGATTTAACGAAATATGTGAAAATGTGCGAAAAAACCCTTTTCACCGATATTTTTTTTTAAACCACCTCTGTACGCCAATAAAAATCTGAACTTTTTTTGCTTTAAATAATCTAGTAGCACATCTGCTAGTACATATAAGTTGTTGTTATTGTTTGATGCCGGGGAAGACACGCATCAAAGTAGCGCATCTTGAGCACTCAGACAAAGATGGGCCATTGTACTCGAGTCACTACACCCCAGTCACTAAAAAAAACTTTTTCGTCCTCCTCACGAATTGCAAGAGCTCAAGTAGGAAGCGAGAACGGCGTTCATCCATCCTCATAACATCAACTCCGTATACATGCATTCTCGCAAAAGAGTAAGCTGGCCACTCTAGAAGAAAATGTCCCGTTATGTCGCCACTCTCGTCGCAATCAATACATGGGATCGTCGATGATTCTCATTCTTACCGCAAGAAGCCGCCATCTCTCAATGTCTCATATACTCGTCCATTCAGCAATGACAGCTCCAACAGAGGCAACAGGCAGACCGGTTCTGGTCCAACCAAAGCTGACTCCGATCCAGCCTTTGCTTATGCATCAGATATTTAATTGCCATTTATACCCTGGTGGCCTGAAACACATATGAGCTTTAAATCATTGAGTCTGCCGAGAGAATTCAATCGTTTTTTACAATCACGTATCGTCTTCGAAAAGACGATTGTAGCTGTCTGGTAACTCGATGAAATAGCAAATTTCACCTTATCAGCTATCACTACAGCAGACGCCGTATACCAACTACGCCTGGGCGCCCTGTTTTTGATCGGACAGAGTGTCCGAACCACGCATTGATCGCTATAAATCAGCAGATTTCCTGGAAAATGGGTCTCAAAGAGGGTTCTTAGTGACTCCATTCTACATATAGGTACTAAGTTTCATCTTTCATGCATAACCCATTTCTGAGATATGAAGAACCATTCCCACCGCGTACCTTGCTACCCCTATCGACAATTTTATTTTCTGGGATGTCTCTATAGTGGCTCTATATCAATTTATAGTTTGTGGTTTTCAAAATGTAAAATCAGAATTTTCAGAATCACCCCCTACAACAACACCCTCAAAAGTTTACTGGTCTTAACTCCTAATCTAATTTATTTGAAAAATGGCTGTTCCTTTACTTCAGCGAAATTTCAGGTAGATCACAATACTTTGAGACATATACCTTTAAGAAATAATAATAAGTAATACTATTTTCTTTAAATGACTCATGCACCACCTATTGTAAAATTATTTAACTAATGCAGAATCATTCACGGGCTTGGCCTCAACAAATCACCAAAGTTTCACAGCAATCGGATTAATGGTTTAGTAACGCATACGGGACAAACAAACAAACATTCATTTATATATACATATTAACTAGAGACTTACCCAATTGGCCGTTTTTCAGATCTAATAAGTCTAAAATGAAATAAAAACATTTATTGACATATTTATTGCAAGGTTTAGAAAATATATAAAAATCTGTCAACAGTCTGGGCACAATTTTATAATTTTTTGAGTAGAAGTCCGTAACGAGTGTAATGCTGAGATGGTGTGTAGGTTACTATGCGATAAGACAACCTAAAAAAGGTTGTTGTGTGACCCTCCCTGTATCGGTTTGGTAAAGGCGACGGAATTATCGCCCTCTCCGAGATGTTCGTCGTCTTCCTTATTGTGATTAGGAGCTGTCCTATAGTTAATTTCAGACTATACTAAACCTAATCCTAGTAATACTTCAAACCTAATCCTAACAATACAATTCTAAATCCTATAAGGCCCGTTCCTACAATGTTGAGTTACGTTCTAACTGGGACTTTAGCTGACAGATTTTTATACAAAACTTCCAGTTAAAGTTCCGGTTAGCGTTTAACTGAGGATCGTAATAATGGCCCTTAGTCTAATTTATCCTTTACCATGATCCAGTTCTTCTTCCGTATATTTACTTATAGTGGTTACTTTACTAATTCACTCTTGTGCTGCTGTTTTTTTAGGTACTGAAAAGATGAATGCGCGTTAGCTGCTCCACAAAAAGCTATGGATCAGCAGGTAAGTTATTATTATTTCTACGAGTTTTACAATTTTTTTAAATTTTTTTCTTTTCCCCCTTCCAGCTTGTACGAGAACGAAGATGAACGTAACAATGACAGCGAAATGTAAACGTCACCGCGCGCTCTCAAGTAACACGCCGTCAGTCGTCAGCAGATCTATCGAGATTCACTCCATTTAAACAACACACACCTGTGTTCCAACACAGGTCACTGGTTTTACATTTTCGTTGGAGTCTCTATCTATCGAAATGCACTTCACTAAAACTGTCATAACACGCCTGTGTTGTCACATTCGCGATCGAGCAAAACACCCCTAAGCAGATCTATCGAGATCCACTCATATATGTATTAGAACTATATTGCTAGCTGTCATATTTTTCCATACAAAATCAATAAGCACGAGTTGAATTGGAAAATTCAGGATCAGCTGTTGATTTTGTCTCAAAAATGTAAAGAATCAAGGAAGGGGAGTACAAAATTTTAATACAAATCAAGTTTTAATGAAATTTGAACATTGTAAATAAAAATATTTAATTGCGAAAAATATGTTTTATAAGAAATTGTACTGTTCATAATTTCAAATTAGCAGCACTTACATAATTTTCACAAAATAAGATATGTAATGTGAAAAATAGTGTTATATTTTTTAAATGTTCCAACTATTTGAATTATAAAAAATATTATAATATTAAATTAAAATCCAGTAACGTTTAAACTACCACTATATTGAATTGGCAAATTCAGAATCAGCTGTTAACAACGATAATGACTCTGACAAGAGCCACTAGCAATATAGTTTACTAATACATATATGGCTCCACTCCATTAAAGCTGTCACAACACACCTACGTTGTTTAATATACTTTTATTTTATTTTAAATAAATTTAATTGTTGATATAGATCGGTGTTCACCGTTAAGCTTATATTTTTCAACTAGTCTTATTTTGTTTTTTTCTTTACAATATTTTACAAACGGCTCCCTAGATCAAATAATTGGAATCAAACAAAGTACAGTGACGAGACGTTAAATGTTTCCACCCAAAAAATTATCTATAAGTGCGAAATTATTATAAAAATTTTGATCGGTAGATAAAATACGTTTCTTACAATATTAAATAATAATATTAACTATATAAAATATATAGTTTGAGTTTTGTTTATGGAAGTATTGGCCAGATATATGAATTGTTCACTTTCTACTCAAATTTTATCAAAATCGTGTAACATGAAATACTGAAAATAACTTCTCAATATTTAATTTTTCTGAATATCTTTTTTATTTTTCATATGATATGTAGTATAATAATGTGAAATAAGTCGATTTTAATATTTTGTGGAGTTTCCTTTACTTTTGATGACCGCCTTTATCCTTCTAGGCATAGAGTTCACCAGATCCTGGAGTGTTTCAACGGTTATCTCTTCATACCAAACTTTTTCGAGCAATTTCAAGAGCTCTTTCTTTGAAGTCGGTTTTGCTTTTGATATTCTGACCTTCATAATGGACCATAGATTCTCGATGGGGTTGAGATCGGGGCTATTACCGGGCCAGTCGAGTGTTAAAAGTGCAGCTTCATAACCACACGCTAGATGCTCCAGTGCTGGTTCTACATTCTCATCACCACGGCGAAATAGATCAGCCATGGGTATTCCCAGTCTATCTCCATGTCTCCCAAAAGGACAGTGTCCCGTTAAGACCCCTATGAGTTGTCTACAAGCGTTCCTACCCACAGACAGTATGAAACTAGAGTTCCTCTTATCAAGTTTCGGCCAGCACATTCTAGCATGTCGGCAACCCGAAAGATTCGCCCAAGCCCCTTCAGTTTGTCTGAGTGGTTCTATAACAATCATTTCCTTTACACGTTCAATGGGACATAGAACCGATTCATCAGCCAGCTCTATGCTCATCTCCGACCCCCTTCTGGCGAGCTCGTCTGCCTTTTCATTTCCAAGGAAGTCACTGTGACCAGGGATTCAATAGATTTTTAGGGTATTGTTTAAACCCACCTCTTGCAAAGTTCTTTTACATTCGCTTACTAGTCTACATTTGGTAACGTGCGTATCAACAGCCTTTATAGCAGCGTGGCTTTCAACTTATATAGTTATTGCACTATTCTCACACTGTTTCTGCACAATTATTTCCGCTGCTTTTGTCAATGCAAATATTTCCGCCTGAAACACACTCGAGCTATCCGGTAGCCTGAACGATTCCATGATATCGATGTTGCAAGAGTACACTCCTGCCCCTGTTCCACTTTCGATCTTGGAGCCATCAGTGTAGATAGCAAGCATGTCTGGAGTGCTGATCCTAGATCCCCACTCCATTCTGGTGGGAATGTTCACAACATGGGAATGTCCAAAACTAAAAGACGGTGTCCTGTAGTCGGTGCGCTCTGGAATGCCGGAGCACAGGGAAAGTGACAAGATCCTAGTGTGGCCCACACTGCCTTCCTTCCAATAGCCCGCCTCACGCGGACGCAACGCACTCTTTGCCGCTATTGATTTTACCGCTAATCAATATGATGATCGCCACAATTCAATAAACCGCTCGTTTTCAGTTCCGCGACGGAGAAAAACAAAAGAAAACTCGTCATATAAACGCCGCGCGACACGGAGAGCAACTCAAATGTCAGCGAAGTGCTGACTTTTGAACGCACTCGCAACGCCCAGCAGGGAATATAGATTTCGACCAGCGGCAACTCAAAAATATGCTTGTTTAAAATCTACGAAGATTTGGTGCACATCTGTGTTATATTCCCAGCATTTTTCAAGCACCTCTTTCACCGAGAATATCTAGTCTGTTGTAGATCGTCCGGTTTTGCATCCACCTTGGTATTCGCCAGTTGTTTCGTTAGTATAGGGCTTAAGACGACGTTCAATTATTTTTATAAGTATTTTGTAGGACGTACACAACAATGATATTCCTCTGTAGTTCTCCCAGCACAGTTTGTCACCTTTCTTATAAATTGGACATATAATGCTTTTTCGCCAATCGTCGGGTATATTTTCCTCTGTCCAAATTTTGCATATCATTTTGTGTAGTATTTCCGCGACACAGTTTTCACCGTTTTTCATGAGTTCAACTTGTATTTCGTCAATTTCCGGCGCTTTGTTTAGTTTCTGGTCACAAAGGGCTGCTTTGATTTCGTCTAGTGTGGGTAGTGTCGATAACGATTCTTCTTCGTCAGTTAAAACCTCAATTGAGATGTTGTCTGTCGTAATCGGTGCTAATGGAGTGGGTTTGAGAAGATGTTCGAAGTAGGAAGCCCATCTCCTTTTAATGGATTGTTTGTCGATGATGTTGCCCTATGCGTCTTTGCAGAGACTGGTTTTGGGCTTATATCCCTTTTTTAGGTCGTTTACTATTGCGTATGCATCGCGCATTTTTTTTTGTCTCATATTGTCGTCCATTTTTTGTATTTTGTCATTATAGTACTTCCTTTGCTCGTCATATCTATCTTTTTTGGCTCGTGTTGGTCGTTCAGTAAAAATTTTGTAAGCCTCGTTCTTTCTATCTATTGCATCGCGACATTCTTGGTCGAACCAGTCATTATTTTTTCACCGGATTTGATATCCTAATATCTATTCTGCCGAGGATTTGATGCCATCTCGACGCTAGCCATTGTCGTTGGTTATGTCATGGAGACTGTGCCTTCCAGTTGTTCCTCTATGCGCCTCCTCCTTTCCGACTTTTGCATTTTTTGATCCTGGCGTGTTTATTGCAAATACGTTGGTCACAGTGCGTCAGTATAAAGTTATGGTGCCTGAAATCAATATCAGGTCCTGGCTCCGACAAGTGGAAATGTGAATCTAGTAACCTCTAAGCTAGCTTCAGAGAGAGCAGACAAGTTACTCAAATCGTTAAAAACAGGAGACCATTTGAACAGCGAAGATGATATTTTTAATCTACGTACACGAACGTGCTTACTCATAAACTTCCCACGAAGGCTGACCAACCAGCCATTAACCAGTAGCAGTATAGATTACCGCAAATTCATCGAAATGAAATTGACGATCAAGTCGCAAAAATGGATGCAGACAAGATAGTATCTCCAAGCAAAATTCCATGGAACTCATCACTTTTTGTAGTACCTAAAAAGGCAGGGGCGGACGGTAGGAAGAAATGGCGCGTGGTCGTAGATTTCCGAAAGCTAAACGAAGTCACTATCAAAGATACATTGCCTTTGACCCGAATCGAAGATATTCTGGACCAATTGGGGCAGTGCCGTTACCTCTCCACTCTTGACCTGGCCAGCGGCTATCAGCAGGTTTTGATAGATTCCGAAGATAAATCAAAGATCGCATTTAGCACAAGCCTAGGTCATTACGAGTTCAGCCGGATGCCATTTGGGCTCACTGTAGCTCCAGCCACATTCCAACGGATTATAAACCATATTTTAACTGGTTTGCAAGAGTTAGATTGCTTCGTTTATCTCGATGATATCGTAGTCTACGCTAAGAATCTTTGGAAGCACTACGACAAGCTTTCACGGGTTTTCTCTGAACTAAGGGAGCACAATTTAAGATTGAACACCGAGAAATGCAATTTCTTGTGCCGAGAAGTGGTATACTTGGGTCATAAATGCTCAGAGCAAGGTGCGTTGCCTGACCCAGCCAAGACCAGTTGCGTTGGCAAGTATCCTATTCACACTAATATCAAGCAGGTCCAAGCGTTTTTGGGCTTTATTAACTATTGTCAGAAGTTCATACTGCCCGAAATTGTTGAAAAAAGATATCCCATTCGTGTGGATGGCTGATTGTCAAAAAGCATTCGAATATCTAAAGAAAGCCAAAACCTCGCCACCGATACTAATTTATCTCGATTTCACGCAACCGTTTGTGTTAACGACGGATGCTAGTAATATCGCTGTAGGAGCTGTGTTATCACAGGGTAAGGTAGGTGAAGATAAATTGACGAGGCCCTAGTCAGGTCATCAACTCAATTATGATTGACCTGATACAATTTCCGTTCGAGGTTGATTGCATACTGAAGATCAAAGTTGAAATGCACAATCGGCACTATGCAATTAACTCAACTGTTATCAAGTCGATCGCCCATCGGATCTATAACCACGGCGCATGTGATCCAACGATATCTGCAGACGGACAGATATCGGCTGGAAGAGATTGTCATCCTCGGCGACAAACCAGTTCGTTTTCGGTTTGCTTAAAGTAATTTTTAACGTGGTGCCAATGTTTGTAATCATTATTTAACTTAAATAAAGTAATTGTTAACGGAGTATTAGTGTTTTCAATTATAATCTAACTTGACCACGACAAAACCTATCTCCCTCGCTCGCCGAACCCTGAACTCAGCTGAAAAAACTACTCGACAATAGAGAAGGAATTGCTAGATATCGTGTGGGCAGCAACCTCCTAGGACGTCGATTTACGGTGTACTCCGATCATCGACCATTGAAGGGAGTATTCAGTGTCAAAAATCCAACATCTCGGCTGGTGCGTTTTCATCACAAACTGTCCGAGTTCGGTTATGAGATTGAATAAAAACCGGCCAAATACAACGTGAATGCTGACGCCCTGAGTAGAATTCCTTACGAAGATGAGGAATTCGAAGGAAGCAAGGACAAGGGAATTGAGTGCAATTCCAAGCTACCTAGTGAGGTAGCGAGACAATCGCGACAGTCCAAACAAGAAGTAAAACTCGCGTCCAAAACTCAGACATGGGAACCGTGACGACCACTCCGATCCTCTCCGACACCACAGAGCATGCAAAACGACAGTTCGAGACTATAACTGATCCGAAGGAAATACAAGTAGTGATGAACGATTTCCATAATTCTACATTGGGTGGTCACCAAGGGATGAAGAGGACTTATTTAAGAATTCAGCAGCAGTTCCGTTGGAAAGGCATACAAAAAGACATTGAAAAAAAACTTCATCAAAGCATGTCCAAAATGCAAAGTAAATTTTTTTTTTTTTTTTTAAATTAAGAGGCTCAGAGGCTGTAGCCATATTAGAGCCGTGGAAAAGTTTATTTAAAATAATATTAAAAACGTATATTGTTTGCTTTAGCGAAGTTAAACAGCACTAAAAGAGGTTTGTCGTTATTTTGCATGATAGAGACTGCGATGATGTCACGTATAAAAAGAGGAGGAATAAAGCCTAAAGTCGCCAGAGATGCAAGAAGTGTAGTTCTAAAGGGGTATTTGGAACATGACCAAAAGACATGATCGGCAGTCTCATATTGGTTGCAATCGGCGCACAGTGGGCTTGCATTAATTCCTAGTCGGTTCAAGTTGGTATTGAGGCCATTGTGATTAGCCATGAGTCGAGAAAAAAGAGTTAGTTAGGCTAGGTTCTACCAGCAGCCTTTGGAACCACGCATGTATTCAGATCATTGGAATTATGGAGTGACAGTATCTACCCATGTCGTCTTCTTGCCAGTGTTTTTGCCACCTATCTAAAAGTCATTGTTTCGGAGTCGTCATGAAGTCTTCTTGAAGCGGATTCGAGAAGAGCGTTTGTGTGAGAGGTAAGGACGCGCCTTCGCGCGCTAGCTTGTCTACTAGTTCGTTTTCTCGGATACCGCAATGTGCTGGAACCCAGCTCAGTGTTACTTTGTATCCAACACTATCGAGTTGTAAGAGGACCTTCTTGCATTTGAACACGTATGTATGGGAAGGCTTGCCAATGTTGCTTATAGCGAGTATTGTTGACAGACTGTCAGATAAAATTAAGTAGTTTCCCGGGGAGTGATACAGTTGAATATTGCGGCATGCCATATATACAGCGATTGCTTCCGCCGAGATACTGATGCCGGTTCTGGCAGTTTGAAGCTCATTTGGCAGGACTCATTAAGATAGAAAGCTCCACCTGTCCCCTCTTGAATAGATTGCTCGCTACATAAGGGAGCATGTTCCTAGGGACTCCTTTAACTATTTCGGTCATATCTAATCGGGTTGTAGGTGTGTACTGAACTACTTTTAGGTCGTGCTGAAATCGGTGTGGCATTTGTGATTTTCTAATATTTAGCTCGCATGCTTTCTGATAGACCATACTCAATGCGTTCAATGATCTACGTGCCCTTAGTTCGGATAGACTTTCATGTAGAATGGGAATATCCAATACATTCGAATAAAGAATTTTTCGACCAGTGAATGAAACCGAAAATTAAGTGGGGGTACGCCGGCCAAAACCTCGAGAGATGCGATGTGGGTTGTTTTCATTAAACCTATACACGCCCGAATTGCTCGGCTTTGAATCCTCTCTAGCTTTCTTATGTGAGTTTTAGCAGCGCCGAAAAACCCGATAATACTATATTCCATAACCGATCTTACAGTAGATTTATAGATGGTTAGAAGGCATGATGGGTCGGCACCCCACCATGATCCTGAAACTGATTTAATAAAATTTACCCGCCGACTACATTTCTTCGTTATAAATGGAGGAACTTAGGGAGGCAATACAATGGTTTGTACTCTTACCTCTACGGAACCCGTATTGGGATGGAGAATACTTATTGTTATGCTCTGCCCACCATTCTAGCCGAGTATGAAGCATTTTAAGAGTTTTCCTGACACACGAGAGAAGACAGATCGGTCTGTATGTTTCAATATCTGTAAGAGACTTCTTGGGCTTTGGAATAGGAATAACTCGGCAGCTATACCACTCCTCCGGGCAGATACCTGCTCTGAAAAATTCGTTGAGCAGTGAGAGCAAAACCTCCTTTGCATTAGTCGGCAGTTTTCGTAAGAGTTCATAACGGATATTATCAGGACCCGGGGAAGAGTTATTACAAGTAGCGAGAGCCGATTCGAATTCCTTCATAGAAAAGAACAACCCTAAGAAATCATTGTCAGGCGAATGTATGCTTGCCGTAATCGGGTTCTCTGGCGGCATAGTTGGGACAAACGGCGGTGCTAGGTTTGATGCAAATGAGTCGATCCAGGTGGAGCAGTCTGCAATTGGAATACTGGTGTTAATTCCTCTGTATCTTCTACTCATTGACCATAACGTGGATAAAGAAGACTGGTTGGATAGAGAGTTGCAGAAGTTTTTAAACGATTCTCTCTTTTTATGGGCAAGAAGATGGTTAAGTTCGTTCTCCAGTCTCTGATATGTGATGAATGCGGTGCGGGTGCCACACCTGCGGAACATTCTGAAAGCTTCTAACTTGGCAATCTTGATCCCACCAGTCTTTGGAAGAATGCCTTCGTTGTGCTGAGTGTGTGGTAACTCTACTTCGGGTTTGTGCCTTTTCAGAGGCGTTGGTAATCAGGGAAGTGAGCCTGCTGTATCTCATCATAGGGGATTCCGAGGAGATGACAGAAGGAAGACCTGCTGTAATTTCCTCGTTATATAACGTCCAGCATATAGACTTTGTGCAGTCTGGAATAAGGAAAAGGAGTTGCGGAGTGTATGAAAATGCGAAAGTCAGGTGGATCTTGACGCCAAATTTGAAGACACAATGGATAGGTCGGGTGCACTCCGTCTCTGAGGCGGTGAGGGAATTCTAGTTGGCGACCCGTCATTTAATGTCACCAGTTCTGCATCATCGAGAAACGGTTCCAGAATTCTTGCCCTCCTGTCTTCAGGCACAGGACCCCACGCAAGGCTGTGTGCATTAAAATCCCCCAATGCTATTATTGGCTTCTGTTCAGGGGGGAATATTGATCTTATGTTAGCTGCTGATATCGTCACACCGGGTGGAATATATACGGAGGTGACATACACTGTTCTGTTGTCTAGGAGGAGGCAGCAGCATACACATTCTAGCTCCGTAGAAAAATTAACCACTCTGTATTTAATGCCGTGTCTAACTCCAAGCAGGACTCCACCGAATCCGTCCAGCCGATCTTTTCTTTCCAAATGATACCCGGCAATAACAAGGTGTGTTGATGGCATCAGCCATGTTTCACTTAGTGCGAAGACGTCGATATCATAAATTTCTAGCATATGGCGAAATTGATTTATTTTGGGGATTATACTGCGACAATTACATTGCAGCAAGGACAGGACATTTTGGGGAACTAGCGACGAGAGTAGTGAGATAATAGGTAAAAACTTCGAACGGATGGTTTCTATAAGTGGGGTAATTATGGAATCAATAAGAATAATCCATGGTTGTGATAGACCTAGCCTTTCGCATAATTGAAAGATGATATCACGGAGTGAATATTCGGACGCAGTTGGCCTGAATCCGGGAGGAATATGCGAAGCCGTTTCTTCACTGTTACGCTTAGCATCAGGGTTTTTTTTACGGTCCGATGATGGACTGCGACATCGCTTGCGGCTCCCAACACTGCTGATGCGGGATTGCCGGCTGGTTGATGGGCGCGGGCTTCCGGGGCGTGACGGAATAGATACGGGGTCCGTCTTCTTCGGAAGTGACGGGAAGGCTCTTGGAGTAAGGAGAGGCACCTCTGGTGTTGGTTGTGATGCTGCGGGAAGGGAGGTAGGTTGAGCTAGTGCCAATGCTTGCGCATACGACAATTTTTGGGTAGCTTTTCTCATGTTTTGGGCCTTTCTGTTAACTGCTGTGAATTTTTCACATCTCTCCGAACCGGGCGAATGTTCAGTACTTCCGCAATGGATACATTTAGGATCATTGGTGACACACTCCGTGGTAACATGTTCATCACCGCATTTAGCACAGCGGGGCTTGTTGACGCAAAACTTCCTTATATGGTTGAAGCGCTGGCACCAGTTACAGAACATTGGCTTGCTTTTTTGGATCCTTACCGGGATAAGTAAGCCGCAGTATTCAACGTAGTCAGGCAGGGTTTTTCCGGGAAAATGAACTCTGACCAGTGGAAACGGGGTACGCTCTCCGACTTCCGCACCTTCCCTGGGCTTGGACAATCGGTAAGCTTCTAAGACTTTTAGGTCTGGGATATTTAAATTTTTAAATTTTCCGCGACCCATATTAACGATGTGATCATGGTCTTCATCGGTTGGAAATTCGATTACTCCAGCGGTTTCGACCTCTGACGCCGGGACATAAACACGAAATCCTGCAAAATTTTCGTCTACAGGGAGATTGTTTGCCTGCTGGCGGTCACCTAAAACCACTTTGAGCTTCCCCTTGGCGATTTTTGTAGCCGATTTCACCGAGTTGTATTTTTGGTGAATGTAGATAGCTACCCGTACAGGTTTAAGGGGAGAATCGATTTCCCGTATGTAAACCACATATGGACCGGGGTGATTGACGGGGTATTGCTTCACCCTATGGGGTGATGCCACTGATCCCACCTGCTCCGGCATATCGCCGCTACGACTTTTCACGTGTCTTACACTTGAACCCAACGAGAACAACAACGCACAAAAAAAATTTTTTAACCGAAAACCGAGAACAATAGGGCACTTGGCTGAACAAAATTTTTGGTTTATGATGCTGTTTCTTGCACTAAAGCACTCACTGAGCCACTTTCACGTAGCCACTTGTTGACCGGTTAAGGTCTCACGGTGAACTGATGCAAAGTAAATAAGAGCTCCAGGTTAACCAAAATGCCTATGACAATAACGGATACGCCAGAGTTCCCTTTCGATAAAGTGTACATGGACATGGTGAGACCGTTACCCGTAACCAATTCGGGAAACCGTTACATTCTGACATTTCAGGACGATTTAACCAAGTATATGGCTTGCGTTCCAACGCCAGACGCCGAGACGGTTACCGTCGCGAAATCTTTCTACGACGAAATTATAACCAGGTTTAGAATCCCCAAAATCGTAGTTACAGATAACGGGACCAACTTTACATCTAGGTTCTTTTCGGAAACATGCAAAATGCTCGGAATACGGAAAATGCATACACAACACCATGCTAACGTTTCTTTGGAGCGCAGTCACCAACCTTTAGCCGAATATATAAGGAATTTCGTGGGAAACGACAAGAAGAATTGGGACCAGTGGCTCAGACAGGCCATGCACGTTCACAATAATTCACCTCATATATCCACAAAACTATCTCCCATGAGTTGCCTTTACAGTTTTAACTTCGAGATGCCAATAAATTTAAAAAGAGCACCTAAACCCGTAGATAACTGTGACGAATACCCGAGTCAATTAAAGGCACAAATTCAGAGAGCAAATAAGATAGCCAGGGAAAATTTCGACCAAACCAAGCGGGAGTCCAAACGAGTTTACGATCAGACTGTTCGCCCCCTGCAAATTCGATTGGACCAAAAGGTCATCCTTAGAAATTTTCGCCCATATGGATATTAGGATATAATCGCGATGTTAGAAACGCTCCTGTTATTGGCAAAAACAAACCCGTTTTTTCGGAACCTGTATACTTTGCATCAAGCCGCTCATATAACGACGATGTTAGACGGTGATACTGTGATAATAAAGATAAGACATTCCCCTGCCAGATCCGACTGTCTACTCGTTGTACTACCTACCTAATTTCATTCCGCTATCCCAGAGGTATTTTTCAGGGTGCACGAGCGTAGCATACAATGTCACAATAGCAACTCTGATTGTTTGGTTGAATTGTTGCAGCAATCCTCGTCAGCATCAGTCAGCTGCGCACACACAGCAGTTCCAGCAACAGAGGGAGTGATAATGAAGATGGAGGCCAGTAATCAGTAGCTTTTCAAGATGAAAGCTTCTTTCATTCTATCAATTTCATACCAGGGTGAGCACTTTATCGCGAATTTTACCGGATTGGGTTATCTGAAACTATTACAACCCTGTGAAGTTAGCAACAGGGAGTTGAGGCTACCGTACGAGAAAACGTTATTCACCACAACAGCTGAGTGAGTATTCGGCTGCCTTGAAGCAAAGTTTGGCATCATTCGACATGTCAGGTCCGGTCCAGAAGCCTAGAAAGCCGTTATCGCTCAAGGTAGGCAACCACAACGACGTCGCCGATTCGTTAGTCAAAGGACGTTAGAGGATCTACACGACGACTTAATGGCAACATAGAATGCAAGGAGGGTCAGTGACCAAAGCAAGGAAATCGAGATCCATCGTTACTCGATGCTGTATTATTGGTTTTAGATATCTCAACGCATGTCGGGCTAATGATCACGCTGTACTACCATGTAGCAATCCAGTTCGAAGCATCGAATTGAAGGAGGTCATCCCTCACGCCGTACGACCATGCAACAATCCGATTCGGAGCATCGAACTTAAGGAGGTCATCCCTTGCGTAGCAGCAGACGTTACATCACGAATGCAAACTCGAACACCTCCGAGGGTGCTGACAAAACCACCACCACGGTTCCCGTTGGAATATGAATTTACAACGGAGGCTCCATCGATGGGATTGGATAGCATAACGTTCGCATATTGTTAAGTAGTATTTTAATTTGTGTATTCCAAGTTTATGTTCTAAATCCAGGGGCTGTATATATTAACGTGTATTGTATTAGGTATTAGGTAATAGTAATTTTTTGAAAGCGCATTGCATTAAAGCATGGAAAAAAACTGCAAAACGGAAAATTCTAAAACAATAGTAAAGACAATTGAGCAGTTAAAACGAAGAGGGGGGGGATCCAAGTCCCCGAAAGGGGAGGGATATTGTACCTTGGATCCTCTCCAGGTTCATTATGTCGTCATTTCATTACTAACCATTTCCGCACTCACTAGTTCCTCATCTTGTCCATTTCCCAATAACTTGTTTAACTTCTCAACTCATCTGTCCGTATATCAGCTAACCTTCTAACATATTTTTCCGCATACTTTTGTAAGATCATTTCCGTATTAAACAAACGTTTTGCATTGTAGCATTGTATTTATATCTTATAGATGTATCACGAATAACTTCACCTTAGCTCAAAAGATGGCGTTGCATGTTCGGATTGGCGAGCTTTGTGCTGTTGCTTTCCACAAATCATTCTTCTCTCGTCTCGTCTGTCTTTTCAATGTTCTTTGCGGGGTATAGAGCGAAGAAACGAGTGAGCTATGAATGAATTTCTTGCGTTTTTAATTTTCATTGCGGGGTGGAGAGCGGAGTGAGCCATGACTGATTTTCTTGCGTCTTCTATTTTATTCAACGAACCCGCATTGATAGATTGCAAAATGCTTGTTCGTTGACCTCATTACTTTGATTTGGTCGCAACTCGCATGAGAAAATACCGGCGGTGCAGACGCAGAGAGCAGAGCATAACAACGGTGGTGCATTATGTTGCGATTATGTATGTTGTATAATCACAAAGTATATGTATACATTAATTTGTAGTACACAATAATATTTATGTACTGTATTATATTGTGGTGACAAGGGGATGTCATAGTTTAACTTTCCGGAAGATCAAATATCATTTTCCTGAAAAGTTCTTGCTTGAGAGCCCGACTTCGTTGCAAAGTCGGAAAAAATGTGTTTCGTGGATCATTTTATTGCCAACTAAGGGGTCGGGTTAAAATCCGTGTTCTAAAATCCCGTTGTCCCACAATCCCGTCGATCCAAAATCCCGTTATCCCAAAATCCAGTTTCGTAAAAACTCGTTAAGCAAAAAACTCGTTAAGCCAAAATCCCGTTTAATAAAATCTCGTTTCTTAAGGAATAGGTTGTGTATTTTGGTCGTAGATATGTGATCCAAATTTCATTCAATTATTCGGTCGAAATTTATAAGCAATCATCCAGATTTTAACACTTTAGGAGTCATTCGAGTGATCGAGTCAAAATCACGTGTTCCAAAATACCGCTCTTAAAAAAAACGTTTCCCAAGATTCTATTTCGAAAATTTTGTTTTCTTTTTAAAATTATAAGATTATATCCCTGTTTTTTATTCGACTAAAAATATGTTAATTATTTATTTATTATTGTTTCACCAAAAATTTGTATGTTCATTCGTAGTTTGTACGCGACCTGACCGATTTTAACACTTGGGGTGTCATTCTACTTGCCTCAACTGTGTGTGTGAATAAAAAACATATTTGTGAAAAATTCAAAACAGTGGTGAAAATGAAAAAGAAATGTAATGTATAAAATTAATGTTTATTGCTCGGGCTCGGGCATTTATATTATCCATAAAAACGGGATTTTGATAATAGTGATTTTGGGAAACGGGAAAAATGTTCAACCTAACCGTTAAGATGCGCTGCTCTAACTTAGTTTCGTAAGTCGGTATTTTATAAAATGAGATTTTGACCCGATCTTGTTACACTTCATTACATTACGACTTCACTCCGTCGAGAAATTATGCGACTTTGCAAGTAGAACAAAATGGTAGTCGTATAAAAAATTCTGCCAACAGTCTGGGCGCAACTTTATTATTTTTAGGTAGTTTATTATGCGTAATTGACAAAAAATTTCTAGGTTTTAGCATTCTGAATTTATCGGCCAATATTTTTGAACACGTTTTTTAAGGATTTTTTGTATGTTAGTTATCGGAAGAAGTAAAGGGGGGTTCGCTAAGTAATAAACTTGAAATTAAATTTCACTTAAAACTAATTTGTACAAAATTTCGACTTCGTGGCTAAATGATATTATTTCCACAAATTGAGTGAAGTCGGTATTTCAAAAAACGGGATTTTGACCCGATCTCGCTCCACTTCACTACGATTTTACACCGAAGTGTTGCAAACAGAGTTAATATTTCTCATTGGACCAGTCAAATTATTATTTTCCATACAAAAAATAATATCAATGCAAAAAAATTATTTTGTTGGATCGAAAAACCGAAATGTCGAAATTTCTAAAGTTCAAAAATTTCCGGGAAAATGATAGTCTGGCAAAAACATTCGTCCAAACGATGAAAAAAAATATAAAAGCGAGACATGAGCCCCCGCTTTCCTCTCACCACCAAGTCTGCACAGCAAGAAATTGAAATTCGACATAGCCACTACACAATTTCCCCGCACGCCGCACCGGAACCAATCAACCTCTTGGATAGTAGAAAGAGCAAATGAATGAACTGATGAAACGAACGCGTAGGATAAGAGGGAATTGGCAAAGCACATGCAGCGCCTCTAGTGTAAGCCGGTTAAAACATCGAAGTGAGCTTCGTGATACTACTATAATATATAAATACAATGATCGTAGGTAACATTTGGCTAGAGTAGGTCAATGTTTGTTGCGATGCAATGATCTTCCCTAATGTAATCAGAGTCGGCTTATTCTATGCGTAAACATTAGCGCATGGAATGACACGATTGTTATTCAGGTGACGTAATGACAACAAAAAAGTGCAATCGACTCGAGTATGTCTACCGGTAACAAAAGATAAGAAGGTCACCATACTGGGTCGATGCATGTTTTGTATAAAAGTGTGTCGCGACCTAGTCTCGGCTCAGTTTTTTATTACAGGTCACACGCGCAGTAATTCTTCTTGCGTAAATTAAGGTTGGCCACAAGTGTCGAAAATCTGGAAATTGAGATCAAATAAAAGAAGCCGTTCGGTAAACTAAAAGGTAATTTTGATGTGTAATTTTTCATCCCGACTAACCAACGTTCTTTTGTACGCTAGATCTACCCCGCTACTCAACATCGAAAAGTTGCGAGGTGCTAGCAACTCCTTTTTCAGCTTCAGCAGGTGTTAGGCTAATAAGGTAGCCTAGCACACACAACACTCCGCAATCAAGAGGCTCCGATCTGAGGAATATTGTCCTAGGACCCAAAAAAGCCTATAACGCTGACAGCCCAAAAGATCGATCACGGGACACTTAACTCAGTTGTCAGGGAGCACCTCAAGGTGGCCGTCGTAGGCCACAGAGAAGGTAGTCTCCAAAGACAACTGGAAGCTGGTGTCGGCAGCTCTAGGGCTCTACGTAGCGAGCTACTAGCTCCCTTTAAAAGAAAAACCGACTGAAGAGAGCAAACCTTTGGTGCTGAGACTACGGCCATATGCTGTTTTCACCATCAAGGAGACCAGCGGGCGACTGGTTTTCGCAATTGGTGTAACCGTTAAATTCTTTGACAAGAACTTGAGTCACACCACCCAGGGTGCTCAGGTTGAATACGCTCTATCCGATGATGCGGATAGTGGAAATAAACCTGCAGCACAGTAAGGCTGCCACTGCCACTCTTTGTGCGTTTCTCAACGAGGAACGCATCGACGTTGCTCTGATCCATAAGCCATGGATAAACAGAGGTAAGTTGAAAACCTTAAGAGCTAAGAGCGTATATTCTCGTAATGTGAACCTATTTCTCCTTTCATCACACAGCTCAGAGGGTCTTACCGTGACCAGCTGCAAAAGAGAAGGGGGTCTAGACCCCTTTCTTGTGGCTTCGACATACATGGCACACAACCGCGGTACTCAGCAAGACGAGATAAGGACACTGACAGAATATGCTGGTAGGCAAGGAGAAAGCCTTCTTGTAGGTGCGGACGCTAATGCTCACCATACACAGCGAGCAGAAAATTGCCAGACTCGCCTCGAATAACTTTGCAGAACCCCTGACCAGCCCTATAGAATCCGGGCTAGAGTTTGACAAAGAAGTCGATGTGCTGACTGGAAAGTTGGTCGACACTTTTAATCGGTCGTGCCCCATTAGTAAACCCTCAAGGAGAACATATCCGCCTTTGTGGTATTTGAGATTGAGAGATGTCTGTCTTTCAAAAAATTTAATCTCACACCCTTCCTGGACATCGAGTTTACCTTCAACAATGTCAAAGTTGAGGCAATCAGCGATGCACTGAGTGACGAGAGGGTGAAAATGGGGATATGTAACTCGATAGGCACCATGCTGAGTAGCCGTGTTATCGATTCGACACTGAGCAGTAGCAGAGTGCGTAAGTACACGACTCGGGGTACACCATAGAATGGGGAGACCTTGAACACTGCTGTGGCTTCTAGAAGTCAATATGATACTGACCTCGCTAACCCGTCAGGGCGCGAAGGGTGTAGCATACGCGGACGACCTAGCGATTTTAATTTCGGGTAATTTCCTACCCACTAAAAGCGATCTGCTCGAACGGGCACTCATAGTAGCAAGCTCGTGGATAAACAGCTGTATACTAGTGGTAAATACCTCAAAGACTGAGTCGGTCCTCTTCACGCGTAGGACGAAAATCCCAGAATTCGCACTCCCTGAACTGGGTGCCTCACCCTACAGCTTAGAGATAACGCTAAATACGTGGGTATAGTGCTGGATAGGAAACTAACCTAGAGTAGAAATATCAATGACCGACCAAGGAAGCCTTACCCTTGCAAAAAGATGGTCTGGAAAAAGTTGAGAATTCAGCAAGGGATAGCTCATTAGATGTACCCGGCCATAGTCAGGCGTATCCTAACATTCTGAATTTAGTGTGCAGGGGAGCGTTGGACCTACCTCAAAAATCTCACCAAGGTTCAACATCTAACTTCCACAGGAACAACAGGCGTACTTACCACCACGCCTACAGCGGCGCTAGAGATGATTCTTCATCTCCTACCGCTGGATATTAATGGGAAGAGTATAGAAGCAAAAAGTGAAGTGAGACTGAGAGAGACAAGCAACTAGGTATCTAGACTTGGGGTCCACAGCTGCATACTCAGACGATTTAGTGACTGCAACCCGTTAGAGCAAACAGCGGCGATTTTAAACGAGGATCTCTAGCAGAGAGAGATGGAATATGGATTATGGCCTCATGACGGGGACTTTCATATCTACACGGACGTTTCGAAGACAGACGCGGGTACGGCTGTAGAAGTATTCTCCGCGGACCTGAACCATAGTGATTCATTCAGAATACCGGATTGGTTGTAGTGTAATTCAGGTAGAAATGATGGGGATCGTTCAAGCATGCACACTGCTAGAGGCTTGTGCAACGTGGAACAAACCCGATGTCATCCTGACAGATAGTCAGGCGGCGATTAAGGCCGCTCGAGTCATACTTGTTAAAATCCCGCCTCACGAGTATGTGCAGGGTTAAGATTAGTGCGTTATGCATACACATAACAAATTGTTGCGTTTCTGGCTGCGGATGAACTAGCAAGAGCAGGTTCGGCGCTGAATCAAGCGCTAGCTCTTTCTGTAAGCAGGCCAATTAAAGCATAAAGCAAGTTATCGACGTGACGGCTATAACTCAGACTAACACGATGTGGAGAAGAAAATAAAGACTTGACAAACGAGCAATGCGACAACTTCACGCCGTAGTAGGTAGATCGTTTTCGTTCTAGTGCTTTTTTTCGGTACTCTATATCGCTACATACTTCAAGGCCTTGCTTATTGAAGTTCTGGAACCAATACAGCTGAAATCACATCACTGAGCGTCACCTTAGCAGACAACGATGAACTGCGTAAGTTTTGGGATTTGGAAACCTTAGGCATAATGTCCATCAGTTCTTACAGAACCATCAGTTCTAGACAGAACTATCAGTTCTAGACCATTAGTGAACAATCAGTTCTAGACAGATTTAGAGATTTTGATAAGACCCATATTAACTGTAGAGGTACTTATTATGAAGTTTCAAGGATACTCCTCCCTTAACGATCAGTTATGGATAGGGGATAAATTTAATACTGATCAGTCCTGACCTATTTTGCTCCGATTCAGATTGGGCAAATTTGCCATGACGGCAGACGTGGAGAAGCCCTTCCTTCAAATTCACCTAATCGAACGGTTCCTGTGGTACGCGCATCCCGCATCAATTGGCCGGGAAACATCACCTGTAATAGAGTATAGGATGACTCGAGTAACTTTCGGTGTGTTCAGTAGTTCATTCCTTCTATCAACGGTAATCCGACAACATTTAACAAAGTTTCAAGAACATTTTTACGAGAATTGCAATTTGCTGGAGAAATCTTTTTACGTCGATGATCTTGTAAGTGTTAACGACTTAGTATCGGCGGAGAAGTTATTCAGAGAAGCTACTAACATTATGTCGTCCGCTGGAATGAACTTAAGGAAGTGGAACAGCAACAATGCAGCTTTACGAGACGTTTTTGAGTCTGAAGGTAAAATCGAGAATCATACAGTCATTACTTCTATTACGCTGGTATACAAATTCAGATGGAATTGCTGTTAAGCTCGACTCTGCGATAGATTTTTCGAAGCAGAATTCAAAGGAGACGAAACGAGAAGTACTTCAACTACTATCAAGAATATACGATCCGCTTAGTTTCTTGGGACCGTTTACAGTAAGATTGAAGATTCTTTTATAAGATGCTTGGTAGCTTAACTTAGACAGGGACGAAGTATGGGGAGATGTTTTGCGGCCAAACAACTCAGGCCGAAAACACTCCTTACAAATTGGATCACAGATCCAAGGAGGCTGGCTGTCATTTCGATCCCTATATAAGAACGAGAAATCGAAGTGGCAGCCAGTCGTTCGCCGACTGGCGTGCGACTCACTACACAGCTGCAAAGCGATGACGCCAATAATCGTCGCTGAAGTCACACACTAGAGCTGCGCTGCCGCAGCAAAGTCGCGACAGGAACAGCGGTAGCAATCAGCCGTACACGGCGGTTGCACCTTCCGCTACAGCTCACACCACAAGTGCGAAAGACGTCGGCACCGAACTATGCCGACAGCCGTCACCAGCATTCATGGCACGAGCCAGCGACTAATGCCGTCGCTGCAAAGATGACGGCTGCGACTTGAGCCGTCGCAGCAAAGACGTCGGCAGCGACATTGCCAACGCGGCGACCGCCACACTTGACATTTGGCTCGCGACGGCACCGAATACTGCCGTCGCTTCACGACCTTACCGAAGTTGCACTCTCGGCATAGTTAACAGAATTACTACCGAAGAGTCTGTTAAAGGTTTATTTCACTTGGTGTCTAGAATGACTAGTCTAGAATGACTTTGTCTAGAATGCTAGAGTTGTTTGTGTTACCAAGACACATTCTAAGCCCAGTCTTCAATGGCGAGTTAAATTTGGAACTACACGTCTTTACAGAGGCAAGCAAAAGGGCTTACGGTACGGTTGCATAGATCCGAAGAAAAAATAATGAAACTGTAAATACTAACATCATTTCCTCCAAGAATCGTGTAGCTCCTTTAAAGGGAAATGACATGGAAGAATTGACAGTGCCAAGATTAGAACAGCAGCATTATTAGCAGCGAGACTAAAAACTTATTTGGTTCAACATCTCAGTTTAAAGTTCAACAACATTTACTTGTGGTCTGATTCGAGAATAGCATTACACTGGATAGCTGGAGATTTTAACAGATGGGAGCCGTACGTAAAAAATCGTATTCGAGAAACTCGGTAATTGACAGGAGAACCTTTATAGATGCATTGTTCTGGTAATTCGAATCCGGCTGATTTGTTAACACGTGAATTGAGGGCAGATAAATTTCTGCAGTCAAATTTGTGGCTAAATAACCTTCTGACAATTTTAGGAGCTTGCGTAAGTTACTGCGAGTTACTGCATATGTGCTGCGGTTTATACGAAATTTACGGACAAACGAAAGAATCCATGGCTCCTTAATAACGAGGGAGTCGAATACGCTGAATTATACTGGATTAAATATACTCAGAGGCTGGAATATGAAAATTGTTCTATTCAAAGAAGAAGTTTTATTGAAGTCGCATATTATAACATTATCAACGTTCATCGATGCTAACGGTGTAATGAGGATTGGAGGGAGTTTAAATGGCAGATCTACACCCGAATACCATTCATCTAGCAATTATGCCAAAAAAATCGTCATTCACACGGCATATAGTTAACGACGCTCATTTAAAGATATTTCCTGATGACGTTAATGCTGTACTTGGGCACGTACGGCAGAAATTTTGGGTAATAAAAGCCCGTTCATTGATTTAAAGCGTCATTTCGAACTGTGTTATTTGTAAGAGACTTCGCGGTAAAGCCATCTCACAGCCCTTCACACCGTTACCAAAAGAAAGAATTATAAAGGCCAGGCCATTCAAAATTACCGGAATAGTTTTTGCCAGACCACTATACATAAAAAAATCAGACGCAAATGACGAAGAAAAGAAAGTATATATTATGCTTTTAACTTGTGGAGTAATACGTGCTCTTCATTTGGAGATTGTGCCAAATCTTACCGCTGAGTCTTACATAAATGCACTTGGAAGATTCGTTGCTCGTAGAAATGTCCCGAAAACATTCTACTCCGACTATCCCAAAACTTTCAAAAAAGCTTCGGTGGAGCTAAACGAATTAGCGAAGCTGGTTGACAGTACTACCTCACACGATTTCGTTGTCCAACAAGAAGCAGATTGGAATTTCATTTTGAACGCGCTGCCTGATGGGTAGGATGGTGGGAAAGACTCATCAGAACAGTGAAGGATGCTTTGAAAGCAACTCTGGGCCGATATGTACTCAACATCGATCAACTACAAACTTTACTGACGGGAGGTAGAGTTTACAATCAATTCAAGACCGTTGACATATATAAGTAATGATATTTAAGATCTTGAACCGTTGACCCCATCTTATCTATTGATGGGAAATAATCCAAATACTTTGCCATCGTTGGATGCAAAGGGCTCGAAAATTTCCATGGATGTCATTATAAGGAACCAATGGAAGAATCGTCAAGCGCTTGCAAAGAAATTCTGGGTCCGATGGACTACAGAATATCTACAACAATTAAGAACAGCTCATTATTCACCGACAACGCATTCTTCATCAATGAACGTTGAAGATGTTATACTTTTATTCGAAAAGGGATCACCGCGGATTCTGTGGAAATTAGCCATAATTGAGAACATTTTCGCTGGACGAGATGGCAAAAGTCGGTTATGCGAAATACGATTGCCCAGTGTGACGAAATTACGAAGACCTGTACAACCTCTGTACTCTCTGGAGATCAAATCCCATTCCGGGCCGGAGGATGAAGAAATTAAAAGCTTAAAGAACGAACAATGCGACAACTTCACGCCGTAGTAGGTAGATCGTTTTCGTTCGAGTGCCTTTTCCGGTCTAAACTCAGTTGGCTAAGTCGAACATATACTTAATAAAACTACAAAAACCCACGGAACTGCGTTTGCATTTCTACTTAATTCATTATTAATTTACATTCATCAGCTGCCCTGAATGCGAGCAAGACAAAGTTCGTCCTACTCGGAAGTGAATCCTCATTGGTGTACTGACGGGCCATTGCCTGATCGGCCGGCACGGCAGGATACTACGTGTTGCGGAGGTTGCAGATCTGTGCCGCAGCTGTAGTGAATATGATGCTGAGGAAAGTATTTTTCACATGCTTTGCGAAAGCCCTGGTCTGCCTTTGAAGCGGGAACGTACGCTGGACGCGCTTTGCTATGGACTTGGGTGAATTCGCAAACATAAAGCTAAACATGCTGCTGCAGTTTGTCAGGCCGGCGGGATGTTTCACCTGAGATGGGCACACGGGTTTTTCCTGGATCACAACGGACCTATTGGCAGTCTATGTGTTTAGTCGTTCTAGGCTGTTACTTAACCTAACCTAAGAAACGCCGCATTTGAACTCTAGGACAATGCTTCTCTGAGTGGGCAATCAACGAATCAGGATAATTGAGATATTGGCATGGAGTAGGGGAAGTTAGCGGTTACTCGTCGGAATAATGATAGGACAAGTGAAGCACGCTATGCGTATGGGGATCGCTGACTCTGACGTGCTCAGGTACTGCCTTGACCTATATGCTGAGGAGGCCATCACCCACATTTTGTGTGAATGTCAGGCGGTTGCAAGGAGGCGACTGAGATGGCTGGGCAGTTTTTCCTTTGACAATTTCGGGGACCTGAGGCCGATAGGTCATGACAAGCTGGTCTAGTTCTTTAGGGATCTGGGATGTTTAGTGACCTACGAGGCTCTGCGCTATGGGCCCTATTTTGGTGCCTAGTGTGCGCGATTGCTTAGCGCTTCCCCCCTTCTTAAAATTAAATCTAAAACTAAAACTATAACCTTTGGAGATGCATGCTGGTCTTGCTCGGCACTGGTCGTTAGGAACATGAATGCATGCTGGCCCTGCTCGGCACTGTTCGTTAGGAACTTGAACATACTCTGCACAATTCCCAAAAGTTGCGAAGGTAATTGTAGACAATCATAACGTTAACATGTAAACGATTGTGGACTCAGAAGAAGAAGTCTATCTTCAGGGTGGTTTCGAGATTTGAAACTGGATATCTAACTCTCCCAAAGTTCGAGCATTAGGTGAAACTGATACTAAACGCTCAAAAAACATAAACATCTCCAAAGAATCTAACACAGAATACGTCTATGGCATGGCGTGGTGTACAACTTCCAATACCTTCAACTTTTCGCTTGCATTAAAAAAATATAAATAAAACATCAGGTAATCAACGTCATACAAAACGAATAATACTCGACCTTTGTAGTTTATGGCAAGATCTTGCTTCAGGATATATGGCGTTCTATCATAGAGTAGAGAGTAGTACGATGACCAACTTACGGAGGATTTCAACAAAAGGTGGTTGGAATAGGGAAGGGACACGTATTTACCGAAGTATTGCAACTTCATATTCCTCTGTGCTCTACCTATCTGACATCAGCGAGGAATAAATCATTTCAACTACACATCTTTGTCGATGTCAGTGAGTCTGCATATAAAGCTGTGCCTTTTTCGGATAGCCAACGAATTATCTCTAATAGCTTTCAATACGAAAGTTGCAACTCAGAAACCAATTTCTGACTAAGTACTGCAAGGTGCGATACAACTCAAGGTGGAAAGGTGTTACATATGGACAGACTTACGAATCGAACTGTGCTGGATACACACAGACCCTAGCTTATAACTTCCAAAAATAGTTTTTGAGATAAATGCATTTTAAAGATTGCAACTGTTCCAGTAATCTTAAAATTGTGTATAATGTTATCTATTTTTTTTTTTAAATAATAATTTGGTTGGTTCTAAATGCAAAAAAAAATATTTTGATAATGGCAATAATTTTAGGAAGCAGTAATCATGGTCGCAGATGCTGTGCATTTCTTGGGAACAGTAAAACTGTTGTTGGTTAAACAGCGTCTAAATAGTAAGACATGGAAGATACGAAAGTGTTCCATTAAAAAGAGCGTTAAAAATACATTAGAATAAATCAAAACCAGAAAATTGGAAGTTACGACATTGTGCGGTAAGGACAGTATGTGACATTTTGGATAGTAGAGATCCTTGAGTCTACAAATATAAGGACCGGACTTCTTGAACCTGTAGATAACTGGCCTTTGAACATATTATAAATAAGCTTGAAAATGTACGAGCTCGAACAATCTCACTGCTTTAACGTATTACACTAAGCAGAAAGTCCTATCAAAGTATAACAAAAAAGTAAGCTATACCAGCTTGCTTAGTTTGAAGATTATCCAGACGAAGTTTTAGAACTTGGATGAAACTATACCCTGACTGCATCACAACAAACGCCAATAAGTAAATTTAGTAAAATCTTTATCACCCTGTTTCGATGACGCTCATATCTTAAGAGCAAAGGATAGCGGAAATGCCCTGGAACAGTTGGGTTCAGGAATACCTCCCAAAATCACAACCAGTCAAACCAATAAAGGTAAAAGAAATAACTTTTGAACTCATTATTATTATCTACTATTATTATTGCAACTATATTATTGTATACAGACAAAGGACACAACAATTTTGGAGGAACAGTTCTGATTGAATAAATATTAATCACATCCAATCGAGTTTCTATCAACTAAACCCGAACATTTCCCTTTAAAATAAGTCCTAATTCATTATCATATTATTAAAATTAATGCAGATATTAATTTTCAAAAGGATTCCGACACCATTTTCAGGGAGTCTTTAGTATACTATAATAACAACAAATTTTAAATAAAAAAAAATTATATAAAATTTTTTTCACTAATTCTTCGAATACACAAAGTTTCAGAAGAATCGGCGATGTGCTATTCTAGATGAATTGACCCATACACAAAAAAACACCTACATATAATGCAGTTTTAAATAACATACATATCAGGAAAATCGTATTTTTTTGAAATTTTGAAAAAAATTTACAAACAAATTAATCAAATTATACTCACAGTTTCAGCTTCAAAACATAATCCAAAAGTGTATTTGGTTGGCTATTATCGATATTATCTCTCTTTAATTCAATGTCGTTATTCACTAGTTGCAAATGTTCTAAATTGATTTCTTTCATGTTATCATTGATATCAACAATATAGTTAGCAAAAATTGAATGGAAAAATGTCCAAAATGTTTTCACTACAATGTCATCTATTTGAGCGGTCGGCAACAGATCCATGGCAATCACTTTACGATAATAATACATAACATTTGGAACCATTTTATCTATTTCTTCTTGAGTTAAAGCAAATGGCCGATAATATATTAGCAAAATATTTGCTAGTCCAACCATAACTTCATTGTTAATAATCTTCTTTGCAATTATGCATTCCACTTTGGTACAGTTCTGGCAGAAATATGATGTGTCTAGAGTTTCATGAGTAAAACTTTTCCGATCTACGAAAAAATAAAAAATAATAGTTTTGCAAAATTTATGTATAAATAAATATAAATTGATGTATAGATAAATAAATACCTTTTAAATTTTTAAAAACTGCCCATGATATGTGATATTTACTGTCTTTGTAAGCCGTTTTAGTATTAATGCACATATTAGAAATATATTCTTTTTCATTGTATAACAATAAATTTGAGCAGCTCTTATCAAAATATTCTGAGTCGACACAATCTTCATCAATTTTCGTAATAAATGTGTGTTTAAAACCAATCCAATCTTTGCAATTTGTTGTTGATACAAGCCCGCCAGCTATTATGCAGGTAACACATCGACACGATCTAAAATAATACAAATTATAACATGTACAATGAAATATTTACATTCAAACTTACGCTTCATGAATATCCAGTGATTCCTGATAAATATGGCTCTGGTACTTGACATCTTCTGTAGTCCATTTTTTTTTAACATAAACTAGCATATTTTGCCAAACATAGTCCCGGTCACTATAATTTTCCCATTCTGGAATATCAACAAATTTATGAAATGGAACAAATTTATCGCATCGTAAAGCTTGAAAAAGATCATTCATTGCGCGAATCCTTTCACGCCTTTGTTTATCCTCTTGTGATATATGAAATTTATCTAAAGCATTCCAAACATTGCTCCAGTCTTTGCTAACAGCAATCATTTCATTGTCAAATAATATATATCGTCGAACAAGATCGATGTATCTGTTTGTGTAGACATTATTTTTCAACTAAAAATATAATCAAACGATAAATAATAGTCTACAAAAAAAAATAAATTTACCTGTAATATACATTGGAGAGCTTTTGCTGAAAAAGATGAATGTATCCATTTTTGGTACATAAGTTTATTCAGAAGCACCCAACTTAGCGAAAATTGATCTAAATGAGTAGTTTCAAAAGCATATAAAAGTGATCCCATTTTTTCAGCTACTGCACATAGTTCTGTATATCCTTCAAGTACATCTAAAAACCAAGAATATTTAAATATATACAGCATACAAATGAAATTCTTACAATTAATCAAATCTTCTGCTTGTGATTCTGTTTCCAAAGCCAAGCTCAACTTTTCTATAACACCCTCTGCATATGCTCGAGCAAAACACTCCACTTGAAAACTTATCAGTTCTAACAGTTGATGTGCATCATCTACTAACAACCTACATCAATATATAAAAGTGTATAGAAATGAGTTTATTTGAGTGCAGTGTATAACTGGAGAAAAAACCTGTCAATAGTCTGGGCGAAACTTTATTATTTTTCGGGTTAAAGTAAAGGAAGCAGTTAAAATGGAGTCGCACTAGAATACTAAAACCACTGCCACATACAACACATTAATTAAGTAAATACTCCAGGACGCGGTCAAAGTCGGAGGATAACATCAGTTGTTACGAGATTATGACGTTTTTTTTAGCCGATTGAATATGTGAAAAGGCCTTGTACACGTTTCGAATTTCGGTCTATTATTTACAATAAAAGTCCACAGAAGTAAGAACTAATTTGCTGCCTAATCAGACTTAAGAGATATGACGGATTGTGAAAACGTATACAAACCCGTTAAATGCTCTTTGTAGTTGAATTTCGAAAATGATTTTGGCTACAGGCTCAGTCACTAAGGTCGTATTCGAATACTTTCCTTCGTCTACGTCTACGTCTAGTTATAACAGTTTATGACGTCAGACATAGCAAAGCTGTGTCTCAATTCCATTTCGGTTCGTGTCTTGACTACGTTTACGACAGCTCTCAGTCAATCTTAGCAAACTTAAAAAAATTCTAATTTTTCTATTGAATTTTGACGGTTTAGCTTACGAACCACGGCCTACATATCGATTCGATGGCAACATCCGCGCACGCTGGTCTGCATTTGTCCGACTTCGCGCTGGCGTAAGTTGGCCCAACATGTATTTTGAAAGAAAAATAAATTAAGAACTTATCAACCAGCACTTTTCTTCATGATATCTCATCAGTAGCTCAGTTCTGTAATTTTCAGTGAGAAATGAATCAGCTATGAGTAGGCCGAAATTCTCACACGTACTTCTCACCTTGGAAATGAAAACCGTTTCTGTAATAGCACATGAGAACGATTATGATAGTTCTCATAGTTCCAATCAACTAGGGGAAATTTCCAATGGAATTTAAATATCAACTTGCATTGAATTTTAATTTAAATGTCAGTCTTTTTTTAAAAAAAAGAAAAATAAATAAATTTTACTTAGATTATGATACATACCGTACAACATATCTATGGTCACAGGGAATAACTTGGTAAGTCGAAAAATAGTAAAATGAGATAAGTGTACTGTGGTCATCTCCCAAGGCTTACACGCAATGTGAAAAAGTTATTGTTATATGTTATTTGATCACTGAGTTGTCAACAAATTTAATTTTTTCACAAAAACTGGATTTACAGGAATAGTTCCATAGTAAAATAGCAAAAAAGTGCTGCCCTGAATAGTTTCGTTTTTGGACTTACCTACTTATTCCCTGTGGCCACAGATATATTAAGAATTTGTGTTTAGTTTTTGTGTTTATGGCCCTTTTAAATACTAAATATATAGTACCAACCCATCTGAAAAGAGAGAAAAGTTTTTTTTTCGTACGTTTTTGACGCAAGAATTTTGAAATTTTGAATCTGAATGTCTGATCGAAATTATAAGGCTATTTTCGTTAACAGACAAAATCGTCGTACTCCTTAGGGCAGCTGTCGTACAAAAAGTAATTAAGAGACGTCTTCAAGAATATTGGCTAAGAACTTCGGAACGCTTTCAGCTACGACTTTAAAATTTTGAATACGTTGGTTTTCCAATAGTTGCAGTTAAAGGTTAGAATATGAAAAAGTTCTCATGAGTCCTTCGAGTAGCGAACTAGCCGATTTAGCGGAGCGGCTCAAAGTTACTGTGCTCTGGGTCCCGGGCCATAGAGATATAGTGGAAAATGAGCGGACTGATGAACTGGCCAGGAAGGGCTCCGCTCTTCCTCGCTCTCTTGCAGAACTAGTTCACGTTCCTTTAGGAGTTGTCAAGGAGGACATACTCTCGCACTTCGAATCAGCGGCTAACTCCAGATGGAAAAGCCTAGGAAGATGTGGCCATCTTGCAACCGATCCAAATCAGACGAACTTCCATACAAGACCCGGGCAGACATCTCCAGAATCACGGCGATTAGTACAGATCACTGGCCAATTGGGGATCATACATCCAAATTGGGTATTATGCTCAATGTACACTGTCGCAGCTGCCAGGACACTAATGAGCGAGAGTCGCTCATTCATTTCCTTCTCGAGTGTCCGGCTTTAGCTAGAGCCCGAGCGCGAGCACTACGCAAACCCTTCTACGGGGACCTGAGGGAGATTTCGATGAAGAAAATTGGAAAGTTCTTACTCTTCCTAAACAGTACAGGATGGATATAACGGATCAATTTTTTCTCACATTCATCTTTTAAAGTCTAGAGGATAGGGCTGACACTTAAACCAACCAACCTTCGAGTAGCTGCCATACAAAAATCCTGTAAATATGTCCTTACTCAATTTACGAAACTCAAAAAATCATTTTGCCACGAAATTGAAATTGTGTACAAATAACTTTTGAAAAAAATTATGTTTGAGTGCTTTAGTCAGCAAAATTCTTATACTCCTTCAGAACGGTTTAAACTACCCTGCAAGAAAGCGCTACCGAAAGTACAAACACATGCATTAAATCCAACACCCTGTTTAATTGTATGCGATTGTTTAATTGTATGCGATACAGTTAAACTTTGGAGTACATGGCCCTTTTCTAGTCTTATGTGCTATCAAATTTTCTCGTAAATTAGTAGAGAGGACCAATCCCGCAACGCCGTAACCCCTGCTGTACTACTATCATTTCTGTTCTACTGCACTTAGGTATCTGACGTTTTTGGATATTTCTAAACTTCTTGCTTTATTTCTCATTGCTTTTTTTAGGTTTTTCTTATTAAAAAAGGATTTTTTTCTTCAACACCTTAATCGGCCCGAACAGGTACCTGGGATGGAAAATGAAGACGCATTTTGAATTAAAACGGATATGTAGTTAAACTATAGGGTACCATTCCCATGTAATTTAGCCGTTAAATCGTACTGGCTTCGCTTCCAAATTTCCATGCATTCATGTAGTTAATTTTGTATGTAACTATAGGGTACCATTACCCTGTAATTTACCCGTTAAATCGAAATTCTGAATGTATGTATTTTCCAATAGTTCGAGGTAAAGACAGTATAGTTGAGTTGGCATACAAATATCTTGTAAAAATGTCTTCAATCATTCAGCCACGAATTTGGAATTTTATTCAAATTAGTTTTGACTAAAAACAAATTTCGAGTTTAATTGTAAGCGAAATCCTTTTACTCCTTCCGGTTGCTTCCACACAAAAAATCCTTAAGACACGTGTTCAACAATATTTTCCGATAACTTTTGAATGCTTCAGCTTCCTCCCTCCATCTCCCATGAAAATTTTTTCTTTCGGTGAACTTCAACAATATGAACTTCAACACTGAAGGTATTTGTCTTTTACTTTCGAGTAGTAAGCGGACGAGAGTCCTTAATAAAGGACAAACTACATGCACACTCTGTACTCTACTTTATCCTCAACTATATACAGGGTGTTTGGCACTCCGTCCGCCACCTTGTAAGGGGTTTTTACTTGATATATTTGGAGAAAAAAATTGTTCTACAGGGTGAGTCAATTTTCCATAACAGTGGAGATACAGGGTGGTTAAGAAAAGTGTTTTTGAACGGTACCCTCACTCACTTAAAACGTTATATCTTGAAAACGAATAATCATAAGGCAAAGTGTTATAACTCGTTTTTTAGGCAATCGGATTACCATTCATTTGATGTAACTGCACCCAATCTTGAGATATTTACTCGAAAACACAAATTTTTGCTACGGCAACCCTAAAAATTCAGTGATCAATGTAGTTTTTCTCAGAAAACCCCATTATAAAAATGTCATCTTAATTTTATTTTTTTATGAACCGTATTATTACCTACAAAAGCTGCATACATATGTATGAGTTACGTTTAACATTTTGGAAGTAATAGGTAAAAATACATATCGTATTTTATACAGGGTGTTTGGTACTCCGTCCACGACCCTGTATCTCCACTGTTATTGAAAATTGACCCACCCTGTGGAACAATTTTTTTCTCCAAATATATCAAGGAATAACCCCTTACAAGGTCGTGGACGGAGTACCAAACACCCTGTATATGTATTTATACTCTAGATGAAATCATATAAAGTATTATAAGTTTAATCCAGCCCAAAAGTTTGTAACGCATAGAACCAAGCCACGGACGAAAAAAGTTATATAATATTTTTTGTTTATTTGTGGCCAAAAACCTCAAATCCGCTTGACGTCCGTCCGTCCGACCGTCCGTCCGTCCATCCGTCCGTCCGTCCGTCCGTCCGTCTGTCCGTTAGCACGATAACTCAAGAACGCCTTCACCTAGGATATTGAAATTTTGAATCTGGATGTTTGGTTGAATTTGTAAGGCTAAGTTCGTTAACGGGCAAAATCGTCCTACTCCTTCGGGTAGCTGCTATACAAAATGTCCTTAAAACACGTGTTCAAGAATATTGGTCGATAACTTCAGAAGGGTTTAAGCTACGACATTGAAATTTTGTATGTGTTATTTATCCAATAGTTGGAGCTAAATATATGATTATGAACAAAATCCTGTTAGTCCTTCATGTAGCTGACATACAAATATCCTGTCAAAATGTATTCACTTAATTTACGAAACTCACTATAACTCAAGTAATCTTTTAGCTACGAATTCAAAATTTTGTATAAATTAGTTTTGAGTGAAAAGGAAGTTCGACTTTACTAGTCAGCGAAATCCTTTTACTCCTTCTGGTAGCTGCCATACAAAATGTCCTTAAAACACGTGTTTAAGAATATTGGCCGATAACTTCAGAAGGGTTTAAGCTACGTCTTTGAAATTTTGTATGTGTTATTTTTCCAATAGTTCGAGCTAAATGTATGATTATGAAGAAAATCCTATTAGTCCTTCGTGTAGCTGCCATACAAATATCTTGTCAAAACGTCTTCACTTAATTTACGGAACTTACTATAACTCAAGTAATCTTTTAGCTATGAATTGGAAATTTTGTACAAATTAGTTTAGAGTAAAAACGAAGTTCGAGTTTACTAATCAGTGAAAGCCTTTTACTACTTCTGGTAGCTGCCATACAAAATGTCCTTAAGACACTTGTTCAACAATGTTTTTCGATAACTTTTGAACGCTTCAAGCTACGAATTTGAAATTTTGTACACGTTCATTTTTAAATGGTTCCAAGGAAAAGGATAAATATGTAAGAAATCGAGTGAGTCCTTCCTGCACCTCCCATGTGAAAGTCCTTCAAAAGGGACTTTTTTTTTCGGTGACTTACCCAGTTCAAGATATGAAATTAAACACTGAATATTGTCTTTTAGTTTTGAGTAGCAATCTAATGGCAGTCCTTAATAAAGGACATAAAACATGCACACACGTAATTCTACTTTATCCCCAACTACAATATAAATCGGAGTTCAGTATTCATCTAGAGTATTATACGATTGGCTTGCAGCCAATCGCGACAGCAGTATGTTTTTCCTCCCACCTCCGCACGCCACTGCCGCAAAATATGATATTATTAACAATTAATATTTTGAACAAAAATGACCCCAAGGAAATTGCAATAGTTATGCAAATTATGATCATACTTTTTACTGGTATTAGGAACATCTGTGTAGATTTGCAACCCTTTTTTTTGCACGCAACATATTTTTAACAGGATTAATAGTAAAAAAAAGGATTTATTGAAAGAAAGGCCATAAAAAAAAACATACTGCAGTCACGATCGGCTGCAAGCCAATCGTATACTACTCTAGATGAATACTGAACTCCGATTTATATTGTAGTTGGGGATAAAGTAGAATTACGTGAGTGCATGTTGTATGTCCTTTATTAAGGACTGCCATTAGATTGCTACTCAAACCTAAAAGACAATAATCAGCGTTTAATTAGAAGAAGTAAAAGGATTTCGCTGACTAGTAAAGTCAAACTTCCTTTTTACTCAAACTAATTTGTACAAAATTTTGAATTCGTAGCTAAAAGATTACTTGAGTTATAGTGAGTTTCGTAAATTCAGTGAATACCTTTTGACAGGATATTTGTATGGCAGCTATACGAAGGACTAATAGGATTTTCTTCATAATCATACACTTAGCTTTAACTATTGGAAAAATAACACATACAAAATTTCAATGTCGTAGCTTAAACCCTTCTGAAGTTATCGACCAATATTCTTGAACACGTGTTTTAAGGACATTTTGTATGGCAGCTACCCGAAGTAGTAGGACGATTTTGCCCGTTAACGAACTTAGCCATACAAATTAACCAAACATCCAGATTCAAAATATCAAGATCCTAGGTGAAGGCGTTCTTGAGTTATCGTGCTAACGGACAGACGGACGGACGGACGGACGGACGGACGGATGGACGGACGTCAAGCGGATTTGAGATTTTTGGCCACAAATAAACAAAAAATAATATATAACTTTTTTTCGTCCGTGGCTTGGTTCTATGCGTTACAAACTTTTAGGCTGGATTAAACTTATAATACTCTATATGATTTCATCTAGAGTATAATTATCACAGTTTTTAAAATGGGTTGCGAATGTTGCAATTAATATACTGAAGCTCGTGTTTAGTTTGCACCCTCGTAGGCGACATGCATCCTGGCAAATTTGGTAACAATAGCAATTCCGTGTTTTTTGGACCCCCGAAAAAATTGCAGAAGTTTTGCAAATCGAACAGAATATTTAAATCAAATTCTCTCATCTTAATACAAATTTGCAACACCATCAGAGATACGCAACATGTTAAATTAGCAATAATAGCATTTAATAACAAGTTTGCAACCTCATACTCTACCCGCAACCTTACAATTCCAACCCCACCGATGAAATATCACAAGTCGTACATTCTAAGTACCTAAGCTTGACACTTGCTTATTATGTACGTAGTAAAATACTATTGGTAAAATAGTAGTTATCCGATATGAATGAAATCAAACATACTTTTCCCTGTATACATACATAGAAAATGCATTCAGAATTTGTATTTGTCAATCGTATTCAAAAATAAACAAATTCCACGGACCTAGCATAAAACGAGAAAAAAAAATGGTATATTGCACATTGCATAGTTCTTTTTTAAAGGCAGCGAAAATATAAGAAGGCATGTTTTTCCAAAATTCTCGCGGTCGGTATAGACGACCGCTTTTTTCCCTTCTGTAAACAACTAATGTGTAAACATTGGTATCATATTGTGAATATTCTGTCGATCGAGACCCTTTAGTTTTTCATCTTGCATTGCATAATAAAATTATGCGAAATTTTCAAACTCTACCTTCTTGTCGTTATAGTACTAATTTAGAAATACTGACATTTCATTTTTTACTAGAATATCTACATACAGTAAGTCAAGAATGAGTTTACACATAGAAAATAAATTCAATTTTTGAACTTTCTAATCAAAAAATACTACTTTTTATTTATGTATATAATTTTTTTTTTATCAATTATAGTTATTTACAGTATTTCAAAAAGTTACATAAAAAAAAGTACAAGTTCAGCGCAAAAGAAACGAAAAGAACAACAAAAACAATAATTACCAAATTTTTTAAGTGTCAAGTAACTCTTTTCACAACTGCTTTTGTTTGCACGAATTCAACGATGAGCGATACATTTACCCTAATCTTTGCTCCGCATTGTAAATTTCTATGAATTTGTTTGTTAGTTGATGATTAATTTTTACTTTATACGCATCATAAATAAAATATTGTGTTTTAAAAATACCTGGCAAGAGGTTATCGTTTGAGGTGGTTCAGCTGGTATACTACAATCACCAATTGGGCAAAACTGTACAGGAGCTGTCGGAAATGTTCTCTGTAACACGGAAGACAGTCCATAATGTTTTAAATCGAGCTGAAAACGAGGGCAGATTGGAGCCAAAGCGTGGAGGTGGTCCTAAACGAAAAATAACTGATCGTGCAGAGCGCGTAATGATGAGGAAACTCGGTGAAAACCCTCAGATTTCAACCCGAACTCTTGCAAGGGAACTTAAGGAAGAATGTGATGTTGTTGTTTCCCATGAAACAGTACGACAGACAATACTGCGAAACAAATACTCATCAAGAGCTGCACGTAAGAAACCGCTGCTTTCTGCACAAAATATCGAAAAACGTTTCTCCTTCGCTATGATGCACATTTCGCAACCTGTTGACTTTTGGGACGACGTCATATTCTGCGATGAAACGAAAATGATGTTGTATTACAACGATGGACCAACTAGAGTGTGGCGCAAGGCGATAACATCGTTAGAAAATCGCAACATCATTCCGACAGTTAAATTTGGAAAGTTGTCCGTTATGATTTGGGGGTGCATCTCAAGCAAAGGAGTAGGAGACATAGCTTTTATCGAGAACACCATGGACGCCCAACAATATTTGAATATTTTGAAAAAACATTTGACAAGCAGTGCGAATAAATTTGGATATATTAGAAACAACAAACCGCATTTTAAATTTTATCAGGACAACGACCCAAAACATAAGGCGCAAATAGTGCGGATGTGGCTTCTGTATAACTGCGGCAAAGTGATGGATACACCAGCCCAGAGTCCCGGCTTAAATCCAATAGAAAATTTATGGGTCCACTTAAAGAAACAGGTCGCTAAAAGGCAACCTAAAAATCGAACAGCATTAAAAACAGCAATACTAGAAGAATGGCAAAAGATACCGAGCAATTATGACCTGGAAAAGTTGGTTCATTCCATGAAAAAACGGCTACAATGCTAAAGGTGGCCATACTAAATATTAAATATGTTTTAAGATCAAGTTCTTCATTAATAGTAAATTTAATTAATCAATTCTTATTTTTTTCTATCTGTTGTGAAAAGAGTTATTTGACACTTAAAAAATTTGGTAATAATTGTTTTTGTTGTTTTTTTTCGTTTCTTTTGCGCTGAACTTGTACTTTTTTTTATGTAACTTTTTGAAATACTGTAAATAACTATAATTGATAAAAAAAAAATTATGTACATAAATAAAAAGTAGTATTTTTTGATTAGAAAGTTCAAAAATTGAATTTATTTTCTATGTGTAAACTCATTCTTGACATACTGTAGGTCAATAGGTACAGTCGAGGACATGCTGTAAGGATGGAAATTCTGAGTTGAATTTCCACCCACACCAAATACCAAATAACAGAGGACCAGAGCGCATTGAATTAAAAAAATGTAAATGAATTATAAGTAAATAAACATGATTTTTTGCAATAATATAATTCGCAGACGACAAATATTCTCGCGAATATATAGTCTACAACGAACAACCAGAAGGCAGGCAGTCGGCAGCGATCAGCCAGTAGTCGAGGTTGTGGATTTATAATTCCGGCAAGGCAAAAACTGAAAACTGTATTCAGTCAAGTCGACCTATGTCCTTTGGGCTGTGGATTCTATAATTCCGCCAAACCATAGACTCGAGGAAACTGAAAGACTGGGTAAACGGCCGTCACTGACCATGCCATTCTATTATTAAGGCTGTGGCTTCTATAAGTCCGCTTATAATAGAAAGGGCCAGTCATCGTGATTAAACGCACTGAGTCAAGGGTAGCCAGCACAATCGGTAGGCGAGCAGAGACGAAAGACGACGAGCCGAGACGAGTTACTACGACCGTGCTACAGGACGCGATGACCGAACAGCTAGGGCAGATCAATGAATTTCTGGACAAAGAGCTACACGCCTTTGACAAGATCAACGATGTCTCGAACATCACAAAGCACAAAATCATAATGAGAGATGACCGACCATTCAAACATCGATACGCCACTAGCAACCCTATAACACAAGCAACTATCAATGTGGAGTTAGACGAGCTGATCAAGAAGGGATGCATAGAACCATCACACAGTCCATACAGTCGGTGGTGTTAGTGAAGAAAAAGAATGGCAGTTGGCGACTGTGTCTCGACTTTCGGCAGCTCAACTCTCGATCGATACCCGACGCATACCCTATACCAGGAATCCAATACATTCTGGACCGATTACGCGATGCGAAATTCATCAGCAGCTTGGACCTGAAGAACGGGTATTGGCAGATACAAATGGACGAGTCAAGCAAAAAGTATACGGCATTCACTGTACCCGGACGCGGGTTGTTCCAATGGCGAGTCATGGACTCCACTCGGCACCCGCAACCTTCCAACGAGCCTTGGTCCAGGGCCATCCGACATGAGATGGAGCCATTTGCCTCTGCCTACTTGGACGACATAATCGTCACCGGCAAAACCTTCGAAGAACACATGCACAACCTGAGTGAAGTTTTCCGTCGCCTACGAGCCGCAAACCTCAAGATCAACGTAGACAAGTGTCAATTCTTCAAGAAAGAGACGAAGTATCTGGGATATGTTATCAGCGAAAAGGGAATACACACGGACCCAGACAAAGTAGCCGCGATTGATGCTCTACAGCCACCCGCAAATGTACGAGAAATACGGCGGTTCCTTGGAATCGCGTCCTGGTATCGACGATTCGTCCCGGAGTTTGCCAATGTCGTTCATCCTCTAACCACCCTACTGAAGAAAGGGAGCATTGGAAGTGGCAAGAAGAACAACAGGCAGCATTCGACACCATTAAAAGGAAGCTCTCGGAGGCACCAATACTATCGTGTCCAGATTTTAGCCAGAAGTTTACGCTCCAGACTGACGCAAGTGACTACGGGCTCGGAGCCGTACTAACACAAGAAAAAGACAACGCAGAACAAGTAATAGCCTACGCAAGTCGACATCTGAACCAAGCAGAACGGAACTATTCCCCGACAGAGAAGGAATGCCTGGCCATTATCTGGGGTATCCGCAAAATGAGACCATACGTAGAAGGTTACCACTTTACTGTCATCACGGATCATCTAGCACGCAAATGGCTAAACTCGATACATAGCCCGTCAGGACGAATCGCAAGGTGGGCCCTCGAATTGCAACAGTATACTTTCGACGTCCAGTATAGACGTGGCAAGCTGAACGTGGTCGCTGATGCACTTTCCCGACAGACAACAGAAACACTATACATGGCCGATACCGAAGCCACCAGCGACTCAGGCTGCAAATGGTTGGAGAAAAGGAAAGCTGAAGTAAAGAAAAACCCAGAAATGTTCCCAGATTATGTCTTCGAGAACCACCAGCTATACAGGCATATTCCACACCAAGCTAATGACGAAGATTGTGCGCCGTGGAAACTTTGCGTCCCGACACCACTTCGCGATCGGGTCCTTAAGGAGAACCATGACGAACCCAGTGCAGGACACCTCGGCATCCAGAAGACCATCTGAAGAATCACCAATCGATACTACTGGCCCGGAATGTTCCGAGAAATTAGCCGATACGTACGACGCTGCGAATCCTGCCAAAGATACAAACCCAGTCAGCAAAAACCTGCAGGAAAGATGTTCTCCCAAATTGCGGAGGAACCCTGGAGTATTCTGTGTGCCGACTTCGTGGGACCTTTGCCACGTTCTAAGCACGGAAATACTATGCTAATAGTGTTCTTCGACAGGTTCTCGAAGTAGACCGAGATGATCCCACTTCGCAAAGCAACTAGCGAAGGGTTACGGAAAGCATTCCGAGAACGAATCTTGGCCAGGGTTGGAATCCCCAAAGTTTTGATCACCGACAACGGATCGCAATTCACCAGTAGAGCATTCCAGAAATTCCTGCTATAGTTAGGAGTAAAACAACAATTCACCGCACCATACACACCGCAAGAAAATCCTACCGAACGAGCAAATAGAACGATTAAAACAATAACCACACAGCTGACGGACAACAACCAACGCGATTGGGACAACGTACTACCAGAAATCTCCCTGGCCATAAACTCTGCCATATCCGAGACTACCGGATACAGCCCCGCATTCCTGACACAAGGACGAGAATTCCGTCTACCCCGGACCTTATATGACGAACAAACCTTTGGAACCGCTAACCCGTCACAAACGCCAGCCGAAAGGGCCACGAGACTACAAGAAGTTTTCCTAATCGTACGCCGGAACCTGGAACGAGCAGCACAGGACCAAGGGCGACACTACAATTTAAGAAGACGACATTGGACCCCTACGATCGGCCAACAGGTCCTAGTAAAACAACACCCTCTCTCAAAAGCTGTCGACGGTTTCGCGGCAATATTGGCCCCAAAATTCGACGGTCCATATAAAGTGCTAAATTTCACTTCACCCGTAATAGTTCAGCTACAGAAGGAGAACGATGCTAGCACGCGGAATGCTCATGTCAACGAATTAAAAGCCTACCACGCTACGGACGGATAGAACAAACTTCGATCACTTTAGCCACACCTGTAGCCATGAAGCTATCTCTCCCAAATAGGGGGGAAGTGTAAGGATGGAAGTTCTGAGTTGAATTTCCACCCACACCAAATACCAAAGAACAGAGGGCCAGAGCGCATTGAAACAAAAAAATGTAAATGAATTATAAGTAAATAAATATGATTTTTGCACTAACATAATTCGCAGACGACAAATGTTCTCGCGATTATATAGTCTACAACGAACAACCAGAAGGCAGGCAGTCGGCAGCGATCAGCCAGTAGTCGAGGTTGTAGATTTATAATTCCGGCAAGGCAAAAACTGAAAACTGTATTCAGTCAAGTCGACCTATGTCCTTTGGGCTGTGGATTCTATAATTCCGCCAAACCATAGACTCGAGGAAACTGAAAGACTGGGTAAACGGCCGTCACTGACCATGCCATTCTATTATTAAGGCTGTGGCTTCTATAAGTCCGCTTATAATAGAAAGGGCCAGTCATCGTGATTAAACGCACTGAGTCAAGGGTAGCCAACACAATCGGTAGGCGAGCAGAGACGAAAGACGACGAGCCGAGACGATACTACAAGCCGAGACGAGATACGGCGAGCAGAGATGAAAGACGACGAGACACAACGAGCCGAGACGAGATACTACGAGCCGAGACGAGATACGACGAGCCGAGACGAAATACTACGAGCCGAGACGAGGTACGGTGAGCAGAGTCGAAAGACGACGAGCCAAGACGAGATACAACGAGCCGAGACGAGGTACGGCGAGCAGAGACGAAAGACGACGACGAGCCGAGACGAGTTAAGAGGAGCCGAGTCGAGATACGGCGAGCCGAGATACGACAAGCCGCGACGAGAGACGACGAAGCGCGACGGGAGACAGCGAACCAGGACAAGATACGACGAGTCGAGACGCCAGTGCAGAAAGATAATATGAATTTGGAAGTGTATAGAATGAATTTTGAATTTGAATGTGTTATTTAAACTAAATTGAATTAAAATGAAGTCAAATCAAAAATAAATTTTTGTAACGAACCTGGCAACCGCTGAATATACCCCGGCAACTAAACAAGTCGTTACAATGCTCGGTACCAAAGAACATATAACATATGTTATATAATTCTTGCTAACCGACCGACTATCATATCAAAGTAGGTATTTGGAGTTAAATTTGAAATTTTTGATTTTTCATTCCATCTTTAGGTTTATATGATGTCGCACTACTTGCTACCTACGTACATACCTAATTACCTTCACAACTATTTTCGTCATAAAATTGCATGTACATCGTTTTGGATTTTTTCGAATTAGTACGTGTCTTCAACAATTGAACTAAGGAGGCCAACCATTAACCATAATAAAAGTGAAATCCAATTATTTTTTATATACCTACTGCAAGATGAAAAATCTACCAACAGTCTGGGCGCAACTTTATTATTTTATGGGTAGAAGTCCGAAACGTGTTTAATGGTGAGATGCGGTGTAAGTTACTATGAGACTGACAACCTAAGGAATAATCAGGAGGCTATTTGAAGCTTTCCCCCAGGAGGCTTAATACGGAAAAATACTTAAATCGGTTTTTCCCCGACTATGCTTAAAGCTTATAGAAGAGAAAGTGAATTCCAAACTTCAATATACCTAAGAAATATATCAGAATTCGTGAATATGTACACAACCACTTTTCATCCCCTTAGGGGTTGGATATCGAAAAATTTGTAATAACGTTTCTAGGCGCTAATATAAATAGCCCGCAGAAGTAAAATTGCTTTGATAGCTCGACATGTCTAAAAGTTTTAAGAAAACTCGTGAAAATGTGGATTCAAGGACATTTTTTTACTCAACCTCTAAACGCCAATAAAAATCTGAACTTTTTTTTTACTTTAATTACTCTAGTAATAGATTTACATATATGTACCAAGTTTCAACTTTCTGGCATAAGCCGTTTCTGAGATATAAAAAACCACCCCTCACCCCCGTACCTTGCTACACCTATCAAAAATTTTATTTTTCTAGGATGTTTCTATAGTGGCTCTATATAATCCTAAATTTTTAGCTTTCTATTCATTACGATTTTCGTGAAATAAAAATCAGAATGTTTTCCTTTCTACCCCCTTTCACCATCACCCCCAACACCCACACCCCCAACATTTTTTTTCCTACTAAAAGTCTACCCTCTCCAACTCCTGTAAAATGTTCAAGATCATATCTGATACGGTTTCTGAGATATAAAAATTAAATTTTTTGTGAAATTGCTGTCTCCCACTTTCGTGCTCCACCTCGCTCCTCAAAAAATTTACTTTCAGTAGACTCCTCTTGTGATCCCATATACAGAAACTAAATTTTATCTTCCTGGTGTAATTGGTTCGGAAGATATTAAAATCCAAAGTTTTTCACACACACACCCCACCAAATACAAATTCTGAACGCATTTTACTTTATTATTTTAATAATAAAGTATTGTTATCGATTTTAAAAAAAAAAAAATTTGCTACCCTGAAAATTTTTTTTTATACGTTTCTTGACTAAAAAGCACCAAAAAAGCAAAAAAAATGTTCAGTCCGTCTGTGCGCCGTCCGCCGTACGCAAAACGTTTGAAAGCTTATAACTCTCAAACTCTTTGAGCTATTAAGTTGAATTTTTTTTTGTTGGTAGACTGAGCAGACCCCTTCAAGTGGCCACCTTTTGAGTGGTGGGGGTGTGAGGGGGGAGGTGGGGGAAGCGTTTTAGACGGAAAATTTTGGTTTCTAGATCTCAGTAACCACTTAGGCTAGGAAGCTGAAACTTGGAATTTATATAGAGGATCGATAGTGGACCCATTTGCAAAATTATGATATAGGTAAAGGGGTGTGGGAGTGGGGGGAATAATAATGCGTCCGAAACGCAAAAAAGGCGAGATTGAGACATTCTAAAATCCATATCTCCTAATCGGTTAATGTTTCGAAATTAAAACTTAATGAACATCTGTGGGATGTGGGATACTAGGAGAATAGATCGGAAACAAATTTTTGAGGAGGCAGTGGCGTACGGAGGTGGGGAGTGAAAAACTTTAGATTACGATATTTCACGAACCAATTACACTACACAAATAAAATTCGGTTTCTGTATTAAGGTTGACAAATAAAGTTTGCTGAAAGTAAAATTTTTTAAGGGGGCGGTTGAGTATGCAAGTGGAGGGGATAAGAATTTTTCTAAAAAATCACGTCTCATATCTCAAGAACAATGTACGATAGATGCTTAGAATTTTTACCAGAAGTAGGCCCAATAGACCCCTAGTAGGAAAAAAAATTTTGAGAGTGAGGGTGTAGAGGGTGAGGCTGGGAGAGGGTGAAAAGGAAAAAGTTCCGATTCTTATATCTCGAGAACCTAAAATGACATCAAGCTGAAACTTGGTATTTAGATAGAACTATAATAGTAGCATGTTGAAAAAATATAATTTTTTATAGTGATAGTATGGTAGTGGGTGGGGGGGTGTTTTTCCTAACTATAGAACGGCTTATGCTAGAAATTTGAAACTCGGTACGTATATGTAAGTCAACTAGAAAAGTAATTTTGATAAAAAAAAAATCAAATATCCATTGGCGTACAGAAGGGTGGCAAAAAAAATTATCAGTGAAAATGGAATGCATATATTTTCACGATTTTCGTCATATCTATTAGGTATTTTCAAATAATGAAATTATTTTTATTCCACGTATTCTTCATAGAAATACCTAGAAGGTGTTTTTAAGATTTTTTGAAATTCGACCCCCACGATGGTGTAAAGGGGTTGTATACATTTTCACGAATTCAGCCGTATCCCTCCGGTCTGATTATATATCGAATATATTTTTACTTCTACGGACTTGTTTAATAATCACCAAAAACTTGTTTTCAAATCTTTTCCTTTTTTCAACCCGTAAGAGGGTATAAACGGGTTGAACACGTTTTCACGAATTCCGTCATATCTTTTAGGAGTGATAAGACATCGGATTGGTTTTCACTTCCTCGGGCTTTCTTTATATATATCTAAAAACTTATTTCAGGATTTTTGGATATTCAACCCCAAAGAGTGTGCAAAGGGGTTGCATATGTTTTCACAAATTCCTATATATTTCTTAGTTCTGATGTGATATCGAATTCAGTTTAACTTCCTAAGGCTTCCTATATAATCGTCAAAAGTTGATTTCAGTATTTATAGATATTCAACTGCAAGAGGATGTAAGGCTTTCGACATATTTCTTACGATTGATAAGATATCAGATTGGTTTTCACTTCTATATTATCGCCTACAAATGCATTTCCGATTTCATCAAATGGCCCAAAACCAAATCACGAAAAATCTCCTAATCGCGTAACAACTGATATTATACTACGACTTAGACCTCGTCCCGGAGTATGACCCAATTATGTAATTCATATGTTATATGTGGCAGCGGCGTAAGTATTCTAGCGCGACCCCATTCTAACCGCTTTCTGAACTTTTTTTTGAGCTTTCAGTCACATAGTAACCTACACCGCGTCTCAGAATTGAACGCATTCCGAACTTCTACCGAAAAAATAATAAAGTTGCGCCCAGACTGTTGGCAGATTTTTTATGTATGTACAGGGAAAAGTATGTTTGATTTCATTCATATCGGATAACTACTATTTTACCAATATTATACACCATATACACATTTACAATATATAGGTACTTAGAAAGTACGATTTGTGATATTCCTTCGGTGGGGTTGGAATTGCAAGGTTGCGGGTAGAGTATGAGGTTGCAAACTTGTTGTTGCGTGCAAAAAAAAGGGTTGCAAATCTACACAGATGTTCCTGATACCAGTAAAAAGTATGATCATAATTTGCATAACTATTGCAATTTCCTTGGGGTCATTTTTGTTCAAAATATTAATTGTTAATAATATCATATTTTGCGGCCCTAAAAATGGGTTGCAAATCTAATACAATATCGAAAATACCCTGTTCAACATTATCCTAAGTTTGCAAAACGTTTGTAATTTTTTTGTAGTCTACATAACGAAACTACGTTTTTAACCATTTTGAGCATGTTGCGGACCTCGGAGAGATCCTAGGTGAAGGCGTTCTTGAGTTATCGTGTTCACGGACAGACGGACGGACGTCAAGCGGATTTGAGGTTTTTGGCCACAAATAAACAAAAAATAATATGAAAATACAAGTTTTCCGGGTTCAATACTGTTCCTGTTTATTTTTGCGTGACGTTTCGGACTCGACTGAGTCCTTTATCAAACTGATCGACAATATCTTTACAAACTGTTTTTTTATGAAAGCAGGTAGAAAAAAGGTTACAATATTTAAACAAACGAGTCAATTAAAGACAAAGGGGGAAATTACGTTAACAAGGGTAGTCATAAAACTATTAAAAGGATCGGAGTTAATTAAAAGGGGATATTTATGAAATCTAAGCTTTCTTATTGGTTTTTGGGATCGACGATTCTGGTCCTTCTCTTCAGTTCTCTGGTCCTTCTCTTCAGTTCTCTGTTTATACGAAACCTACTCACACAAACAGGTATCTACATGCATCATCCCACCATCATCCTAAGCAGAAGGAAGGAGTACTTAGAACTCTTATCCACAGAGCACACTGTATCATACGCCCATACGCCCTTCGCAACGAAATGGTACATCTACAGAAAACCTTTGCAGCCAACGGATACACGAAGAGCACTATCAACAGAGTATGCAAACAAAAACTAAAAGCTATGAAAAGCCAGGAAGAGAAAGATAAGAACGACCATACTATCAAACGGTGGGTAACATTACCTTACATAGAAGGTACCACAAATCAAATCGGCAGGGTACTCAAGAAAGCTGACATACGGACGACCTACGGCAACTACGATCCGAGGCATCATAGGAAACCAAAAGGATAAAATCCCATTGGAAATGGGGGGTATTTATAAAGTTCCTTGCGGGTCTTGCAACAAAGTCTCCATAGGAGAAACGGGACGGACCATCAGAACAAGGATTCGTGAACATCAGCGCTGTACACAAAAAAACCAGGTCCACTCATCGGCAATTGCGGAACATGCAGCGGTAGAAAACCACTCAATCGATTTTAACAACGTTAAAATATTGGCCAAGACAAAACACTGCCATCAAAGAATCGCAAGAGAAGCGATTGAGATAGCCAAATACCCACAAAACTTCAACCGAGACGCTGGATACAACCTCTCTTCACTTTGGCTACCTGCTCTACGTTTTGGAAAAAACACTGTTTATGAAAAATCGTCGATCCCAAAAACCAATTAAGCTTAGATTTCATAAATATCCCCTTTTAATTAGGTTAGGTGGGTAGCTATTGACAGAGATAGCTAGCACATAGACCGCTAGATGGATCCGTTGTTATCCCACTGCACCACGGCACGGCGCGTACGGCTGATGGCTGTTTTTTGGCTAATTTTCAAGAACAAATTGAGCCCAATTGTCCGCGGTATTGTTCTATCAAATATTATTCCGTGTTTCTTGGTGCGAAGGAGAGGAGAGTTGGAAGGAATTTTGGGAAAGAAAGGGGATACCGAACTTAGGAATGGGAAGGAAGATCAGGAATCGGGCCGGGTATGGCAGTGTACTAGCAGGTGTTAATGATCATAATTTCGCAGTACTATTGGCTGTGATACAATCTACCAGAACAGCAAAGTTGCCTATAGCAAATCAACTACTGTCTGGCAGCTCTGATGGTATTTGTGAATCTGATAAAAATGTAAACAGAACTCATTTGCTCAGGTTTAAATCCTTTACAAGTGACCCTATTAAACATTCCGCACTGTTCACGATTTATATTAATATTCTGAAACCTATAGCAACTGAAAAATTCATATAAATAAATTATGCATTGAGTGGGAATTGAACCCTGGTAGCAATGTTTTCAAGACCTAGTACACTACCACTGGACTACACCCGGCTATCCCTTTTAATTAACTCCGCTCCTTTTAATAGTTTTATGACTACCCTTGTTAACGTAATTTCCCCCTTTGTTTTTAATTGACTCGTTTGTTTAAATATTGTTTGTAAAGATATTGTCGATCAGTTTGATAAAGGACTGTCGAGTACGAAACGTCACGCAAAAATAAACAAGAACAGTATTGAACCCGGAAAACTTCTATTTTCATTTCAACATGTACTGTGAAAACATTCACCAAAAAAAAAATATACACTTTTTTTCGTCCGAGGCTTGGTTCTATGCGTTACAAACTTTTGGGCTGGATTAAACTTATAATACTCTATATGATTTCATCTAGAGTATAAAAATTAAGGCAATATATATTATTTGAAATAGGCTTCGGTTAATATGCTACAATATACCACATTTATCATCCAGTGTATACCACATTAACCCCCAAGTCTTCTAGATGCAATTATAGGCATAGTGAATTCTCAATAAATTTGAAAAATAGTATAAATTAAATGGAAAATCACAACAAACTAATTAATTAGTATTTGTGAATAGATGAAAAACAAATAGGTATACCATATTACCCGAAGTTACTCTAATATTAAAATTGGTTTGAACGCTATAATATTAAAACTCTGCAGAAGTTTAAACCAATTTGATATCTCACCTAAGAGATATAGCGAAAATTGTGAAAACGTATGCAAGCCCAACTTTAAAAAAATTCTGAAAACAATTTCTAGGTTTGACGAGTCCGAAGAATAAAATGAATTTAATATTTCAGAAGATCTAAGAAATTTGACAAAATTCGTGGAAATACATGCATTTCGTATTAACTGACCATTAATCCCCTTCCGTACCCTAATTGATATCTACATTTTTTTTAATTAATTTTCTAGTAGATCTACATATAATCACGAAGTTATAACTTTCTAGCACAAGCCGTTCTATAGATAGGAAAAAAACACCCCACCCTCGTACTATGGTTGGTTTACGTGGTGGCTCGTCTGCCGAAAACAGGGCTCAATTAGCACAGGGAGCGCCGTTTTGATACCACAACTCGTTTAACCTGGTCGTTGAGGGCTGATGAAGTAGATCGTACTATACTACCACTAATAAAAATTATACAACATGCCACTACTTAGCGGTCTATTAGGCATACTTCCCCTAAAATTCTAAGCATCAATCATAAATCTTGAGACATGAGATGTAATTTTTTAGGAAAAATTCTTATCCCTCCCTGCCATGCTCCGCCGTTCTTAAGTCATTTCCACAATATTGGAATTCACTGCATTTCGTTTATGCTAGTGAAAATATCATTCGCAGACGTGTAGTTGATTTTTTGCTGTACAATTATTTTTCACGGGCGTGTATCGGTTTAATGAAAACAACCCACATCGCATCTCTCGAGGTTTTGGCCGGCGTACCCCCAATTCATTTTCGGTTTCATTGACTGGTCGAAAAATTCTTTATTCGAACGAATGTATTGGATATTCCCATTCTACATGAAAGTCTATCCGAACTAAGGGCACGTAGAGAAAGCATGCGAGCTAAATATTAGAAAATCACAAATGCCACACCGATTTCAGCACGACCTAAAAGTAGTTCAGTACACACCTACAACCCGATTAGATATGACCGAAATAGTTAAAGGAGTCCCTAGGACCATGCTCCCTTATGTAGCGAACAATCTATTCGCGTCTTTCATTGGATCCTTGGAAGAAAAGCCAATAATTTTCTACAGACGGCTCGAAATCAGTAGAGGGGACAGGTGGAGCTTTCTATCTTAATGAGTCCTGCCAAATGAGCTTCAAACTGCCAGAACCGGCATCAGTATCTCGGCAGAAGCAATCGCTGTATATATGGCATGCCGCAATATTCAACTGTATCACTCCCGGGGAAACTACTTAATTTTATCTGACAGTCTGTCAACAATACTCGCTATAAGCAATGGCAAGCCTTCCCATACATACGTGTTCAAATGCAAGAAGGTCCTCTTACAACTCGATAGTGTTGGATACAAAGTAACACTGAGCTGGGTTCCAGCACATTGCGGTATCCGAGAAAACGAACTAGTAGACAAGCTAGCGCGCGAAGGCGCGTCCTTACCTCTCACACAAACGCTTTTCTCGAATCCGCTTCAAGAAGACTTCATGACGACTCCGAAACAAAGACTTTTAGATAGGTGGCAAAAACACTGGCAAGAAGACGACATGGGTAGATACTGTCACTCCATAATTCCAATGATCTCAATACATGCATGGTTCCAAAGACTGCTGGTAGAACCTAGCCGCTCATGGCTAATCACAATGGCCTCAATACCAACTTGAACCGACTAGGAATTAATGCAAGCCCACTGTGCGCCGATTGCAACCAATATGAGACTGCCGATCATGTCTTTTGGTCATGTTCCAAATACCCCTTTAGAACTACATTTCTTGCATCTCTAGCGACTTTAGGCTTCACTCCTCCTCTGTTTATACGGGACATCATCGCAACACAAACCTCTTTTAGTGCTGTTTAACTTCGCTAAAGCAAACAATATACGTTTTTAATATTATTTTAAATACACTTTTCCACGGCTCCAATATGGCTACAGCCTCTGAGCCTCTTAATTTAAGGAAAAAAAAAATTATTTTTCACAAGAAATTATTACCGAAATTATTGTATACTGCTAACGCGTATTCAAGAATATTGCCGATAACTTCAGAAGGGTTTAAGCTACGTCTTTGCAATTTTGTATGTGTTATTTTTCCAGTAGTTGGAGCTAAATGTATGATTATCAAGAAAATCCTATTAGTCCTTCGTGTAGCTGCCATACAAATATCCTGTCAAAAAGTCTTCACTTAATTTACGGAACTCACTATAACTCAAGTAATCTTTTATCTTTTAACTCGAAATTTTGTACAAAGTAGTTTTGAGTGAAAACGAAGTTTAAGTTTACTAGTCAGCAAAATCCTTTTACTTCTTGTGGTAGCTGCCATACAAAATATCCTTAAGACACGTGTTCAACAGTATTTTTCGATAACTTTTGAACGCTTCAAGCTACGAATTTGAAATTTTGTACACATTAATTTTTGAATGGTTCCAAGGAAAAGGATAAATATGTAAGAAATCGAGTGAGTCCTTCCTGCACCTCCTATGTGAAAGTCCTTCGAAAAGGACATTTTTTTCGATGACTTACCCAGTTTAAGGTATGAAATTAAACACTGAATATTGTCTTTTAGGTTTGAGTAGCAATCTAATGGGAGTCCTTAATAAAGGACATACAACATGCACACGTAATTCTACTTTATCCCCAACTACAATATAAATCGGAGTTCAGTATTCATCTAGAGTATTATACGATTGGCCAGCAGCCGATCGTGACTGCAGTATGTTTTTTAATTGCGGGTACTTATGACCTTCTGTATAGCAGGGACATGTTTTGAAAAGTTGGTGAGGTTTAGATATACTTGTTCCACTGCTAAAATTCACAGAACCTTATTTCAATGTAAACTGTACCCTAAGCTTTAAATGCGTTTTTCTCGAAACAGCGTTTTCAAAAACGGTACCAGGATTATCTTCGCGACTACTGGACCGATCGGGTCCTACTTTTGCACAATTGTGTTTAATACAACACTCTTACGTTTACCGAGCCATTTTTTCGATATCTTGCTTAGTTTTTTTTATCATAATTACTGAACAATTTTGAGGCGAAAAATGGCATTTTTAATTCCGACAAAATTGAATTTTGAAATTCCGGCTCGGTAAGCTTTAGCTATGTATTTACTTTCAGAAAAAAAAATTTCGATAAAAAATGGCGGAGGAAAGTCTGGTAACGAAATCGCTCACAGCAAAACGACTGTAACTTTTTTACCGTTTGAAATTTTCCAACCAAATTTTCACATAATATAGACAAAATGTAATAGTTTAAAAGATATACAGGGTGTTTGGCACTCCGTGTGCCACCTTGTAAGAAGTTATTCCTTGATATATTTGGAGAAAAAAATTGTTCTACAGGGTGGGTCAATTTTCAATATTAGTGGAGATACAGGGTGGTTAAGAAAAGTGTTTATGACCGGTACCCTCACTCACTTAAAACGTTAAATCTTGAAAACGAATAATCACAAGGCAAAGTGTTATAACTCGTTTTTTAGGCAATCGAATTACCTTTTATTTGATGTAACTGCACCCAATCTTCAGATATTTACTCGAAAACACATATTTTTGCTACGTCAACCCTAAAAATTCAGTGATCAATGTAGTTTTTCTCAGAAAACCCCATTATAAAAATGTCATTTTAATTTTATTTTTTTATGAACCGTATTATTACCTACAAAAGCTGCATACATATGTATGAGTTACGATTAACATTTTGGAAGTAATAGGTAAAAATACATATCGCATAAAAATTAAATATTTAAAAAATCAGTGCATGTGCATGTTGATCTACGCTACTTGCTTGAATTGAAAGAATTTAATAGACACAAATTTTTGCTACGTCAACCCTAAAAATTCAGTGATCAATGTAGTTTTTCTCAGAAAACCCCATTATAAAAATGTTATCTTAATTTTATTTATTTATGAACCATATTATTACCTACAAAAGCTACATACATATGTATGAGTTACGATTAACATTTTGGAAGTAATAGGTAAAAATACATAAAAATTAAATATTTTAAAAGTCAGTGCCATGAAGTGGACCTCGTCTAAGAACCTGTTTAATTTGTCGGTAGTACTGCAGTATTTTTATTCCACATTTATTAATATTTAAAGTATGTAGGAAAACAATGAAATGTAAGTGAGTTTCAACATAATTGATGCTTTTACCTGAATGCAGTAGGTAATACAGAATTGCAAAGATACCGTCATTGAACGTGAACGCGAACAGGTGTCTTCTCTTCATTAAGTGCGATAATAATTTTAACGGTTGCAAAGAGCTTTTCGAAGATCCAAAAGACATAATAATGTGTATCGGCTGTGGCTGTTACTTTCATTCGAGGTGCTCAAGTTTAAAGACTCTAGAAAAACTAAGAAAACTGCGTAGTCAACGTGATCAGTGGCTGTGTGATTCATGTAAAACCCAAAAAGGGACTTTGGGAAATTCCGGCTCCAATGGTGTTTCTGACAACTTAAACTTAAACGATTTCTACTTAAAAATAAAAAAGGAAATCAGTATACAAATAAAAACCGCTATGAGTGCTCTCGAAACTTCGATGCAATTCATGTCTGATAAATTCGACGAATTCTCTGCGCAGATTAACTCTACTATTACCGACATGAAACAAATAAAGGCCGAAAACATAGCACTAAAACAAGAGGTAACACAGCTAACGTCACATGTCAACAACATCCAGCGTGAATTGCGACGCGATCAACGGCATATCAGAAAGACCCAACGAGAATGTCAACGGGATAGTTCAGGACATTGCAAACGAAATTGGTACTTCGGTCACCGAACTCGATTTGCAAAATGTTTACAGACAACGCAACGGAACAAAACCTTCTAATACCATCATAGCGAGATTCACACGATGATCGACTCGAAACAACTTTATGCAGGCATACAAAGAAACTGTTCATCGACAACACCGTGGACCGGGAATAATCTCTAAAAAAATAAATAGAGATGACAGAATATTTATATCCGATCAGCTTACGCCGTATACAGCTATGCTATTGAAAGAAGCAAAAACAATATTACGACCAAAAAACTTCAAGTACATATGGACCAAAGACAACCAGGTATACACTAGGAGAGATGGGAATGAGCAAACGATAATAATAAAGGATTTAGACATGTTACATGATTTAGTAAAGTAGGTAACCTAATAAATCTTACATTTGAATTAAATTTCTTATATTATCTAAATAACGAATGGCGAACCATGACGTAATTGAGGATTACTTAAATACAGCTAATTTCATTGAAACTGACAAATTGAAATATTTACAAGGAAGTAATAAATGTGATATCATATCAATAAACATAAGAGGTGACAAAAATAGAGATGAATTGTTCGTATGGTCACAAAATAATGAGATAAAATTTGGTATAATTGTCCTAGTAGAATGCTGGCTTAGGACGTCTCATAATCTATAATTGAGATAGAGCTTAACAGTGTTCTCTCAAAAATTGCTACATTCCATAAATCTCCTGGTGAACCAGACGGCATCTTTATTGATCACTTGGACTCAAGTTATGCAAAATATAATAGACTTTTATCTATAGCTGACACAAATATTGATATACTGCAAGACAGTTTGACGACGCAAACCTACAATGAAATGCTAATGAAAAATAATTTTGAAATTCTTAATAAAAATATACCAACAACTCACTCTGCAACTCTAATAGACCATGTATGTACCAACAACTATCCACTTAAAAAATCAACCCATACGAATCTGGATGACTGGCCTGACCTGGATCATAAGGTAATTACCTTAACAATTAGTAGCGCACAACTCAAAAAGACAAAAATGGTCAAAACCTCGGTCCAAATCATAAATAATGACGACTTCATAAAGGCAACGAATCAAAATATTCGAAGCCTAACTGAAAACTCAATTGATTCAATAATAACAGCAATAAATTCTGCCAAAAAGATTTCGACAAGAACAAAAACTAGACGAACAAGAAACAATACTTGGATCACAAATGATATTTTGAACCAAATAACTAAAAAAAAGAAGATATATAAAAAAAATTATGAAAGAACCACATAATGCAAACTTAAAATATGAATATAAACAAATTAAAAATATGACGACAAAAATGATAAGATTAGTTAAGGAAAAATACTACAGCCACCGATTTGCAACATCTGACGGGAACCAAAGAAAATTTTGGAATATTATTAAGGATTCTTTGGGAAAAAATGAATCGAAGCATTCAAACGGAATACATGTATTGGATACAGATACTGGACCAATTACGGATCATGCCTTAATCGCAAATGCATTGAACGAACATTTTACAACTATTGGGACAATTTTGGCCGATAACTTAAAAAACAATGCCAAGTCGCATAACTTTCGAAGGCAAACATGTCCGGTTGTGACAGAGTCCTTATTCCTATTCCCAACTGATAGAACGGAAATTGAGTCAATTATCTCATGTTTGAAAAACAATATAGCTCCAGGTATTGATGGAATACCGACGAATGACTTAAAAATCATAAGAACAGTTATATCGGAACCTCTTTCTGACGCTATAAATGTTCACCTGACTGACGGCTCATTTCCGCACTGTTTGAAGACTTCGTTGATCAAGCCAATTTTTAAAGCGGGCTCAGACAGGGATCCCAATAACTACCGACCAATTGCACTAGTTAGCTCTATTAACCAGATTTTCGAAAAAGTTTTGAACAATCGAATTTTAAATTTCATGAATAAATACTGTGGATTTGACAAACAGCAATATGGTTTCCAAGAACAGAGCAATACAACTGCAGCATTGGTTGATGCTATGCAATTCGTTAATGAAGGCCTTGATGAAGGATTTTATGTCGCCTTGATCTTCATAGATTTAAAAAAGCATTCGACACGGTAGAACATTCAATATTGCTGGAACGACTAAAGGAGCTTGATATTCGAGGGAAGTGTAATGAGGTCATTCGGGATTATCTTCTAGGACGACAATACAGTATAACAAAAAAACTTAGACGAACGTAGTGAATCGAAAACAGTCAACATAGGGATACAGCAAAGCTCAATTCTGGGCCCTACGTTATACCTGCTATATATACACAACCTGCAGTACATTGGACTTAAGGCAAAATATATCATTTATGCAGATGACACTCTTCTCTTATATAAAGGAAAAGAGCGGGAACAACTAGAGTCAACAATTAACTTGGACCTCGCACTCTTCAAAGACTGACTTTTATTCAATATGCTCATTCTGAATACAGCAAAAACAACGTATATGTTATTCAGACAAACAAACAAGGAAGACATTAATATGCAGATACACATAGACGGGATACTCGTTGCCAGAGCCATTTAAACAAAATATCTGGGTCTAACTATTGATGAAAAATTGACTTGGACACCGCATATCACCAATATACGGAATAAGATTGCGGCGATCATAGGAGTCATACGACGAAGTAATTTTCTACAGACACATATTAAGGACAATATATACAATTCTTTTATTCTTCCAACTATAACTTATGGACTTTTAATTTGGAGCCAAACGACTGACAAAATTCTCGAGAATAATAAATAAAAATATCAAAGCAGTTTTCAACCTTCCACATTTGACACCCTCTCCGGAACTCTATTTAACTTATGGAAAACTAAATATTGGGCAACTTATAAGACTGGAGCGAATAAAAAGTATATATAAAATAAAACACCACCTAACGAAATCTTCACATAATACGACACATAATACTCCTAGTTTCTAATGATCTGGTAAAGAATTGCAGCGGACTCAGTTCGACACGCAGCATAGCTGTGTGAACTTGAACGAGCTCGTTAATATCTTCTCTAAATTAAACGGCAGCTACTTCTCCCATATATTTAGACCTATGAACATTCATCAGCTCTCTCCCCAATGATATGATTAAGGATTCCCAATCTCTCTCTCTCTCTCTCTCTGAATTTAAAATTACAGTCTTATTCTGTCTCTTCTCTTTTTCTTTTTTTTTTAATTATATTATTTTATATTTTTTTTTTCTTTTTTCTCTTTCCTTTCTGTCTAATATTGTTTTAAATTATAATTTCTTATTTTTTTTCTTTTTTTTATCATGTGTCTCATTTTCTTATTTCTTTTTATTTTTTTGAATTATTTGGAATTACGTTTAACTTAATTTTCTATTTTTGCTTTCCTTATACGAGCTGTCAGCTGTCTGGGAAGCAAGCTGGGAAGTACTACATATTTGAATTTCTTATATATATGTTGATGTTTTATACAAATTATAAATTTAATGAATTATGAATTTTTTAAAAAAAAAAATAAAAAATACTGGGTGCGGTACTATGCCTTTTTTAATAGGATGCCTTACAAAATAAAAAGCCTATAAAAGCAAAAATACCTTCATATTTTTATCAATTTTAGTTACGTTGCTAAAAGAAGAAGTTGTCAGTAGAATTAAAAAAATAATTTCAAAATGTCTGAGTACTCCAATGAAGAATATGCTGACATTGTGTTAATTTATGGAGTATCGCGGAAATGGACGAGCCGCGCGAAGGCTTTACCATCAGAGACATCCTCATCGACGGACACCTGACAGGGGAGTATTTCAAGACGTTTAAAGGAGAATTAGGGAAACTGGCAGCGTTAGAACAAGCAGAGTAAATGCAAATCCTGCGCCGATAATCGCTGTTGAGATTGATGAAAGAATACTGCAAGCAGTGCAAAATGATCCATCGATCAGTATCCGACGCTTGGCATTGCAGTTTAACATATCTACTTGGAAAGTTTGGAGTATTTTAAAAGTAGAACGCTTCCATGCCTACCATCATACACCAGTATAGGAGCTGCTACCCATTGATTTCCCCAAACGGATGGAGTTTTGAAATTGGCTCCTTGAACGACAAATAGATGACGATAATTTTTTTAACAATATTCTGTGGACGGATGAGTCCCAATTTACCAGAGACGGTATCACAAACTTCCAAAACCTACATACGTGGCCTCAGAGCAATCCACACACAAGAAGAGCGGCATCATTTCCGCACAGATTCAGCGTCAATTTATGGACAGGTGTGATTAGTGACGATTTCCTTGGACCTATTAGGCTTCCGCCTACTCTAAATAGTTCCAATTACTTAAATTTTTATCTACTTTAATAGGCTGGAACTTTGAGAAAAGAAATGAACTGCGACAGAAAATTGAGTTACTTCAAATGACACAGATCTATTAAATGTTATTAATTAATTTGTAAAATAAATATACAGTGAGCGAAATTGATTTAGCAGCACAAACAATTTTTAGCGAAAACCGGTATTCCTCGAAATTTTCTTACAAGCATGGGCATGTTTGGATATTTTATTACACAGCTGAGCGCAATTGTTTCATTTTGGGGATTACTGATAATTTTTCATAGTTCCATACGAGAGATTACTGCAAGACATTGCATTAGGTTGATTCTAAGTGCGAAGTTGATTTAGCCGCGACAGAACATTTTACAGTATTTCAAGATTTCGTTTGAAATTTAAAGTAATTACGCACACACATTAGTAAATATTTATTGTTCTCTAAGAGTATAATAAATTTCATGCAGTAATTTTAGTAATACAGGACTATTCACCAACATGCCGAAACAAAAGTATCTCACTGTGGAAGAAAGGTTTAAAATTGTGGCATTTAAAGAATTAGGCCTTCCAAATCGGAAAATTGCTCTAAAAATCTCCTGTTCCGAGAAAGTAGTAAGGAATTACTTAGAACTGCGTGAGAATTACGGTAAGAATTGCAATAAAAAAGGAAATAGAAAAATATCTATTCGGCAGCGTCGTCAAATAATATCTCTGGCAACAAAAAAAAATATTTGAGCGCTAGTCAGATTGTAAGAGCATTGGAGTTGCCTGCGACTAAAAGACGAGTGCAGCAAATTTTATCATCCACTGACCACATAAAGTACAAAAAAACCTTGTAAAAAGCCGCTACTCAAACCACACCATTAACAAAATCGACTGCAGTTTGCGAAAAATCGTATGGATATGGGGGATAAATGGAAAACCGTCATCTTTTCGGATAAAAAAAAATTTAATCTGGATGGACCTGACGGATTTAGTTATTATTGGCATGACTTACGCCAAAATAATCCCCCCAAGATCAGCCACAATTTGGGAGGCGGAAGCCTTATGGTTTGCCTTTAGTTACCATGCCAGGACAACAATTTGTTTTATATCCAATAAAATGAATTCGGAAAATTATGTGGAACTGTTATTAGGCGTTTTAATTCCATTCATGGAGCAACACTTAGACGAGGATTTAATTTTTCAGCAAGATAATGCTGCGATCTACGTTTCCAGGCATGCAAAACAGTGGTTTATTGAGCGAAATATTACACTTTTGGATTGGCCCGCTTGTAGTCCTGACCTAAACCCATTAGAAAATTTATCGGGAATCTTAGCTTAGAATCTTGGGAAGTATACAAGAACGGACGACAAATTAGTAATATTTCAAGCCTTAAAAATTAAATTAAACAATGTTGGGAAGCAATTGAAATTTAAAAATTTAAAAATCTTGTAAAATCTATGCCACCTTGAATTTTTGCCTTTATAAATAGAAATGGAAGTCATACTAATTATTAATATTTTTTTCTTTTAATTTGAGTGTAAATATAAAGCATAGTGATGACTTCATTACATATGCAGGAATAGTGAACAAACGCTGCGATAATTTTAACTTAGCAAGTCTTACTAGCGCTCAATTTAAATATTTGATGTTTGTGTGTGGATTAAGTGCAAGCTCCGAAGCAGATATTCGTACGCTACTTCTGTCCAAAATCGAAACGGATTCCGAAGTGACTATTCATGCACTTACTGAGGAGGCAAATCGTTTGATGTCATTGAAACATGACACAAAGATGATTGAGAAGCAGTCACCCGCGGTTGAATGGGTAAAAAAGAACGTCCATAACAGCAAAAAGGACTCAAACGAACATCAGAGTTCTTCGACAAAGCCATTACGCGCATGCGCATTTGTGGTGACATGCACTACGTTCGATTGTGTAAGTTCAAAACGCACAAGTGTACTCAATGTGGAAACATTGGATACAAAGAAGGCTTTTGCGAATCTTCTAAACCCAGAAATAACAAGCCGAAGACTAACCAGTGTAAAAACAAGACCAAAAGAAACAGTCTGTTTATGGTGTCAAAGATAAACTACGAGAAACGCCGTAAGTTTGTCAATATCAAAATTAATTCTGTTCCTGTCCGATTGCAAATCGACACTGCTTCGGATATTTCTATCATTTCACGAACAACGTGGAAAACAATCGGCAGTCCAGCTCTTATGACGATTGACCATTCAGCAAGAAATGCATCCGGTAATATTTTTCAACTAACATCTTTGCTCAAATGTGGAATCGAATTTGACGGAAAATCGACATATGAGCCGTTATACAGGGTGTTTGGTACTCCGTGCACGACCTTGTAAGGGGTTATTCCTTGATATATTTGAAGAAAAAAATTTTTCCACAGGGTGGGTCAATTTTCAATATTAGTGGAGATACAGGGTGGTTAAGAAAAGTGTTTTTGACCGGTACCCTTACTTACTTAAAACGTTATATCTTGAAAACGAATAATCACAAGGCAAAGTCTTATAACTCATTTTTTAGGGAATCAAATTACCTTTCATTTGATGTAACAGTCTAAATTGTAACTGCACCCAATCTTCAGATATTTACTCGAAAACACCAATTTTTGCTACGTGAACCCTTAAAATTCAGTGATCAATGTAGTTTTTCTCAGAAAACCCCATTATAAACATGTCACTTTAATTTTATTTTTTTATGTGCCGTATTATTACCTACAAAAGCTGCATACATATGTATGAGTTACGATTAACATTTTGGAAGTAATAGGTAAAAATACATATCGCATAAAAATTAAATATTCCAAAAGTCAGTGCCATAAAGTGGACCTCGTTTAATTTGTCGGTAGTACTGAAGTATTTTTATTGCCCATTTATTACTATTTAAAGTATGTAGGAAAACAATGAAATGTAACTGTAACTGTTCTGTTATCAAACGTGTAGTGAAATTTTATGGGCTTTCCGAAAATGTAATAAAATTTGGTGGTTAATCAGGTCCTTCTTGGAGAAAACAGGACTTTTTTGTATTTTTTTTTAATTTTTTATTATTTTTGTGTCATTTAAATGAATTTTTCTCAAAAAGTATAACACTGATTGAAACAGTTGATAGCAATTAGAAAGAAAAATTTGTGTCCTTTCCAACGAGCCCAGAGTTATTACGTTACGCTAAGTACAGCAGAAGTTAGAGATCAAACAGTGATCACAGGTACGATGAAAATCCTTCGTCCTTAAAATCGCGCTCTCTCCTTAACGGTGCAAAAACGGGAGTATGTGTAGAACGATTTTCTACTCAGGACAAGTTCCTCTATCTCCCATTTCGTTCGTCACCCTGTATAAGGGGAGCGGAGCAACACGACTATACCTCCCCTCTAATCGAATGTGCTCGAATGTACTAGAACAGCGTTGCAGATCAAATGGAATGCTCTCAAGCTTTCCAGAACCCTCTACACACACCACCGAACGAAGATTCAAGAACAGTCTCGACTACAGACAAGTAGTATAAAAGCAGGTGAAGCTTTCAGCGAGTGACATAGTAATTTGTATTACGTCGACTGTGACAGACACCTAGTACGCGACCGTATTGGTGGAAAGCGATTGATAGAGTGCGATCGAGACAAGTGCTATGTAAAAGCGGGCGGTATTGCCATACAGTGCGAATAATTGCACTAATAGAATTAAAGTGCGAAGAATAAATAATCACTTATTTTTATTTTAACCGAATTGTGTTTTACTTGAAATCCCGGCGAACCCATAGCTCGCAACAATATGTATATAACTACAATCTCTGCCCAATCCTTTACAATTTCAACGTCGTTTTCTTTTATTGGTAGATGCACAGAAGAATGTATTTTGTTTCTCAAAATCCCTCATTTAAAAAAATAATTAATTTCTGATCTTACTCTGTAACACGATTTTTGCACACTTTCACACATTTACAATCCTTATTTTTGAATTTCTTTGCAGGAATAATATTTCCAGTTTTTGTATAACTTTCCTAGTCTTCTGATCATTATTTTCATGATGTGATTAAAAACGCCGTCTTCGTCAGTGCTTGAATATGTCAATTGTATAATTATAGTCCTCTTCTTAGTTTGGAACAATCTCGAATTAATATTATCATCTGATTCAAAATATCGTCTTTAGCTGATATTCATGGGTCTTATTTCTATAATAAAAAAACTACAATATTCTCGCGACAGAATTTATTACTCTTACTTACCAACATCACTATCAGACAAAATTGAGATATTGTTGTCTTTTTGATAGTTATGTGAACTCATTGTAAAAATTATGTGTGTTAATAACAATTATATTATACTCACGCTGCAATCAATTATTACAAGGAACACCAAGTAGTCGAACAAAATCAGTGAAATTACTTCTCACTGATTTTTTTGAACTATAATACCGTAATTTTGTTTACGGTGTCATTTTTAAGGCACTAGCTATTATCTGCTTAAGGGCAATGCACACTGAAGTCAATTAATAATCAATCAAAATCAATAATAACTGCAATTTAAAAGTTCAAAACAACTATCATTAATAAAATGGACTTATTCCATTTACAAAAAAAATATTTTTGCCATAACATTTTCGAGCTAAAATTCATTTGATTATTTTATCAAGAAATCGTGATCCATTGAATGTTTAATTATAAATATAAAAAGGGGATATCTATATCTTACTAAAATTACCATTAACTAATTTTTTTCCAAAAGTGGACTTATACCACTTTAAAAAAAAAACGACTCCTATGGCGAATGTTATGTTTCCGATACCAATCTGAACATTATGGGCATCGACTGGATTGAGGAGTTCGGATTATGAGAAGTTTCGATAAGTTCGATCTGTAATAATATCCCTTTTGCTTCCAGTAACCATTCTACTTCTAATGCTCAGAAGATTGTTGAAACATTAGAACGGAAATATCCTGAAGTTTTTGAAACCGCACTTGGGTTCTGCACAAAGTCGACCGCTGTCCTTCATTTGAAAGCTAGTGCTCAACCAGTTTTTCGACCAAAAAGAACAGTTTCATACGCCGCTCTTCCTGTTGTGGAAAAAGAACTTCAGCATGGGCCGCACCCATCGTATCGATTAAGAAGTCTAACGGAAATATTCGCATCTGCGGTCTTAATAGTATGCTGGAGTCACACAACAATCCGCTTCCTGCTTCTAATGACATATTCGCTACGCTAGCAGGTGGTAAATTTTTTTCAAAGATTGATTTAGCCGATGCGTATTTGCAAATACCAGTCGAAGAGGTTTCACGCTCTCTGCTTACAATCAACACTCACAAGGGACTATATCAGTACAATCGACTTTGTTTTGATATAAAGTCGGCTCCAGGAATTTTTCAACAGACGATTGATACTATGTTAGTCGGAGTGACTGGTGCTGTTAGTTATCTGGATGATCTGATTGTAGTGGCTAAAACAGAGAAAAAACACGAAGAAAACTTAACGAAGGTTTTTCAACGTTTAAAAGAAAGGGGATTTCGTGTCAAATCAGAGAAGTGCGCATTATTTCTTCCTCGAATAAAATATCTAGGATTTATTATCGACAAAGAAGAAATACGAGCGGATCCTGAGAAGATCCAAGCCATCCAAAACATGCCACCGCCAACTGATATAACGACTTTACGTTCGTTTATTGGCATGATAAATTATTACGGACAGTTTTTTCGACGAATGCGGGCACTTCGATGGCCGTTGGATAAACTTCTAACCAAAGACGCCAAATGAGACTGGTCAACAAAGTGTCAACGATCATTCGAGAAAACTAAAGCAATTCTAAATTCTGATCTGTTACTTACACATTTTGATCCGCAATTTGAAGTTAAAGTAGCAGCAGAAGTAGCAGCAGAACTATGGTCTCGGAGCGGTTATCTTACACCGTTATCCTGACACGGTGGAAAAAGCCATCGCACATGCAGCGCGCGCCCTTCTACCCGCAGAAAAGAATTATAGTCAGATAGAAAAGAAACCGCTAGCATTGATTTTTGCAGTAACCAAATTTCACCAGTTCCTGCATGGACGTAAGTTCACGTTATCAACTGACCATAAACCGTTGTTATCAATTTTCGGAAGTAAAAAAGGAATTTCAGCACATACCGCTAACCGTCTACAACGTTGGGCATTGATTCTTCTTTCTTAAGACTTTACAATCGAGCATATTGGTACCACCAAATTTGGTCATGCCGATGCGCTATCTCGATTATTGGCTCAACAACCTGCGGAAGTTACCGACACTATCATCGCATCCACTTCCATGATTGACGCCGAAGTCAATCAAATCATTGTCGAAAATTTGCGTCAGCTTCCCATCACATTTCCGATGATCATAAAGGCAACATCTGAGGATGCATTGCTGCAGAATGTTTTACAATATATGCGTTCATCTTGGCCTACAATGATCAACGAACCGAACCTGAAGATGCTGTTCAATCGGCGAGAGTCACTTGCCGAGTCGAAAGGCTGCATACTAATGTCGGATCGTATAATAATTCCGGATACATTACAGATGGCAGTACTCAAACAGCTCCATGCCAGCCATCCTGGAATGAACCGAATGAAGGCATTGGCTCGAAGGCATTGGCTCGAAGCCATGTCTACTGGCCGAACATTGATCAACATATCGAGGATATGGTGAAGAAATGTTCGCGATGTGCTACAGCTGCCAAATCTCCAGTAAAGACTATGCTGTCATCCTGGCCGATAACGAATAAACCATGGTCTAGAATACACACAGACTACGCCGATCCATTCCAAAACTTAAATTTCTTGGTAATTGTGGATGCATACAGCAAGTGGCCTGAAATTTTTATAATGCAATCTACTACCACGACAGCGGCGCTAAGCAAACTGGAAGAAGTTTTTGCTAGGTTTGGATTTCCGGAAATACTGGTTTCCGATAATGGAACACAATTCTCATCGCATCAATTCGAAGAATTTTGCACAGCCAGCGGAATTCAACACATTCGTTCACCGCCGTATCACCCTCAATCGAACGGTCAAGCGGAACGATTTGTTGATACCTTTAAGCGAGCTTTATTAAAAGCAAAAGGGGAAGACATGACGGCTTCCACGTTGCAACTCTTTTTGAGGTGCTACCGTACCACACCAAATGCAGCACTGTCAAATTCAGCAACACCTTCTCAACAGATGTTCGGCAGGAATATACGAACGTTGTTGGATTTGATGCATCCTACTAAATCACCAGTTCCATTGCAACGTCATACCGAAATGGAACAACAATTTAACGATCCGACATGGAACTGTTTCTCGTAAATACCAATCCAATGATGCAGTCTATGTGATGAACTACAAGAACAACAAAAAATCTTGGGTACAAGCCGAGATTATAGAGCGCGTTGGAACGGTTACGTACAAAGTTCGAGTGAATAACGAAGTTTGGGTTCGATACGCAAACCAAATTCGACGCTGTCATTCAAATTCTACTGCACTGTCAACATCGGAGCTTCCATTGGACATTTTACTTGACACATTCGAGGTAAAGCCTATCGCTAACAATCACAGTCCTCCAAGAATGGAAGAACCTGTCTACATTACCTCAGAATCCGTAACCGAAGAACATAGTATACAACCAATGCTGAGGCAACATAAATATCCGCAACGTAACCGTGCAGCACCTAGACAACTTCAACCAACACATCATGGAAAAAGACATCCTTCGTGTTGAGAAAACTTCATCAGTTTTTAAAAAGAGGGAGATGTATACTTTGTAGCATATGCTACTATTCATCAAGTCTAACGGAATAGGCTGAAACTTTGAGAAAAGAAATGAACTGTAAATTTGTAAATAAATATATGTTAAATCCATAACACTAGATATTGCATCGCGACATTCTTGGTCGAACCAGTCATTATTTTTTCGCCGGGTTTGATATCCTAATGTCTCTTCTTCTAGACGTTTTCGCCACTTTAAACTTTTATAACACGATCTTTCGTAGTTTCGCGCGATGTGTACCGGTCACATCTACTAGACAGCCTAAGCGTTTTCCGTGGTTTGACGACGACCTGATACATCTGAAAAATTTAAAAACGAAAGCTCGGAAGACATATTGTCTCTCAGGGATTGATTCAGATTACGTTTCCTATTCAACCTTACGCGACCTGTTTATTAGCCGGTCTAGTGCGGCGTATACCTTGTATGTCAATAATGTTAAATTATCGATTAGGGACAAACCTAAGCGGTTCTGGGATTTCGTCAATTCAAAAAGGAATTCCGACGGATACCCCGCTTCTATGTCTTTTGATGATGTGGTCAGCGATGACCTTTTAGTCATTAGCAACTTCTTCGGGAACTACTTCCGTGCTGCTTTCACTTCTTCTATCTGTGATAATAGTTTTAAGGATCATAAACACTTAACAAAGTTTCCTTCTACTTCATTGGAGATGAAGGATCTGCACATAGACGAAGCTACTGTTTTGAAATTTATCTCAAATATTGCAGATAGTTTTTCTGTTGGTCCAGACGGCATCTCTCCAAGCGTTCTAAAACGATGCAGCTCTTCCCTAGTAGCACCCTTGTGCTATTTATTCAATTCTTCTCTTCGTTCAGGGGTATTTCCCAGTTCATGGAAATATTCTATTATTAAGCCGTTATTTAAGAAAGGTAAACGAATGGATGTACGAAATTATCGGCCTGTCGCCAAACTTTCTTGTATTTCGAAGCTTTTCGAGGCTATTGTTTGTGATGTAATGAATTTTCATTGCAAATCAATCATAAGTCCATTCCAACATGGATTTACTAAGGGTAGGTCTACTACCACAAATTTAATGGAATTTGCTAATTTTTCCGTTAAAGCGATTGAAGGTGGAAATCAGGTGGACTGCATTTACACTGATTTCAGCAAGGCGTTCGACAAAATGAATCATTCCATCCTGACTTATAAGCTACAATTACTGGGTTTTCCATTCACGTTTATTAATTGGATCAGTTCGTATCTACTTAATCGCACTCAAAAGGTGTTTTTTCGTGGAGCCCTTTCATCCGATATATATAATACTTCTGGAGTACCTCAGGGGAGCCATTTGGGTCCGCTTTTATTTATCCTCTTCATTAATGACGTGAGTTCGGCTCTCTCCCACTCTAAAATTTTAATGTATGCTGACGATGCAAAGATTTTTCGTAATGTAACCAATGCGGCTGATTGTTCTCTCCTTCAGAGTGACTTACAACGTTTTTATGACTGGTGTACACTAAATTGTATGCCTTTGAATATTAGCAAGTGTATCACTGTATCATTCTCTAGTAAGAAAACTCCAGTTACATTTGATTATAGTTTAGAAGGAAACCCATTATGCAGAACTGACAAAATGAACGATTTAGGTGTATATTTTAATAACGAAGTTACTTTTAATGACCATTTTGATTATGTTGTCAGTAAGGCTAACTCCGTCTTGGGCTTTGTGCGAAGATGGTGCAAGGATTTCAATGATCCGCATGTTACAACAATGTTGTACTGCACATTTGTCCGTTCTATTTTGGAATATGCCTGCCCGGTATGGGCTCCATACTATGCGGTTCATAAAAATAGAATTGAAGTCGGTTCAGAGAAGATTCTTGCGATTCGCACTTAAAAGTCTTCCTTGGCATGATCCACTGCATCTGCCTCCTTACCATGAGCGTCTTAAACTCCTGCCGATGGAGTCGTTGGTTGATAGACGAGATGTCCTTAGAGCTGTTTTTGCTTTCAAGGTAATTTCTGGTGATTTAGCAATGAATTAATACTCCCCGTCATTGCTGGAAGCCGTTACTTTCAAAGTTCCATTTCGATCCTTGAGTGACTATGTGTTGCTGGATATTCCTCACCATCGGACAAATTACGGCCAACATGGACCAATCACATCTCTTTCACGCATTTTTAATTATAATTACAGTCAAATTGACTTTAACATTTCTGTTCAACAGTTAAAATCGGCTTTATCAAATAAATAATGTAATATTATATTTAGGCATTTATGAGTGTACGGATATAATGATGTATTTTGTACTTATTTTGTTGTACTTATTTTTTATTTTTTCTAATTATTTTATATTTTGTAATTTTTGTTATAAGTAATCAGTATTTGATGAATTTGAATAATAAATAAATATATTGGTGTCAAATGTTGATCCAGTTTTGACATGTATGCCTGTGCCACCGTTTCGTCTTTGAGCTTGTCGATATCGAATTTACGAGCTCTACTCGATTTCGTATATCCACGACAAGCTATTCGGCATCGATATTTAGCTCCGACTAGGTAGTGATCAGTCACAATTGGCACCGCGGAGGGTTCGTACATCATGTATACTAGAAGCAGCCCTTTTCTCAATTAGGACGTGGTCTATTTGATTGACAGTGTGACCATCTGGTGATGCCCACGTTCGTTTGTGAATATCGCGATGAGGGAAGCATGTAGAGCTTACTATGATATTTTTGCAGCTTGCAAAATCAATAAGACGTTGGCCATTGTCGTTGGTTATGTCATGGAGACTGTGCCCTCCTGTTGTTTCTCTATGAGTCTCCTCCTTTCCGACTTTTGCATTAAAATCCCCTAAGACAATTTTTAGGTCATTCGATAATAGTATAATACAGTGAAACCTGTCTAAAACGGACACTGTATAAAACGGAAACCTGCCATAACGGAAAAAAAACTGGGAACGGAGCATTTTCCAATGCAAAACACCCTGTATAAACCGGAAACCTGTCTAACGCGGATGTCATCAAAGAAACGGAACGTGATTTGCGGAACGGAATTTTTCGCAAAACGGAAAACAGTTGAAATGTGACATGAGTGGATTTGAGTATGACTGACTGCAAGTGAAAGACGGAAAAATGCTTTTAATTTGTTATGGAACTAGAGTGTTACAAGAACTTATAAAATTATTTTGGACATCTGTTTTGAAATTTTGGTAGTTCAGTCTTTGGCAAATTGTTGGTAAGGTGCAAAAAGAAAAAGCAAAACAAAGTTTCCAATGGACTTGCGACCAAAACTTATTTTCTAATTACTACGTTTACATGGAGGATTGAATCCGGATTCAATCCTCTAAAATCTCATGTAAACGCAGATCGGATTGGAATGAGATCGACTCGATCCGAACGAACTTCTCGACCTGGATCGAGTCGAAATCGGATCGAACTTCTCATGCAAACGCGGATCGAAAGATCGCAAATTCATTAACAATAAAAATTTATTTTCAATCATTTTCATAGTATTAGCACACAAAACTGCTAAATTTGACATTTTTATGCACTGCACTTCGAACTTGTACGATTAAAGAAAGATTTCAGGGTATGTTACATGTCATTTCGATTTTCCCATGTTTCGATCTTTCGATCCGGTGTAGTCATATACGCGATTCAAATTTGGATCTTTCGATGTTTCGATCCCCCATGTAAACGTAGTAAATGATGCTTATTTCCATCTCAGTGGATACGTCAACAAGCAGAGTTGCAGAATATGGGCTGATGAAAATCCAGGGGCACTCTTTGAAAAGCAAATGCATCCAGAAAATCTCATTTTGTGGTGTGCATTTTGCGCTGGTCGGATTGATTGGTCCATTCTTCTTCGAAAATGCACCTGGCAACTCTGTCAGAGTGAACGGGGAAAGGTACCGTGCCATGATCACCGACTTCTTGTGGCCAATATTGTATGATTATGACATCGATGTGGTTCCAGCAAGATGGTGCGATGTGCCACACAGCTGAAGTTCCCCGGGCCAATAATCTCCAGAAACAGCGAAATCAATTGGCCACCGAGATCGTGCGATTTGACTCCGTTGCACTTTTTCTTTGGGGTTATCTCAAAAGCACGGTTTACCCCAATAAACTCAACACAATTCAACAACTGAAGGATCTATTGGTCTAATTAGGGAGAAATTATGCCGTGATGTCATCAAAGATTTGTACAAACGGGTCGAGGTGTGCCGTAGGAGCATTTGAGTAATATTCTTTCACATACTTAATTGCCATGAACCAACTCCATCATCCTCTTTTTTTCAATTTTGATTTAACTTCGGAACGCGTTATTGTAACACCCTTTATTTGAACTGTATATATTTTTAATTTTTGTTTGTTCATTATTTTTAAAGTACCCAACAAAACATTATTATATATGTACTGTACTTCAAATCAAGACTTTTGCTAAACAAAACTGTATAAAACGGAAACCTGCTAAAACAGAACAAAAAGTTGGGTACCACAGCATTCCGTTTTAGACAGGTTTTACTGTAGTATACTCATAGCGATTACTCGTCACATCTCTAGTCATATTAGACTAATTCTATGGCGATGACCTTAGATTATATACCTAAAAGGATTGGACATGCTACAATAAAAAAGAGCCAAGATGTCTAATGCGCATGGCAAAGTAAAAGCTGCATGGGCGTACAAAACTGCTTATTTTAGGGTCAAAAATTTTGGAGCGCATTTTAAAAGTTTTTTTTTGTATAATTAAATGTATTGCATAAACATACTGCAGTCACGATCAGCTGCAAGCCAATCGTACGATACTCTAGTGAGGACGATTTTGCCCGTTAACGAACTTAGCCTTACAAATTCGACGAAACATCCAGATTCAAAATTTCAAGATCATAGGTCAAGGCGTTCTTGAGTTATCATGCTAACGGACAGACGGACGGGCGGATTTAGAGGCTTTGTCCCCAAATAAGCACAAAATAATATTTAACTTTTTTTGGTCTGAGGCTTCGTTCTAAGCGATACAAACTTTTGGGCTGGATTAAACTTATAATACTCTCAGATTTCATCTATAGTATAAAACTATCTATCTCTTTGTAATCTATGTATGTATGCTTTACATATGTATGTTATTTTATTATGTATGTACATATTCACTTATGATCTGGTACGATTTTGGAACTGAAATCTCGGCGAAATACCAGAAACGAGTAGCTTTTTCAAATGCGTACTTTTTTGATAAACACTAAATTACGATATTTCGTCAGATTTATTTTTAACAATAATGCAATAATTTTTCTATTACTAATTTAATAAGAAGGCTATATTGTTGTGAACTCAAGTGAGACTAGTCATCGAAAAGATTTCTTTCGATACAAAGCATTTGTACAGAAATGGATATTTTAATAAATATTTCTTTTCTAAGTACCGTTGCATGTTCGAAATGTTCACCCCAAGTATAACGTTATTTTGCTACGCCATTGGATCCAAGATTCAAGCCGTTCAGGTTACCATGACAACCAATAAAAACAAACAACAAAATATTCCTTCATAATTATTTTACGTGTGTTTTTGACAAGCAAGATCCCCTGGCATCCTTGGATCCCATGGTGCTGTCAAAATAGTTTTGGTCTCTATTTTGTTCGTGCTTTTACACCGGGGTGTCCTATCCTTTTAGGTATATAATCTAAGGCGATGACCCATTCAATCGTGTTTTGAAAATTTGACAATTCTACTACACGCATTCTTAAAACGATTTGAGTACAATCAATTCTAATATCGATAATAGTATTATCATAGCGATTACTTATATACTCGTCATATCTCTAGTCATATTAGACTAATTCTATGGCGATGACCCATTCAATCATGTTTTGAAAATTTGACAATTCTACTATGATACACGCATTCTTAAAACGATTTGAGTACAATCAATTCTAACCGAATTATGCACTTTAAGCAGCTGTATCAATCATCTATTGCAATGCAAATAAGACCTCGTGCACTTTTAACTAATGTTAAAAAAAACCGACACATCGGCGCGCAGATAAAATGACAGCCAACGCACACAAGGGGACTGCCCACATACTGTCTGGATTTGCTTTCCGTTGGGCCAGCATGTATTTGAGTCATTAGCTTGATTGCAAAAGAAATACTGCATTTGTCTATGAAATGTACAAGTTGGACTATTTTATACAGGACTCAATTTAAGTACAACCTAAAATTTAGAGCGCAATTTGTACTCACAAGGTGCTGTACAAAACAAATATCATACTGTCGGTCAAAAACAAATCCGATACAAACTCCAAATGTCGGGACTTGGTTCTGTTTATTATGCCGCCGATCTGCCAGCCAAGTTTATCGTTCCTAACGAGGTCCTTATAAAAATTTACAACACCTTCTGGAGCTTTGCTGAAAAGAATAGATAACATTAGAATGTTTTAAACAAAAAAAGGATAAACATACTTTATGATAGGCAGATAAAAATCTTGCACAAGCGTCTTGAGAATATTCCACATTCTAGTAGAGTTAAATTGGTCTGTCATAAGATGAAGGATAGTTTCTCTGTACTCTAAACAGTTCTTGCATGAACACGTCGTGTAGAATTGGTTTTCCGAATGACTAAATTCAAGCTATATGATAAAAAAGAACTTATATAACAAAGTGCAGTATTAAGGCATATTTCAGACAAACTTTCTCAACTTCAGACTCCTTGGTACCATGGAAAGGAGTAATATTCCATTTGGCGCTAAATTTCTCCGAGATTTCTTTAATCGGAAGTTCAACCCTTTCGACCATTGGCCAGCTCAACCATTTCCGTGTAACTTTAAGCTTCGCCCATAGCTCATCCATCACTAAGAGAACTATACAATCAGTACAATATAACAAAAAAGGAAAAACTTGTATAATGTACGACCGCTAATATTTTCACTTTCAGGTTGCAGACAGCAAACAAAGCTTATACACAATATTTATATCAGTCAAGTCATGGCGGTGTCTACTCACTTTTGAATATGACTGGAGAGTGCAAGAGGTGGTATCTGGCTGGTAATCACCCAGCAGGAAAGTTAAGCGGGCGGCCGAGCCGCATCGCAAAAACATGGAAGTGTGTGGAAAGGCTGAGAAAGAACGAGAATTTTCCTAATGAAATCTGATTGTGTTAGTTCGTAGAAGTATGAATATTGGTAATGTATGAAGTATGAATATTGCACTGGCTATTTCCTCGCTAGAAAAAAGTACAATAATAGCCAATCGTGCGACAAGGCGAACAACATTAAAAGAAAGAGATACCGCTCTTTCCGACGCTAGCAGCATCTAGTAAACGAAATTAACAACTGGTTTGTTAAGAAAAATACCGGTTCTGGCGAGTTTCATGACATCACATGGCACTTTCCATAATTTATACGTACCGAAAAAGAAGTCTGTAGCGGCTGGAAAATCTAGCCGCCAGTGGATTTTTCTTGTATTAACTGCTAGAATATTGCGAAACACTGCTCGAATGCGCTTTGTTGCAGCTTTTTTTTGACAGTTATGGATTGTTTTTTGACAGTTACTCATAGTTTTTCTGTTCGGACTGTCTCTCTCACACCAATGTCTAAATTGTATGTAAAAGTCTCTATCCCTCTCCATTTGGATTTTCTAGCTGCTTTAAAGCCGCAATAATAGCCAGTATCATAACAGCATGACACTGGCTATTTTCCTCGCTAGAAAAAAGTACAATAATAGATAATCGTACGACAAGGCGAACAACATTAAAAGAAAGAGATACCGCTCTTTGTGGCAACAGGCATAGCAGCGATCATCCGACAACACTGAAATAGTGGAGACCAAGAAAGAACGAAGGAAGAAGAAGAAGTTCTTGTAGATTTAACGAGTTATGGTGCATTTACACTCAGCGTTTGAGGCGAGCCTCTATCCCCACCAAAAAATCACCCAATCAGATGGCTTGTGGAGTCGCAAGAGTCTAACATTCTTCAACTTTTCTCCGACGCACGCTTCCATATGTGTACACACATACAATGAACTGTGGCAGCACACAATTCGCAGCTCATCGTATTTCTGTCGTTTCGCACTCATAGGCATGTTGCGCCGCAGAGGCATTTTGAGTGTAAATTGCTTTCAACACAGCAAAGAATACAGCCGACGAAAACCGGTTTGCAATGGCCTGATGGGGGTAGAGCACTGATATATAATATATGGATACCTCATCGGCTCATTTCCCTATACGATATGACATATTGAAATAGCCGACGAAATCGTACCCTCTCGCTCCTTCTTAAAAATTCGAACTTCGAAAAACATGGGCAACAACTTAAAGAAAATTAAAAACTTTTCAATTTGAATTATCAGTTCTGACAATTCAAATTGTTCGATTTGATGGTGAGAAGTTGTGTTTTGCGCTCGAAATTCATAACACAACTCACAGTTTACTTCAATTTTTTTATTAATAAATTTCTTGGGAAATAAAAGCTTCAGAAATATGTATAACGGTTGAGCATGTAATACGTTATTTTTGAATTTGGCGCCATACCGATCAGTACATGGTATTATATTCGTACTGCAGTAGCCAATATTACCTGTAAAATTTGTACCCCGGATAACTTTCGAAGTTTTTCTAAACTTAAAATTAATGGAATTTGTAAAAGACACATAAAGAAATGTTTCAATCAAAAATTATTTTATTTGCATTACCAATTTTAAATCTAATGAATGTTTAAAATCATCAAAATTTTGTTCAATAATGCAGAACCTCGGGTTATCATGGACACCTTTTTCGAATATTGACATTTTAAAAACGTCGGCCATGTGAGATAGCAAATCAAGGCCTCCATTTGATATATCTCAGTGGGGTAGAGGCTCGCCTCGAGGCGAGCCTCAAGGGTGAGTGTAAACGCACCATTACAGTAAAAACGGAGCCAGAACTTAGTTTATGTATTTTTACGTATATTACTTTTATGTTAGATATGATGAATAAATTGTTATGTTAATTAAGTGACTGTGCTTAGTTCATTCATACGATGAACATATCTACAGTGGTGACCCCGCGTTAACAACAGAACTTAAAATAAACCCTGGCTGAGGCCTTTTACAGTGCTAATGGAAACGAGTTTCAACATGTCGGACAGTGAGGAATTTCACGAATCGGCCCAGAAGGTTTCCAAGATTCGGGTGAAAAACGTCTGTTGGCAGAAGCAACAAACACAATGAATGCAATGAGTCGAATTAAGCTGCCACCATTTTGGTTACGACGGCCACGTTTATGGTTAGCGCAGGTCGAGACAAAACAGAACAGAATCAGTGCGGACAAGACTAAATTCAATACAGTGGTAGCGAGTATAGATGCACAAATCCTCGGAACAAGTAGAAGACATCGTTGAATCGCCCCCCGAGTCAAACAGGTACGAAGCACTAAAAAATTAAATCATTGCACGTTTCACGGAATCGGTGGATAGCCAACTGCGTAAAGATTGTACGAAATAGAATTAGGTGACAGAAAACCGTCACAACTATGGAGAGAGATGCTGTCGCTCACGACAAATCGTCTTGCGAAAGAAGTACTTAAAGCCAGAAATACATGTGCAGAATATATGCACGCAGCGGTGCATGCATCTCTGCATGTGAAACAGACGTGCAGAGTCTTAGACCGATCTCTTAGTTGTATTTGTCATATAAAACGCTCCTTCATTGCTACTTCACTCCACAACTACAACTAAAAAATAACCTGTCAAACCACTTTTTTCTTTTTCTGTGTTGATAAATTTGAATCTCAAATTGTGGCAATACTGCCACTGCGCAGCAAAAGTAGAAGTAGAGACATGTTGCAGCGCTCCGCTGCATGCAGAATAAGCGTGTGTTTCGTCGCATTTAAACTCAAGCGTTCTAAATCCGTTTTGCCGCGCTGCATGCAGAAGTATGCACATGTATTTCCGGCTTAAATCACTTTGGCTACAGCGATTACCGGAACGTGCCCGTGCAATCTTAGCGTCGGTAGAACAACCCGACATAGAATGGTTCATAGATATTGCTGATCGAGTAGTAGCTGAAGGCAGGGGTACTGAACAAATTTTGCAAGTCAGTCAAATTCCGGTGAAAGACACATTTACATCACTGACCCAAGAAATGGCAAAATTGACCAGGACAGTAGAAAAAATGAGAAATCACAACATTAAAGTCAGTAAAGGCTCACCAGAATTTTGTTATTTTCACCGTAAATATGGAACGAAAGCACGGAAGTGCCGTGAACCGTGCCAATTTACCAAACAAAAAAACTAGCTTCGCCCAGGTCGTGTGCGGCGTACGACGGGGGAGACTTAAAAAACCGCCTTTTCATCACAGACAAAAACGATGGGACGAATTACCTGGTGGACACGGGAGCAGACGTGTCGGTGCTTCCTCATAACGTCACCCCCAATTTTTCACGTACATCTAGAGTGAAGTTGGTAGCGGCAAACGGTACAACTATAAAAGTAGGTCTGTTCTTTTTGGCTACACCTTCTACACTTTTTTACACTGACTTTTGAGTGAGTGCAGAGAGGTGAAGAGGGTGAATGAAAAAAGAACAAACCTAATAGGTTTGTTCTTTTTTCATTCATCCTCTTCACCTCTCTGCACCCGCTCAAGGGTTAGTGCAGAAAAGTGTATTCTAGTGTAGAAAGTGTATGCAAAAAGAACAGACCTAGTGTCAGGCAATTACATGAAGCAGGTAGATTTGGGACTTCAACATAAATTTAAATGGACCTTTGTTGTCGCAGATATCAAGACGGCAATAATTGGCGCTGATTTTTTATGCCAATTCAATCTGATGGTTGACATCAGAGGAAAGAGGGTTGTGGACGGTAATAATGTTAACTTAAAAAAAAATACAACCAACACCCAACGCTGTTGTCAGCTTTTTAACCACGCCAGACGTTTCAAATACTGGAGAACGCGGAAGTGAGAATTTTAAAAAATTTCCTTCACTACTGGGACAGTCCAACACAAAGAAAAAAAATAATACTTCACACGGAGTTAAACATGTCATCGAGACACGCGGACCACCGGTAACACAACACGCACGACGTCTGAATCCCGAAAAGTTGAAGGCGGCCAAAAAAGAATTTCAAACGATGCTGGATCGAGGATTTTGTAGACCGTCCAATAGCCCCTGGGCATCGCCACTGCACATGGCACGAAAGTAGAATGGCGGTTGGAGGCCTTGCGGTGATTATCGCCGATTGAACACCGTTACGATCCCGGATAGATATCCAGTGGCTCACATTCAGGACTTCGCGCAGCAACTCTATGGCAAACAGTGCTTCACTACGTTAGATCTAGAGAGAGCGTACAACCAGATTTCACTCAACGAGGAAGACATTCAAAAGACTGCCATCATTACGCCATTTGGCTTATTTGAGTTTTGCGTGATAACTTTTGGACTACGGAATGCCGCCCAGTCGTTCCATCGTTTTTTGGATACCGTATTAAGAGGCCTCGATTTCGTGTATGTCTATCTAGACGATATATTGATAGCTTCAGGGAATCAGACTGAACATAAGGCACACGTACAACAAGTCTTACGCAGATTAGACGATCACGGTCTCCAGATTAATAAAGCAAAGTGCGTCTGGAATGCAAAAAGTGTCGAATATCTCGGTTATCGCATATCAAGCGACGGCACTACTCCACTGGAGGATAGAGTAAAAGCTATCCAAAAGCTAAATAAACCGATTATGGAACTAAGACGTTACTTAGGAATGTGGAATTTCTACCGACGATTTATGAAGGGAGCAGCAGCGGTGTTAGCACCTCTGAACGCATATCTCAAGGACTCAAAGAAGAACGATAAAAGACAGATAGAATGGACCAGTGAAGCAGAAAATGCATTCGCCAGCAGCAAAAGCATGCTTGCAGAGACTGCACGTTTGGCGCATCCGAAAACATCCGCGTCAATGGCGCTTTCCACAGACGCATCGGAACTCGCAATTGGTGCTACCTTGGAACAGTTGCAAGATGGACAGTGGAGGCCGCTGGGATTTTTCTCTAAACGGCTCAGCAATGGATATCACGATTTGGTGCTCCAAAAATTATTACCTCCGACAGGGGAGAACAGTTCGAGTCTACACTCTTTCGAGCTTTGATGCAGTTGGTAGGCAGTCAACGAATTCGGACCACGGCGTATCACCCAGCTTCCAATGGAATGGTGGAGCGTTGGCACAGATCGTCGAAGGCTGCGCTAATGTGCCAGGAAAAACATCGCTGGACGGAGAAATTGGCGACCGTACTTTTAGGACTGCGTACTGCGTTCAAGGAGGATCTAAATTGTTCAGCGGCAGAAATGGTCTACGGAACTACACTAAGGATTCCGGGAAAATTTTTCGTAGTCGATGGTGAAGCAAGTGATCCTTAGAGTCACTTTATATGAACTCACACTAACATCCATTATCTAGAGTACGGACAATATCCACTTTTGGTACATATTTAGAACATTTAGAACCCGCGAATTTCAGAATTCGCGGGTTCTAAAATGACATAGTGTTAGTGTGTGTACATGTAACCCATATGATTTTGATTGACATTTCCCAAAATTGTGGGATGTCAAACGAAATGTCAACATTACCAAAGGTACGTATTTTGATTAACAATAAATATTAATTTCATTTATAAGTAACTCTTAACTTTTAATTTCCAGTACAATGGCAGCAAACTTAGGATATTGCAGCCCATCAGTTAAGAACGCGACGAGATTTTTTGGACAGGCAGGCGGCCGCCGTCATGCGATTGAAAAGAAGAACCAATTTAATTCATTTCGACGGAACTCGACACTAGATTCCACACAATCACTTTCGAAACACTATCACTTTTAATTTCTGCAGTATTCTGCCGAAAAATTTAACTTTTAAGATCGCGGCCGCAAAACAACACAACTTGACAATTCGAAATGTCAATGATATACTAAAATGTAAATGTGTGCGTGATAAAATTTCGATTTTTAATCACAATATTCTATAACTTTCTGATTTTTATTTCGAAATTTAATAATTTTCCAGTAAATAGTGAGTTCACCTACTTTGGTGAGGATGTTTAAAATTAAAAACCGAGACAACTGCAAAAAAAGTTTAAATTTGCTGGTTTCAAGTGAAACACGCAATGTCAAGATAATGGATGTTTGTGTTAGTTCGTATACAGTGACTCTAGTGATCCTCAGGTCTTCGTAGAAAAATTTAGAAGAGACATGCAGCAAATTAGAGCAGTTCCGGTACTTCATCACAGACAAAGCCACACGTTCGTGTTCAAGGATTTGGGCACGTACACACATGTATTTCTCCGACAAGATCAAGTACGGAAACCTCTACAACAACCATATACCGGACCACACAAAATTGTGGGAAGAATTAACGATCGTGTGTTTAAGATTGAAGTGGACGGCAAGGAACAGACAGTGTCTACGGAGAGACTAAAGCCTGCTTTCGCAGCAAATACAGACGCAGATACGAGCCCGCAACCACATGAAGTTCCACTCAGAACGTATTCGGGGCCGAACAAATCGATGGGACATAATCTCAACGCGGTTGCGTTACTGGAGGGGGAGTGATGTGGCAACAGGCATAGCAGCGATCATCCGACAACACTGAAATAGTGGAGACCAAGAAAGAACGAAGGAAGAAGAAGAAGTTCTTGTAGACTTAGGTTAGGTTAGGTCAGTGGCGGCTTAATAGCCTCGAGGGTCCATAGCGATACCACATAAAAAGGAGACCCAACGTACCTAAGGTAGGTGCGCTTGCGTATCGATCTGTGTTGAGAGTTCCTCGTTCAAATCAAAGGTCCCTGTTACCGTAGCAAAGTTTAGCAGGCTCTGCATGCTGCTACGCGAGACTTCTCCAAGGTTTGCGAAAGACGGTGCACCTAGAGCCTTCACCCGTCTCCTAGCAAGAGCCGTGCAGCTGCACAGGAGGTGTTCCAGTGTTTCCCGTTCCGCGGGAAGTTTGCAGTTCCTGCATATATCATTCGTGATTAGCCCCAATCTGTACGCGTGCGCCCCAATCAAGCAATGGCCGGTAAGAATACCGACTAAAGTTGCGCATTGCGCCCTTGGTAGTGCTAACAAGAGTTTAGTACTTTTCTCGTTGTGAGTGTTCCACATTTGCTTCGTGGTTCTGGAGGTTGACGTAGCCTGCCACCTGGCATCGGACCGGCTTACCATCTTCCTCTCTAGAGAGTTGTAAATAACGTTAAGAGGCGGTGGTACCGAGACCGCGGCTTCCTGCCCAAGGTTTGCACCTTTTTTAGCAAGACCATCGGCGAGTTCATTTCCTAAGAAACCACTGTATCCTGGAACCCAGCAGAGCTCCACTTTCCTATTTGAGCACAGTTTCTGTAAAGCGCGTCGACAGTTGAGTACCGCCTTAGATTTGATAGTGCAGGATTTCAGAACCATTAAGGCTGCTTGGCTATCCATATAGATAAAGACTGCCTTATCCCTTATTCGCGATTTGTGAGCTATCTCCACCGCCTTCTGAATCGCCAGTACCTCCGCTTGGAAAATACTGCAATTATTCGGCAGTCTGTAGCTAGAGTTTGTTGGAAGATCAAATGAGTGCACGGCTGTGCCCACTCCGTCTTCCATCTTTGAACCGTCCGTATAGCTGTTAATCGACCCCGCAGTGTCACCGGTTCTTGCCTCCCAGTATTCCCTGCTTGGTATGTTTATGGCGAACTTCCTGTCAAACCAGAGCTTAGGATCTGAGTAGTCCGTAGTCTCTGCTGAAGGTAGGCTGATGTTACTGTACCCGTATGGACATGTTTTGAGCTGGTTTAACTCTCTGAGTTTTAGGGCGCATTTGCCTGCCACGTATTTAGCGAACAGGTCAATTGGTGGCAGAGAAAGGAGTACGTTGAGCGAGTCTGAAGAAGTGGTGCGAAGGGCGCCTGTTATCCCCAGACAAGCCTGTCTCTGTACCTTTTCCAACTTTTTCCTGTAAGTTACTTTTCGAGTATTGGCCACCATATTAGCAGACCGTATAATAAGATTGGCCTTACTACAGCCGTGTAGATCCAGTAAGTGATCCTTGGCTCTAGACCCCACCTCCTACCGAACATTCTTTTGCACGCGTAGAAAGCGATGGTTGCCTTAGTCACCCGCTCTTCCGTATTGAGTTTCCATGTCAGCTTGCTGTCTAGGGTTACTCCTAGATATCTGGCATGACCTTTTAGGGTTAGCTCACTGTTACCCATCTTAGGGAGCTTAAACTGTTGAGTCTTAGTTCTCCTAGTAAAGAGAACCAGTTCTGTTTTCGATGGGTTAACATTGAGCCCTCTGGTTCTCGACCAGTATAGTAGCTTGTTTAGAGCCCGCGCTGTAAGCTCAGACAGCGTGCTTGTGTACCTGCCTGATGCCAATATCACCACGTCATCGGCATAGGCTACAAAATCCACCCCCGAGTCGTTAAGTTCCTTCAGTGCCCCATTTAAAGTGAGTATCCACAAAAGTGGTGATAATACCCCTCCTTGTGGAGTACCTTTATTTGTAATTTTGTAGGAACGAGCACTACCCCATTCCGACGATATAGACCTGCTTCTAAGCTGTGTTACGATCCATTTACTTATAGTTGTTGTTGTTGTTGTTTGGTGTGGAGGAAGACACGCAGCAATGCAGCGCATCTTGAGCGTTCAGGCCAATATGGCCCATTATACTCGAATCCCCCAGTCTCTACCCAAACTTTTTCGTCCTCCTCACGAATTTCAAGAGCTCAGGTAGGGAGCGAGAACGGAGTTCCTCCACTTCATAGCGTCAACGCCGTATACGTGCATTCTCGCAAAAGAGTAAGCTGGACACTGAAGAAGGAAATGTTCCGTTGTGTCGTCGCTCTCGTCGCAAGCAGTGCACATGGGGTCGTCAATGATTCTCAATCTGACCAGGTGTAGGCCACACGAGTTATGCCCTGTGAGGACACCAACCATACTACCACATTCCTTTCTGCTCAATTTGAGAAGAAAAGCAGCGGTTCGTCCACTTGATCCCTTAACAAGGTTTCTAGTCTGCCGCATTCCCGGAAGAAACCGCAATCTCTCAATGTGCGATTTACTCACCCACTCAGCAATGGCAGCCCTAACAAAGGCTACAGGCACACCGAAAACTGGTTCTGGTCCGACCATGGCTGACTCCGATCTCGCCTTTGCTAATGCATCAGCTATTTCATTGCCAGTTATACCCTGGTGGCCTGGAACCCATATGAGCTTTAAGTCATTGAATTTGCCAACAGAATTCAACCGTTCTTTACACTCACGTACCATCTTCGAAAAGACGATTGGATTATCTAGGGATTGTAGAGCGGCCTGACTGTCGCTGCAAATGCAGATCATCCTGTCTCTCCATCTTCCCTCTATAATCCATTCTACTGCCTTAAGGATCGCATAAACTTCAGCTTGAAATACCGAAGAATGTTTTCCTAGGGCGAAAGAGTACCTGAGATCTTCAGTCTGCAGGTACATTCCAGCTCCCGACCCGTCTTCAGTCATTGAGCCGTCTGTGTAGAATATATCAGTGAATCCGCTAAGCAGTGCGGACTGGTTTTCCCACTCCTCCCTACTCGGGATCTCCACCTGATATTTCCTTTTAAGCATACAGGTCGAAGTCATAGCATCCGAAGGCATATCGAAGATGGGGTTCCCAGACAATCTTCGAGCCATTTCTCCATGACCCGTGCAATGCTCTTTTCTCCACAGGCCTAATCTCATTAGTCTGGACGTTTGCAGAGCCCAGAACCTCAACAATTGCCTCTGTAGTAACATTGTTGAAAGCCCCTTCTATATCCAAAACAGTTCCCAATGTGAACTCCTTGTACTCTAGCGATCTTTCGATTATACCCTTAATCCTTCGGATTAACGTGACTACTTTTACCCGCTTTCGGTATAAATACCACTCGAGCGTTCCTCCATGCCTCGGGCACGTAATTGAGTTTTATGCAACCCTTAAAAATCGCCTGAAGCCATGGAATCACCAGACTCTCTACATTTTGTAACATGGCAGGTATAATTCCATCCGGTCCAGGCGACTTGTAAGGGTCGAATGAGCTGATAGCCTACCTTACCCTGCTGGCTGTAAAGAGCCCTGGGATGCTCGCAATAGGCGAGTTCCCCACTGCTGCACTGTGAGTACGGTCAGGATCCCGGCAGCCCGGAAAATGAGCGCTTAAAAGGGCTTCAAGTGTTTCCTTGCTGTCCTTCGTCCAACTACCATCCATCCTACTCAGCAGAGCGGGCGGAGTTGGATTCTTAGATATAAGTTTCCTGAGTCTTGAGGCTTCTGACGTTCTCTCGATTTGGCTGCAGAAATTTCTCCAGCTGTCACGCTTCGACTTTTTCAGCTCCCTCCTAAAGATTTTTAGCGAGTTTCTGTATTCGGCCCACACTTCCGTTTGATTGGTGCGCTTCGCCGAGTTAAAGAGTTTTTGTAGACTTAACGAGTTACAGTAAAAACGAAGCCAGAACTTAGTTTATGTATTTTTTTTATGTTAGATATGATGAATAAATTGTTATGTTAATTAAGTGACTGTGCTTAGTTCATTCATACGACGAACATAGCTACATCTTTCCGACGCTAGCGGCATCTAGTAAACGAAATTAACAACTTGTTAAGAAAAATACCGGTTCTGGCGCGTTTCATAACATACCATGGCACTTTCCATAATTTATACGTACTGAACTGTCAAAAACAATTCTGTAGCGGCTGGAAAATCTAGCCGCCAGTGGATTTTTCTTGGATTAACTGCTAGAATGTTGCGAAACACTGCTCGAATGCGCTTTGTTGCCGCTTTTTTTTTGACAGTTATGGATTGCTTTTTGACAGTTACTCATAGTTTTGCTGTTCGAACTGTCTCTCTCACACCAATGTCTAAATTGTATGTTAAGGTCTCTATCCCTCTCCATTTGGATTTTTTAGCCGCTTTAAGGCCGCAAAAATAGCCAGTGTCATAACAGCATAAGCCTTTAGCCAATCAGCAACATGAAATTTGACATTTTACACCCAACATGTAATTTGCATCATGCTTGCATCTCACTTCCACTCAGAGCTGCCACCATAGTACAATTGTAGTATATCTACTACAATTATGAACTCAAAATTGTCTACTCCGCACTAAATGAATTCTACTACATTTCTTGGAGCACTCTAATCAACAGCACTGACAATATTGTCAAGTTTTCATATCACACTTTGGGTCAGGGATGTTCGATTTCGATTTCAATTAATCGATTAATTTTTTTTAAAAAAATCTATTTTATGATATGATATGAGTGATGTTGATTAATCGATTAGTTAACGTTAATTAATCGAACAAATTTCAACAGTAAAACGATTCAATGTTCGACCGTTTTGGCAACATTTTACTATGAATTTTCTACAACAGAAAAAAGTTATGCATTCATGAAGAGATAGGTAGATCCAGCAACACACGTTTGGTACTAACAACCCAGCAATCAAAATTCTGTTGAGAAAAATGCTTCCTATGTCAAATTATTGGAATTATTTTACTCCTAAAGTTGTTTCGGTCTAAAATTCGGAACTGAATCGCCATAGAGATATATGTACTGGAGATGACGAGCAGCTAGTGTTTTGTAGCCGGACGATTCCTCGCAAAGGAACGGCGATAAACATTATGCTACGATTAGCATCTTACTCACAATTATGTTATACTCCGGTCTTGAACACAAAAAACTCCGAACATGTGAATACTAGGCTACTATTTGCATTTCACTGCCACCTGGCACCAAACGCTCCATACAAAAAAGTTAAATTTTGCTTCAAAATGCTTCAAAGTGCTTCATGCAAAAACGGCGATTTGTCGTGTCCGTTATTTATATCTCTGTATGAATCGCCAAATCTAGCTAGAAGTAAGTACATCTACTTACTTTTATGATTATCTCCTTACCTACATACTTATTAGACACCTATTTCTACTTGCTGTATAAAAAAATTCTAAATTGTGTCAATTACAGATACTAAAATTAACAAGAAAAACATACTGCAGTCACGATCGGCTGCAAGCCAATCGTATAATACTCTAGATGAATACTGAACTCCGATTTATATTGTAGTTGGGGATAAAGTGGAATTACGTGTGTGCATGTTGTATGTCCTTTATTAAGGACTGCCATTAGATTGCTACTCAAAACTAAATGATAATATTCAGTGTTTAATTTCATATCTTGAACTGGGTAAGTCACCGAAAAAAAATGTTTTTTTTGAAGGACTTTCACATGGGATGTGCAGGAAGGACTCACTCGATTTCTTACATATTTATCCTTTTCCTTGAAACCATTTAAAAATGAACGTGTACAAAATTTCAAATTCGTAGCTTAAAGCGTTCAAAAGTTATCGAAAAATATTGTTGAACACATGTCTTAAGGACATTTTGTATGGCAGCTACCAGAAGGAGTAAAAGGATTCCCCTGATTAGTAAACTCGAACTTTCTTTTTACTCAAAACTAATTTGCACAAAATTTCCAATTCATAGCTAAAAGATTACTTGAGTTATAGTAAGTTCCGTAAATTAAGTGAAGATATTTTGACATTTTGACAGGATATTTGTATGGCAGCTACAAGAAGGACTATTAGGATTTTCTTCATAATCATACATTTAGCTCTAACTATTCGAAAAATAACACATACAAAATTTCAATGTCGTAGCTTAAACCCTTCTGAAGTTATCGGCCAATATTCTTAAACACGTGTTTTAAGGACATTTTGTATGGCAGCTACCAGAAGGAGTAACAGGATTTCGCTGACTAGTAATGTCGAACTTTCTTTTCACTCAAAACTAATTTGTACAAAATTCCGAATTCGTAGCTAAAAGATTACTTGAGTTATAGTGAGTTTCGTAAATTAACTGAATACATTTTGACAGGATATTTGTATGGCAGCTACACGAAGGACTAACAGGATTTTCTTCATAATCATATATTTGGCTCCAACTATAGGAAAAATAACACATACAAAATTTCAATGTCTTAGCTTAAGCCCTTCTGAAGTTATCGACCAATATTCTTGAACATGTGTTTTAAGGACATTTTGTATGGCAGCTACCCGAAGGAGTAGAACGATTTTGCCCGTTAACGAACTTAGCCTTACAAATTCAACCAAACAACCAGATTCAAATTTTCAAGATCCTAGATGAAGGCGTTCTTGAGTTATCGTGCTAACGGACAGACGGACGGACGGACGGACAGACGTCAGGCGGATTTGAGGTTTTTGGCCACAAATAAACAAAAAATAATATATAACTTTTTTTCGTCCGTGGCTTGGTTCTATGCGTTACAAACTTTTGGGCTGGATTAAACTTATAATCCTCTATATTATTTCATCTAGAGTATAAACATTTTAGAGGGAAAGGACATTATTGTTGAAGAATATAAATTACAAAAATTTGATGATGAATTTAGACTGTTATTTAATTTATAATTTTGTATTTGCAAACAACAATTCTAATGTAGAAGAAGATATATATAGAAGTGTTTTAGCAAGATCTTTTCTATGTCCAGATAGGAGATCTGATGGCTATTGTAACCTTATGTAATTTTGTATTTAATATCTTTACCTGTCCCATAGAGCTAATGGAGATGACAAGCCACCGTTTTTATATAAAGCGCTTTGAAGCCAGAGAAGTGAGACAAAACAGGTTCGTTATATCAAATTGTTGTTGTTTTGCGTGTTTCAAGAGCGGGACATAATATAAATGTGAGTGAGAAAACACAGGTTCGTTATATCAATTGTTGTTGTTTTGCGTGTAAGTGAATGCGACGATGTCTGCCTTCAACTCAATCGCTGCTTGTCATATCCAGTATATATATATATCTATGTCCTGTCCACATTCATCTGCAAATGTCGAAAATGGTTGTTCATAACCTTATAAAAAGATGAATAGATGGATAAGATGGATATTGGAGTTATTATTTCAGGTTTTTATGATCTACTCCATTATCTTTCAATCTACTCCACTTTTTTTTCATTTTCTACTCCGCTAAAAACGACCTTGGTGGCAGCCCTGCTTCCACTACAAACTGTTGTTCTTCAGTCTCTTTCTTTTGACACTGGACACCCGGAGTACCTAAGGTTCCTGTATACGCACTCACACTACTCACCCTACCTTAGGTTTGGCCGATGCATGCTCAGGTCGAAAACCAGTAAATTTAAACTTTTTTAATTTTATCGGGGACTTACCTTATAATAATTCTAAATAATTTACTTTTCGGTATAAAATTGAAAATTTCCATAAAAGAAATTGATAATATATTGAAATTTACAAAAGAAAACCTTAATTTCGCGCACACACACTTCCATACCGAAGTAGTACTAAACTTAAGGTTACCGTCAAATTTATTACATTTCTCAGTTGACATTTCAAAAATGTCATCCAACGTGAAAGTGATCTGCGGCTATCCAGTATTTCCGTGGATTTTATCCGATTACAAAACGAACTGTTTGGATTTGACGCAGAAATGTAGTTATCGGAAGTTGGAGAAGCCGATTGCTGTTCAACACGACGAAAATGAACAGCATTACATTAATAACTATGCTGTAAGATGCACATCTTTTTTACATTTTTGATCATACTACACTCAATTTTTCTTCTTTTCAAGTATATCAACTCTTCGATGTCCAGTTTAGGTACATGGCACATGAAACCATATCACTGCAGTTCGCATTATTCAAATATGCGAACTGTTCTTCATTTTTTGGTTCGAGTTCCGCTTTTTACCAAGTTCTTTCTGAACTATCAAGGTAAATTAAATGTCCAATTGTTTTCCATTTGGTTTTAAAGTGAATTCTATATGTTTGTAAATAACAATTTTGATATACCCGACAGAACATTCCATTCGTTGAATACGACGTGGAGTTTAGCGAGCAAGGATTGACTACTGATGTAAAAGAATTGATTCCGGAATTTTTCTGCTTACCAGAAATATTTGAAAATATGGAATCTTTTAATTTTGGTGCGCGACAGTCCGGTGAAATAGTTAATCACGTGAGCTTGCCAGCTTGGTGTTCGAACAATGCGCGACTCTTCGTTCTTAATCAACGGCAAGCACTAGAATCCGAGATGGTACGTAAGAATTTACATCATTGGATAGATTTAATTTTTGGATATAAGCAAACTGGAACAGCAGCTGTTAATGCAATCAATGTTTTTCATCCAGCTGTGAGTTTGATTTATTTTATTTTATCCGAAAAATATTAAATCCGTACATTCATAGACTTATTCGGAATTCGATTTTGCCGATATTGCCGACCCGATTGAGAAGCAAGCATTTCAAACTATGATCAAAACTTATGGGCAAATGCCCAAGCAACTTTTCAAGACTGCGCACGATTGTTCAAATGAACTAAATTACAGTTCTCATCAGCCGTCTGGGATAACGTTCGTTAAAGGTTTACGCTGGGGTGTCTACACGGGATCGCCGCAGCTCGAAGATCCGAAAATATGCAACGTCTACAAAAATGTCGATTCTCCATTTTCGAATTTGATTTCGTTTGGAAGCAAAAATGTGATATACGGATTATCGATAAAAACGTGTATAATGCTTGGAACTGAGTCCGACTATAATCTAGTATCGTGAAATCATGACGACTCAATAGTGCGGATACATTTACTAAACGATTCGATCAATAGCTCGAAACCACTCGTATACAATGATCCCGTGGACGAAATAAGTGCATGTGGATCCTATTTTAACTCGAACGTGTTACGGTTCGGTCATAAATCCGGAAAATTAACAGTGTACCATTGCACCAATCACGAATCTGGCAAAAACAATAGAAACCACATTTTCGACATATCAACATTTGGTCGTACTTACTATAGACGATTATATTCAAGTTTGGGAATAGAATGGGCTTCACGGTGAACCGCCTAAATTTCCGCAAATAATGTTTCATGAAGGATCAAACTGATAATCAGACTCCATGAAATCATTTATTACTTTTATTATACATTTCATATTTTTTTATTGAAATTATTAAAGTCTAAGTACTAAACAAATTGTTGAACGTTTTAACAGCATCCTTGTTCTTTTCCGAAGTAAATTTTTCAGTTTAATTTGTCCCAAGACTGATTTCGTTTTTTGCAGGGTGAAATGATAACAAACGCTTGCCGCGTTATGTCCTATCGGCCCGAATTCCCAACCGGAGACGTACCGCCTCCGACATGAAAGTGCCCAACGCTGTGTTGAATCAGCTAAAGAGAACCTTAGTCCAGCTTTCTTTTTTTTTCACATGCTGTCTGAAAGTGGCCATTAATGCCTCTTTTTTTTTAGCGCAGTGACAGAAATATTCATTGTTTTGGATATTCTGACCCATGCATCATTCACCTGCGAACAAAAATAAAGTAGGAAAATAAAAAAAAACACTTCTTTTTTCTGCGGCGACAACATGATCAGTTTGGTCACTATAGGGTCATTCAATCAAGAATCGCCAAAATGCCGAAATTTGTGACCTTACCATTCTTTTGAAAATTTATGTTCTTCAAGTACAAAAATTTTCAAAAGAATCGGCGACACTTGGAATGTAGAGGTATTGTGGTGGCACGTTTTGAAAATAATTTTGTTTTTAACACATATTTGAGGGGTGATGTATGCTATAAGTGGTCACAAAAGTCAAGTTTTTTCAAGTTGTTGGAAAAATGAGTTGCAATTTCATCAATTGTTGAACTATTGATTTTAATTTCAAAGAAATATTGAACGTAAAATATGGGCATAATTTCTTACGGGTTAAACGTGAACGTGAATTGTGAACACCATCCGCGTCCGTCAGACAACCGTATTTCTTAAAAATTGCATAAGAAATGCCGTTTTTCATTCGCGTCGGGAAATGCAACCCAAAACGTATAAAACCGCAAATGTAGCCAAAATGCGTGACGACCCAAATTACACTCATACCAAGTGCCACGATGCCGAAGACACGAGAAGTGGAGACTGACGATTTTTGACAAGACTACTTTACGTGCCGTGCGAGTTCGTTGGAAGTAGTGGTACAATTAGAAAAACCATGTCGTCTGGGGTAATGTCATTATAAAAAAAAAAAAAAATGGGTCGTCGGATAGAATTTGATAAGCTAAAAAAAAAAAAAAAGGGCATCACACTTAGAAACGAGAATGAATTAATGAGGTCAATATCGAATACTATTGAAAAGTAGTATTCGATACTCGGTACTCGTTTGAAGTAACGAATACTAAGTATCGAATAATTACTTTTTGCACACCACTATTTTTCAGGGAGGCGATGGATAAGCATTTTTTTTAAAAAATCACACCTCATATCTCAAGAACTGCATGAGATGGGATCATACAAATAATACGAGACCTAGACCATTTACACTCCTAGCTGAAAACTGGAGGGAGATGATGGAAGGAGTGAGGGTGGAGAACGATAAAATGGGAAAAATTTCATTTGGCTTTGCAATCCGGTGTCGACAGAAAAAGTCTTTGTCGTCGCACATGTCGATGTCGATGCGTTGTGCCATTTTGTATTGGTGACGCTCGAGTCATGTTCTTCATCAGAATTACTTTAATTATCCCACAAATGAAATCTTGCTATAACTTCAATCGTGAATAATACAAAATTTGTTAAATCGCCGGTTAAATCCCTGGGTATCGTAGAAAAAAAAACTAGAATTATCCAGAGGTTATAAATAACCCGAAGTGAACAATACGGCCCTAAGTGAATGTAAACAGAGGGTATCGAAACTATACAACATTACTGTGAAAAGTATTTCTTCCTAAAATGAGACTATCTTGAGAAATAAAGGGTTTATTTTTCAAAGTTTTTGTTTTCTTGGTTAGGCTGGGTACTTCTGGGACCACCTCCGGATGTATTACATCAAATGTTGCAATTCATTGGTCACTACACATACTAAGTTTCAAGTTTCTAGCATAAGCAGGTAATATTAGGTGTTTTTTTTGCGCACTTATCCAGAACAGAAAGTGAGAAAATTTACATACAAAATGACAACAACATTGCTGTTTTTATGATTCTTTATAACTTTTTCCATAGATAGTAGGCTAGATTAGAGAATTTATTTCGAATAGCTGCCCCAGTGAGCTTACTGGGTCAGCTATTCTGGTTAATATCTATATTCTAGCCTACTATCTACACGGCAAAGCAATAAAATATAACGAAAACAGCTATATTATTGGTTTTCTCAGTGTAAATTTTAATCACTACTCTGATCTGGATAAATAAGCAAAAAAACACACCTATTAGCTTGTTTAAAAGCTCCATTTATAACCTTTCTAGTGGTGTAACAATTATTCAAGTAGCATTAGAGATTCGGAAATTATTAATATTATTAAATAGCAGAAATGGAAAAAAAAAGGTTTAAAATCGGCATATCTCGAAAACGGACATATGTTTGCATGGGTGGAGCGGTTTCCAGTCTTGCTTTCCGTTGCTTTTAGTTGTTCAATTCTGTAAATGCGAGCGGTTTCCTAAGATAAGTATTTTACCAAGCTAAGGGTTCTGGTTTTTACTTAATCTTGCAATGTTTTGGAAGATCAAGTAGCTTGCCTACCTACCTACCTAAGACTTAAAACTTAAAATGAAAGGTAAAATATCAATTATGAAAGCTCAGAAGACCTAACTTAATCCAGAAGTGCATGGTAATATCAGTATAGAGTATATAATAAAAATACAATTAAAATTAAAGGAATTTATCGAGATTAAAAGATACATATATTAATTTATTTAAGTAATTATTTATTTACAGACCAAAGAGGCTTTTCAAATCATCTATGCTAAGTTTGCTTCCCTCATTTGCTTTCACGCCTGTTAAAACTCCATTTGCAATAGCCATTTTTTGGTCCTGTAATGCTTTAATACGTTCCTCAACTGTTTCTTTGCACATAAATCTGAAAATTAAATAAAATATAATTCAATCTAAAATTATTATCTTTTGGTTCTGACTTATATATATGAACGCATTTATTTTGTCCAACTCTATAAATCCGATCTTGTGCCTGTGCTTCTAATTGAGGGTTCCAATGCAAATCAAGTAAAAGCAAATGGTTGGCACCTACTAAATTTAATCCTACACCGCCAGCAGTCAAAGAAAGTAACATTACCTGTTTAAAAAAAAATGTACAATACATAAAGAACTAATTAAACCAATATTCAACCTACCTTTGTATTATTATGAGAATCATTAAAATTATTCACAATATCATTTCGTAATTTTACAGCCACTGATCCATTTAATGAAACAACGGCAATGCGTTTGGCTGTTAAATACTCCTTTAATATGTTTAGAACAGTTGTCCATTGAGATACAACTATTGCCTTATCGCCAGTATTTAAAATTTTATTTTCGAGTATTTCAATCACTTTTTTCATCTAGAAATACAAATTAGTAATAAAACTTACAGAATTTAATTTTATGTAAATTACCTTAGAGCTTGGTCGGTTTAAATCAAAAACTGGATTAGTTCTTAATAAAACTTTCGATAGAGTTTTCGATATAGCTTTTTCGTTCGGATTATTTAAGCTGTCTGTAAGCTGGAGTGTATTGGTGCTTTCATCGTTAATTTGTAACTTATTCAATTGATCTAATAAATCTATCTCCTGACTTATTTCACCTGAATGGCTTTCTTCTACACTTGAAGTATTGTTTTCATCATATAACATCTGAAAATAAATTTGAGATTTTAGTTGAGCAACTAATAGTTAGCAACAGTTATTTAATTTTTTCCCCCCATCTCTCACTTTTCCTACGAATTGGTAATTAATAACTTTTTTTTTATTATCTCTTCATGTTTTTCTTTTATTTTATTTACTTTTCTGGTTAATGGAACTGGTAGCACATTAAACTATGTAGTTTTTAAATTATATGTATACCTACGTATTTTGTTTGCTCGTCATTAACATTCGTCATATTTAAATATTCTTTAAAAACATACTGCAGTCACGATCGGCTGCAAGCCAATCGTTTAATACTCTAGATGAATACTGAACTCCGATTTATATTGTAGTTGAGGATAAAGTAGAATTACGTGTGTGCATGTTGTATGTCCTTTATTAAGGACTGCCATTAGATTGCTACTCAAACCTAAGAGACAATATTCAGTGTTTAATTTCATATCTTGAACTGGGTAAGCCATCGGAAAAAAAAGTCCTTTTTGAAGGACTTTCACATGGAATCTGCAGGAAGGACTCACTCGATTTCTTACATATTTATCATTTTCCTTGGAACCAGTTAAAAATGAACGTGTACAAAATTTCAAATTCGTAGCTTGAAGCGTTCAAAAGTTATCGAAAAATATTGTTGAACACGTGTCTTAAGGACATTTTGTATGGCAGATACCAGAAGGAGTAAAAGGATTTCGCTGATTAGTAAACTCGAACTTCGTTTTTACTCAAAACTAATATGTACAAAATTTCCAATTCATAGCTAAAAGATAACTTGATATGGCAGTATATGGCAGCTACACGAAGGACTAATAGGATTTTCTTCATAATCATACATTTAGCTTCAACTATTAAAAAAATAACACATACAAAATTTCAAAGACGTAGCTTAAACCCTTCTGAAGTTATCGGCCAATATTCTTAAACACGTGTTTTAAGGACATTTTGTATGGCAGCTACCAGAAGGAGTAAAAAGATTTTGCTGACTAGTAAACTCGAACTTCCTTTTTACTCAAAACTAATTTGTACAAAATTCTGAATTTATAGCTAAAAGATTACTTGAGTTATAGTGAGTTTCGTAAATTAAGTGAATACATTTTGACAGGAATACATGAATACATTTTGACAGGACTAACAGGATTTTCTTCATAATCATATATTTAGCTCCAACTATTGGAAAAATAACACATACAAAATTTCAATGTCGTAGCTTAAACCCTTCTGAAGTTATCGACCAATATTCTTGAACACGTGTTTTAAGGACATTTTGTATGGCAGCTATCCGAAGGAGTAGGACGATTTTGCCCGTTAACGAACTTAGCCTTACAAATTCAACGAAACATCCAGATTCAAAATTTCAAGATCCTAGGTGAAGGCGTTCTTGAGTTATCGTGTTCACGGACAGACGGACGGACGGACGGACGTCAAGCGGATTTGAGGTTTTTGGCCACAAATAAACAAAAAATAATATATAACTTTTTTTCGTCCGAGGCTTGGTTCTATGCGTTACAAATTTTTGGGCTGGATTAAACTTATAATACTCTACAGGGTGTAACTGGTACTGAGGTTCAAATGAAAATGGGAGATAGAGGAACTTGTCCTGAGTAGAAAATCGTTCTACCCATACTCCCGTTTTTGCACCGTTAAGGAGATAGCGCGATTTTAAGGACGAAGGATTTTCACCTGTGATCACTGTTTGATCTCTAACTTCTGCTGTACTTAGCGTAACGTAATAATTCTGGGCTCGTTGGAAAGGACAAAAATTCTTCTTTCTAATTGCTATCAACTGTGTCAATCAGTGTTATACTTTTTGAGAAAAATTCATTTAAATGACACAAAAATAATAAAAAATTAAAAAAAAATACAAAAAAGTCCTGTTTTCTCCAAGAAGGAACTGATTAAACACCAAATTTTATTACATTTTCGGAAAGCCCATAAAATTTCACTATACGTTTGATAACAGGTTTTTTTTCATATTTGCAACAACAAGTGAGTTCCCTGCACATGTTGGAAATACTGCTAAACATAGAATTTACCGCAAAACAGATGCAGTAATGAGCAACCATGTTTACCGGGAACGGTATCCGGACAGATCTCGGTACCCCCATTATCGGATGTTCATCAGCATCCATCGGAACCTTCGTGAACGAGGTACACTGCAGCCGTGGCGGGAGACACAACATCCAGGACGGCTAATACTCCGAAGCCGAAATGTGTACCGAAGGGGGCTCTTGGCAACAAGCGAGGAAGGCGCCTTGGGGCAGGATATGCCCGAGACCTTCTCAGCTCAAACAACTGCACATGGCGTTAGCATAGTGGTACCGATGACCGATTCACGGTCGGAGGTGAACACAGAGACGCCAGTGCCAGAATTTTCGATGGCCAAGCCAATGGAGGTAGCTGAAATCGCTGAGGACTCAGGTGCTCCTAGTGTCAGTCTTACTGACGAGCAAATAGAGTCAGGTAACAGCAGACCCAATTGCTCCCGCCACAGAAACGACAGCACCAGAAGTGGAGGGTTAATAACTGGACTTGAAATGGATCCTGCAACAAAAATTGTGCAAATTAACGTCCAGCATTCTAAGCTAGCGTCGGCGAACCTTACCATTCTGCTTGATGAGGATGGTATTGACATTGCTTTAATCCAAGAACCATGGATCTGCAAGGATGCCATATTGGGACTAAAGCACAAACTTTATACTTTGTCAAGGACAGGGGCAAGCTTAGATCGTGTATCTGGGCTAAAAAGAGTATAAATCTAACTCTCCTGGCCAATTTCAGCTCTGGTGATACTACCGTAGTGATATGGGAACGGAGGGATGGCAATGTAATTCTTCTCTCCTCCGCGTACATGCCGCATGGAGAAGATGCACCAACAAATGATGTTCGTATGGTAGTGTAAATGGCGAAACGAGATAAATTAGACCTGGTCGTGGGATGTGATGCCAACGCCCATCATACTATTTGGGGTAGCACGGACATCAATGATCGAGGTGAGAGCTTGTTCAATTTTCTACTAACGACGGAATTAAATATATGCAACGTCGGTAATGAACCAACCTTTGTTACGGCAAATAGGGCGGAGGTACTGGATGTGACATTCGTTAAAGAATCGTACAACCTCAAGATAGAAAACTGGAGAGTCTCCATCAAAAAGTCGTTTTCGGATCACTGCTGGATACTCTTCACCTGAGTGCCCTAAGCCTTTTAGAAACCCAAGGAAGACCGACTGGGAGAAATTTCAGAGTATCGCATGTAGGGAATTTTCTGCTCCTGATTGCGAACTGCTCCCAAACACAGCGTCTATTGACGACAAAATTGATGCCCTAACAGGAAGCATCACAACGGCTTTTCTTGAGTCCTGCCCACTGAGGAAGCCACCCACCAAGTCATTTCCACCATGGTGGAATAGGGACTTACGGCACATCAGGCAGGATTCGAGAAGACTGTTTAATGCAGCAAAAGCTAGTGGCACTTTGGAAGACTGGGCCAAGTACAAGTCCAGTGTCAGGGACTATAAAAGGTCAATAAAAAAGGCTAAAAGACATTCTTGGGCTATCTTCTGTGAAACAATTGAGAGCACCAGCGAGGCTGCCAGGCTCAGAAGAGTACTTTCAACCGATCCAATCGTACTCACCGTTCTGCAAAGAAGTGATGATACGTGGACTGGGAACAACAGGGAAACATTAGAACTTCTCATGGAGACCCACTTTCCAGACTGTACAACCCAAGCGGGTGAAACGTGCTTAGGGAACCAGTCAGGAATGCCGAAAAATCCGTCACTGGGCACCATAGAGGAAGTTATAACCAAGGAAAGAATGGCGTGGGCTATTCAATCCTTCGCGGCGTATAAATCACCAGGGATGGATGGAATTTTGCCCATAATGCTTCAGGAAATTCATGAAGCAACCATCCCTTGGCTATTAGTCATTTATAAAAGCTGCTTATACTACTCGTACGTTCCGATTGCTTGGAGACGGGTTAAAGTAATATTTATACCGAAGGCGGGTAAACGGGGACACACAATGGCCAAAGACTTTGACCCATTAGCTTAACCTCTTTTCTGATGAAAACCCTAGAAAGGTTGCTCGAGATCTCCATAAGATGCAATCTGGACATAAACACTTTCTCTACAGCACAACATGCGTACACGAAAGGTAAATCGGTAGAAACCGCTCTACATGAGGTAGTAAGGACCATAGAGAGTACGCTGCATAATAAAGAATACACAATGGGTGTCTTTCTAGATGTTGAAGGAGCCTTTAATAACGTTGAGAGGGATGCCATTCGGAAAGCTCTGCTGAATGCAGGGGCTGACCTGGGCATTACCAACTGGATCGACGGCATGCTTGAAAGTAGAATGATACATGCATCCATTGGTGAGAATGAAATATCTGGAACTGTGTCCAGAGGTACCTTGCAGGGTGGAGTTCTATCACCACTACTTTAGGTATTAGTCGTCGATCCTATTTTATTCCAGCTCGACAGGGACGGGATCAAAGTGGTAGCGTACGCTGATGACCTAGTTATACTGGTATCTGGCAAATTACTACCCACGATAGCTGAACTAGCGCAGGGAGCACTACAGAAATTGTACAAATGGGCGGCAAGTTGTGGTTTGGGGGTTAACCACACAAAAACTGAACTGGTTCTTTTCACTCGAAGGAGAGCAATAACCCCATTTACAATTCCAAAAATAGGTAATACCATTCTGGAGCTTAAAACTGAAGCTAAGTACCTGGGAATTATTCTTGACGCTAAGCTTAACTGGAAGAAAAACCTTGATGAGCGCATCAAGAAAGCAACAATTGCCTTCTATACTTGCAAGAAGGCCTTTGGCAAGAAATGGGGAATAAAGCCCGCAATGGTTCACTGGATGTACATCTCTATCGTAAGGCCCATTCTTCTTTATGGTGGCCTGGTATGGTGGACAGCCCTGGACAAAAGCGTGCACAAGAATAGTCTAACGAAAGTGCAGAGAGCGGCTTGCTTAGGCATCACGGGCGCTTTGCAATCAACGCCAACAGCTGCAATGGAGATTATGCTGCTTCTGCTGCCAATAGATATTCAAATCATGAATGCTGCTGCCAAGAGCGCCCTGCGACTAAAAGAGTCTGGTGGCTGTTGGAAATCTGCGGATTATGGATTCATTATTTCCAGATTGTGGGCTTAGTGAACTCACCGACTATATAACTCCGTTTTTAAACTTCGATACAGGATTCCATACCCTTTTCCCTACTAGGGGGGACTGGGAAAATCAAAAAGTGATAAGGGAATCTGAAGTTGCTATATTCACGGATGGGTCAAAAATGGATACTGGAACGGGGGCAGGGATTTTCTCAGCCGACATGAACATTCAAGTATCCTTTCGTCTGCCGGACTACTGCAGTATTTTTCAAGCCGAGGTTTTTGCCGTAAGCAGTGCAGTGGACATACTAAATTCCGCGACAAATCTTCCCGAAGAGTCGTGCATAAAGATTTACATAGACAGCCAAGCAGCAATGAAAGCTCTAAGCTCCAACCTAGTGAAGTCAAGTGAGGGAGTGTAGGGAGCGTCTGAAAACATTGGGCGCAGCTCATAAGGTTTTCCTGTGCTGGGTTCCGGGACACAAAGGGATACCACCAGGAAATGAGGCAGCCGATGAGCTGGCCAAAACTGGATCTGAAATGGCTGCTATACATGCAACCCAAGCGGAAAAATACCGCTTAATTACGTCAAGAGTAATCTTGACAAAAAGGCAATGGAGCTGACCAATGGCAGATGGTTCAACCTAACTAAGTGTGAAACCTCCAGGCAGCTATGGCCAGTAATACATCCTACAAGGACTGCCGTTCTTTTGAAAAGAAGTCGTATAGAGACCCGTAACATTACGGCAGTCATAACGGGGCGCTGTCTCTTTGGCAGTCATGCACAACGCTTAGGCGTTCAATATAATGACTACTGCAGAAGCTGCAGAAGTGAAGAAGAAGAAGAGAGCGTTAGGCATCTACTTTGTGAGTGTCCCAAGCTAGCCAGCTGTAGGTTCAGAGCCATGGGCAGCTACTTCTTCTCCAGACTCGGGGACATGGCTGGAGCACGAATTGATGAAATAGCCAAGTTCATTCGCATCTGTGGCTGGTTCGACTAGCTTTCCCCTGTAGCAATGCTACGATAACTCCCTATGTGGGACTTCATTAGGGTGTCACGGGTGTGGTATCACAATAGACCAACCGAATGGTCTAAGTGAGTCGATCCATAGTTTGGATGGCTGCCACTATAACCTAACCTAACCTAGCTTTCGGGCAAGTAACGGATCAGATATTGTTAGAGAGTTGTCTCTCTATTAGTACTTACTCTATGACACTGCCATACCCGGCCCGATTCCTGATCTTCCTTCCCATTCCTAAAACTGATTAAGTTCGGTATCCCCTTTCTTCTCCACAATTCCTTCCAACTCTCCTCTACTTCGCACCAAGAAACCGTAGGCGCCGTGCCGTGGTGCAGTGGGATTGTTGAGTTGCCGCTGTCAACAAATCCATCATTGTTTGGGTTTTGTGAGCGCAATCGATTTTCGAATTATTGTCCGAAACTCGAGCGCGCTCACAACTGCCGGCAACTTAAGACCGGTTGGCAAGGACCGTTATTCGGGAGATGCCGGAAACGAGAAGTTTTGGCTGGGGATCGAAAAAGAACGGGAGGTAACGAGCGGATTCGAAGCGCACGCGGGATTAGAGAGGAAAAAGGGAAAAAAAAGAAAAAGCAAGTTTAATTTGAAATCGAAGATGAATTCAAAACGCGAAGAAGTGATTGTAAATTAGCTAAACCTCTAGTTCTGTGTAAAAGTTAAGACTGATTCGAAAAATAAAGTCAGTGCAGATCAGTTAGTTTATTTTTTTCATATAGTTTCGTTTTCTTGTTGGCGCCTCTAAATGATTAAAGTATGGGAAAGTCGATAAATTCTCCGCAGAATTTCCGAAAATTTTAATTTTAAAATCTGGTGGAACACATCTCCAACGAATGATTGATTTGTGCGCATGTTGAGGTTTGCGTGAGTTCGTGCGAAAAATCGGCACAAAATAGTCCCGGCAGTGCGCGACATGTCAAAGTATGGGGTGAGTTTTTTTATACATATTTCATTTATTTTGCATTATTGTTTTTTTTTGGTTTTTGGTTTTCTTTTTGCAGATTTTCTTTTAAATTTTCGTGTTCATTTATATATATTTTGTTTACGAGATGAGTAAAGGCTAAGTAAGAAGAGCCGACTTGAAATGAACCCAAGCGTCTGAGCTCCTTAACCTGAACCTCAATAAGGAGCCATGACGGACTGTTGTATTTTTCGGACAGTCATGGCTAAGGTAGGGTTGGCAGACAGGGCGCTAAAAACACCAAGCACCCTGACGAATTGCGAAGTCACGCAAATCCATCGCTTCTTGGTCTTTCACGACCTATTGGGAAAATAGTCCCGTTTTAAATCCCTGGAGTAAGCCGACACGAAATCTTTTGTTGTACAGGCCATGGGTTTATGGTCTGAAGTCGGAACAAGAACCCCTCCCCCCACAACTGCCGTAGCTAGTCCCGGACGCCAGCAAGCGTGTCGCTTCCGTTCTGACTTCAGCCACCAATTCGGACGTAGGCGGAATTGGCCCTTCTTTCCTGAACCTTCCTTCGGTTATTTTGACTTTTTCAAGTTAAGGCCTCCGTTCACAACAGGATCACAACGGACCCATCTAGCGGTATATGTGTTAGTTATCTATGTCAATAGCTACCAACCCAACCTAACCTAACCTGGGGATAAAGTAAAATTAGAAGTGCGCCTGTAGTTTGTCCTACTTAGTAGTTTGTACTTAGAACTAAAAGACAATATCATCAGTGTTCAATTTCATATCTGGAACTAGGAAAATCACCGAAAGTAAATTTTTCCTTTTTCAAGGACTATCGCAGGAAGGACTCACACGATTTCTAGCATATACATCTCTTTACCTGAAACCATTTAAAAATTATTGTGTGCAAAATTTCAAATTTCTAGCTGGAAGCGTTCAAAAGTTATAGGAAAATATTGTTGAATACGTGTCTTAAGGGTGCCATCCCGTGTGAAAGTTCTTTTTTTACGCTTTTTTGGGAATTTATTTTTGTGAACTAAATAAAGGTACAACTGTGAAATTTTTACCACATATTTATGCACATTTTGAGCACACTTTACAATTTTTTCAGCCCGATATTGTCGCCCATTGCTCATTGCACGGCAACTTAGCTACTCATTTTCAAAAAATCTTGTTTTCGGTTACCACGATTGCGGGCGTTCTGCTTATCCCAAACAAAAAAAAATAAACGGAATTTTAATCTGTGAAGTTTGAACTAGTTTTTTTTAACTAGGATTATCAAAAAATATTGAAAAGTGAATTTTTGGCAACATGTTAAATTCTTGTCGTCAATTTTGGTGTTTTTTTATGACTTCTTCAGCTCGTCAAAAAAAAAACCGTGGTGGTTTCAGAACCGGACGATCGACTATTGACCAGATATTCTCAGTCAAACAAGTGCTAGAAAAATGCTGGGAGTATAACATCGACGTGCACCAGATCTTCGTGGACTTCCAACAGGCATACGATAGTATAGATCGTAATGTACTATATAAAATAATGCTTGACTTCGGAATCCCATCAAAACTCGTCCGATTAACAAAAATGACCATGACTGACACTGAATCTCAAGTAAGGATACAAAACGAGCTTACCCAAAGCTTCCGAACAGAATCCGGCCTGAAGCAGGGAGATGGACTCGCTCCCATGCTCTTCAATCTCGCCCTAGAATATGTCATCAGAAAGGTACCCGTTGATACCAGAAGTACCCTACTAATTAAGTCCACTCAACTAGTGGTGTACGCGGATGACATAAACATCATGGCCAGGTCTGTTCCAGACGCGAAAGAAGTCTTCCATTGTCTAGACTCAGCGGCAAAGGATGTCGGGTTAAGGGTCAATGAGAATAAGACCAAGTTCATGACCCAAACAAGAAGAAACGTGCCAACTAGACAAAATATGACCGTGGGGGACTACAACCTGGAGAATGTGGATCATTTCTCATACTTGGGATCACACCTTGTAATAGACGGCAACGAACGGGACGAAGTAAAACAACGGATCACACTAGCAAATAAGGCGTATTTCACGGTCCTCCCGATCTTAAAATCGAAAAACACAGGCTGAACAAACTTCGCATATATAAGACCATAATAAGACCTGTGCTATATGCAAGCGAAACGTGGACTCTCACCCAAGCGTCTGAAAAATCAATAGACGCTTTTGAACGACGAATTCTTCGAAGAATTTTGGGACCAGTAAGAGAAGGCACTGAATGGCGTATCCGGTACAACAACGAGTTGTATAACATCTACGACGACCCATCCGCATCGACTCTTATAAAATTTCGTAAGCTACAATGGGCAGGCCATGTGGAGCGAATGGACGACGGAAGAATTCCCAAACGCACACTGAAAGGTAGAGCTCATGGCAAACGACCGGTGGGAAAACCGCGGAAAAGATACGAGGACTCAATTGACGCAGATTGCAGATCGCTTCTTAGATGCACAAATTGGAGGACGCGGGCGCTGAACCGAGATGACTTCAGACAATGTATCCTGCAGGCCCTGGCCCGATTTGGGCTGTCGCGCCATTGATGATGTTGATGATGATGAGTTCCGTAAATTGAGTGAAGACATTTTTACAGGATATTTGTATGGCAACTATGCGAAGGACTAATGAGATTTTGTTCATAATCATACCATTAGCTCCAAATATTGAAAAATCAAGACATAAAAATTTTCAAAGTTGTAGCATAAACCGTTCTAAAGTTATCGGTCAATATTTATGAACACTTGCTTCAAGGACTTTTTGTATGGGAGCTACCCGAAGGAGTAAAGTAATTTAACCGACTAATGAACTAGAACTTCATTTTTCCTTAAAACTAATTTCTAAAAAATTTCAACTTCGTGGCTTACCGATTTCTGGAGTTATAGTGAGTTCCGTAAATTGAGTGCAGATATTTTTACAGGATTTTTGTATGGCAGCTACTCGAAGGACTTATGTGATTTTTTTTATATTCATTCCTTGAACTACAACCATTGGAAAACCAATGTATGCAAAATTTCCAAGTCGTAGCTTAAGGCGTTCCGAAGTTATTAGCCAATATTCTTGAACACGTGTTTTAAGGACTTTTGTTTGACAGCTACCCGAAGGAGTAGGATGATTTTGCCCGTTAACGAACTTAGCCTTACAAATTCAACCTAGGTCAAGGCATTCTTGAGTTATCGTGCTAACGGACAGACGGATTTGCAGTTTTTGGCCCCAAATAAACAAAAATACGGGCCTATTACGAAACTCGACTCGATCAAAAAACTCACATTCTGCGACTATGAAACTCGTCGAGTGCCTACTTGTCGAGTTTCACTCGACTTTTAGTCGAAAAAAAAGCGTGAGTTAAGAGAACTGCGTATTATGAGAGCCGATCGAGTGAGTATTTTCTTATAAGAAATGTCAAACTCACTCGACTGCTGGAAATGAAGTGACTTTCCAATTGTCGAGTTTCATAATACCAACTTTAGCTCGAGTCGAGTCCAAATGTGAGTCGAGTTACTCACTCGACTCGAGTTTCGTAATAGGCCCGAATATATATAAATATTTTTCGTCCGAGGCTCCGTTCTATGCGTTACAAACTTTTGGGCTGGATTAAACTTATAATACTCTCAGATTTCATCTAGAGTATAAAAATGCCCCCGCAAACGCTTTTAAAGCCTTATTTATAACTCATGAAGTCTGATATATTAAGCTAAATATATCGGTCAACGAACGCGAACGTGAACGCGAACAGGTGTCTTCTCTTCATTAAGTGCGATAATAATTTTAATAAAGTGAAATAATGGAATCTAAGTGTGCCGGTTGCGAAGAGCTTTACGAAGATCCAAAAGACATAATAATGTGTATCGGTTGTGGCAGTTACTTTTATTCGAGGTGCTCAAGTTTAAAGACTCTAGAAAACCTAAGAAAACTCCGTAGTCAACGTGATCAGTGGCTGTGTGATTCGTATAAAACCCAAAGAGGAAAGTTGGGAAATTCCGGCTCCAATGGTGTTTCTGACAACTTAAACTTAAACGATTTCTACTTAAAAATAAAAAAGGAAATCGGTATACAAATAAAAAACGCTATGAGTGCTCTCGAGACTTCGATGCAATTCATGTCTGATAAATTCGACGAATTCTCTGCGCAGATTAACTCTACTATTACCGACATGAAACAAATAAAGGCCGATAACATAGCACTAAGACGAGAGGTAACACAGCTAACGTCACATGTCAACAACATCCAGCGTGAATTGCGACGCGACAACATTGTGATCAACGGTATATCAGAAAGGCCCAACGTGAATGTCAACGGGATAGTTCAGGACATTGCAAAAGAAATTGGTACTGCGGTCACCGAACTCGATTTGCAAAATGTTTACAGGCAACGCAACGGAAAAAACCTTCTAATACCATCATAGCGAGATTCACACGACGATCGAATCGAAACAACTTTATGCAGGCATACAAAGAAACTGTTCATCGACAACACAGTGGACCGGCAATAATCTCTAAAAAATAAATAGAGATGACAGAATATTTATATCGGATCAGCTATGCTATTGAAAGAAGCAAAAACAATGTTACGACCAAAAAACTTCAAGTACATATGGACTAAAGACAACCAGGTATGCACTAGGAAAGATGAGAATGAGCAAACAATAATAATAAAGGATTTAGACATGACAAGACAAAAAAAAAAAATACAGCTAATTCCATTGAAACTGACAACTTGAACTATTTACAAGGAAGTAATGAATCTGATATCATATCAATAAACATAAAAGGTCACAAAAATAGAGATGAATTGTTCGTATGGTCACAAAGTAATGAGATAAAATTTGGTATAATTGTCCTAGTAGAATGCTAGCTTAGGACGTCTCATATTATTGATAAAAATTCTGGATACGAAAGCTATAAAAGTAACACGCGATTTTCGAATTTTCGTTTTTGGAAGGTTTATATAATAGAAAAACACTATAAATTTTTAGTACGCATAAGATAATTGACAAATTCAAAATTTTTTATGCGAATCTAAGAAGTCTACGAAATAAGATGACAACCATAGAAGCACACCTACTACAAAATGCTAACATTCAGATTGTTATCTTGGTTGAAACTTGGCTTTATGATAATGAAGTACGGTATTTTAATATCAACGGTTTTAACGCCATACATAACTGAAGAGATTCAGGCGTGGAGGAGGCACAGCAATTTATATTAAGGACGGTGTGAAATTCAGCACAATTCTAGTTGACAAGGCCTATAATACCACTATAATTGAGATAGAGCTTAACAATGTTCTCTCAAAAATTGCTACATTCTATTAATCTCCTGGCGAACCAGACGGCATCTTTATTGAACATTTGGACTCAATTTACGCAAAATATAATAGACTTTTATCAATAGCTGACACAAATACTGATATACTGCAAGACAGTTTGGCGACGTAAAACTACAATGAAATGCTAATGACAAATAATTTTGAAATTCTTAATAAACATACTGCAGTCACGATCGGCTGCAAGCCAATCGTATAATACTCTAGATGAATACTGAACTCCGATTTATATTGTAGTTGGGGATAAAGTAGAATTACGTGTGTACATGTTGTATGTCCTTTATTAAGGACTCCCATTAGATTGCTACTCAAAACTAAAAGACAATATTCAGTGTTTAATTTCATTTCTTGAACTGGGTAAGTCATCGAAAAAAAATGTAATTTTGAAGGACTTTCACATGGGAGGTGCAGGAAGGACTCACTCAATTTCTTACATATTTATCCTTTTCCTTGGAACCATTTAAAAATGAACGTGTACAAAATTTCAAATTCGTAGCTTGAAGCGTTCAAAAGTTATCGAAAAATATTGTTGAACACGTGTCTTAAGGACATTTTGTATGGCAGCTACCAGAAGGAGTAAAAGGATTTCGCTGATTAGTAAACTCGAACTTCGTTTTTACTCAAAACTAATTTGTACAAAATTTCCAATTCATAGCTAAAAGATTACTTGAGTTATAGTGAGTTTCGTAAATTAAGTGAATGCATTTTGACAGGATATTTGTATGGCAGCTACACGAAGGACTATCAGGATTTCTTTCATAATTCTACATTTAGTTCCAACTATTGAAAAAGTAACACATACAAATTTTCAAAGTTGTAGCTTAAACCCTTCTGAAGTTATCGGCCAATATTTTTCAACACGTGTTTTAAGGACATTTTGTATGGCAGCTACCCGAAGATGTAGAACGATTTTGCCCGTTAACGAACTTAGCCTTACAAATTCAACCAAATATCCAGATTCAAAATTTCAAGATCCTAGGTGCAGGCGTTCTTGAGTTATCGTGTTCACGGACAGACGGACGGACGGACGGATGGACGGACGGACGGACGGACGGACGGACGGACGGACGGACGGACGGACGTCAAGCGGATTTGAGGTTTTTAGCCACAAATAAACAAAAAATAATATATAACTCTTTTTCGTCCGAGGCTTGGTTCTATGCGTTACAAACTTTTGGGCTGGATTAAACTTATAATACTCTATAAGTTTTCATCTAGAGTATAAAAATATACCAACAAGATGCTCGTCTCACTCTGCAACTCTAATAGACCATGTATGTACCAACAACTATCCACTTAAAAAATCAACCCATACGAATCTGGATGACTGGCCTGACCTGGATCATAAGGTAATTACCTTAACAATTAGTAGCGCACAGCTTAAAAAGACAAAAATGGTCAAAACCTCGATCCAAATCATGAATAATGACGACTTCATAAAGGCAACGAATCAAAATATTCGAAGCCTAACTGAAAATTCAATTGATTCAATAATAACAGCAATAAATTCTGCCAAAAAGATTTCGACAAGAACTAAAACTAGACGAACAAGAAACAATGCTTGGATCACAAATGATATTCTGAACCAAATAACTAAAAAAAAGAAGATATATAAAAAAAATTATAAGAGAACCATATAATGCAAACTTAAAATATGAATATAAACAAATTAAAAATATGACGACAAAAATGATAAGATTAGCTAAGGAAAAATACTACAACCACCGATTTGCAACATCTGACGGGAGCCAACGAAAATTTTGGAATATTATTAAGGATTCTTTGGGAAAAAATGAATCGAAGCATTCAAACGGAATACATGTATTGTATACAGATACTGGACCAATTACGGATCATGCCTTAATCGCAAATGTATTGAACGAACATTTTACAACTATTGGGACAATTTTGGCCTATGACTTAAAAAACAATGCCAAGCTGCATAACTTTCGTAGGCAAACATGTCCGGTTGTGACAGAGTCCTTGTTCCTATTCCCAACTAATAGAACGGAAATTGAGTCAATCATCTCGGGTTTGAAAAACAATATAGCTCCAGGCATTGATGGAATAACGACGAACGACTTAAAAATCATAAAAACAGTTATATCAGGACCTCTTTCTGACCACCTGACTGACGGCTCATTTCCGCACTATTTAAGGACTTCGTTGATCAAGCCAATTTTTAAAGCGGGCTCAAACAGGGATCCCAATAACTACCGACCAATTGCACTAGTTAGCTCTATTAGCAAGATTTTCGAAAAAGTTATGAACAATCGAATTTTAAATTTCATGAATAAATACTGTGGATTTGACAAACAGCAATATGGTTTCCAAGAACAGAGCAATACTACTGCAGCATTGGTTGATGCTATGCAATTCGTTAATGAAGGCCTTGATGAAGGATTTTATGTCGCCTCAATCTTCATAGATTTAAAAAAAGCATTTGAAACGGTAGAACATTCAATATTGCTGGAACGACTAAAGGAGCTTGGTATTCGAGGGAAGTGTAATGAGGTCATTCGGGATTATCTTCTAGGACGACAATACAGTATAACAAAAAACTTAGACGAACGTAGTGAATCGAAAACAGTCAACATAGGGATACAGCAAGGCTCAATTCTGGGCCCTACGTTATACCTGCTATATATACACAACCTGCAGTACATTGGACTTAAGGCAAAATATATCATTTATGCAGATGACACTCTTCTCTTATATAAAGGAAAAGAGCGGGAACAACTAGAGTCAACAATTAACTTGGACCTCGCACTCTTCAAAGACTGGCTTTTAGGCAATATGCTCACTCTGAACACAGCAAAAACAACGTATATGTTATTCAGACAAACAAACAAGGAAGACATTAATATGCAAATACACGTAGATGGGATACTCGTTGCCAGAGCCATTCAAACAAAATATCTGGGTCTAACTATTGATGAAAAAGTGACTTGGACACCGCATATCACCAATATACGGACTAAGATTGCGCCGATCATAGGAGTCATACGACGAAGTAATTTTCTACAGACACATATTAAGGACACTATATACAATTCTTTTATTCAAACGACTGAGTATAACATTGGCAAAATCTCGAGAATAATGAATAAGAGTATAAAAGCAGTTTTCAACCTTCCACATTTGACACCCTCTCCGGAACTCCATTTAACTTATGGAAAACTAAATATTGGACAACTTATAAGACTGGAGTGAATAAAAATTATATATATAATCAAACACCACCTAACGAAATCTTCAATAACTCTTATACATAACAACGACATACATCGCTTTAACACACGAAATGCTTCGTCCATAAGACCAAAACATCTACCAAGGACTGATCGTCTAAGAAAGGATCCGATCTATGAATCAATAATTGAATTTAATTCACTTCCTACCGAAATTCGACAAGCATAAAATATATTAGAACTAAAAAACTTAGCGAAGAGATTTATTCAACAAAACGACACATAAATGGATACTCCTAGTTTCTAATGATCTGTTAGAGAATTGCAGCGGACTCAGTTCGACACGCAGCATAGCTGTGTGAACTTGAACGAGCTCGTTAGATTCTTCTCTAGATTAAACGGCAGCTACTTCTCCCTTATATTCAGACCTATGGGCATTCATTAGCTCTCTCTCTCTCTCCAATGATATGAATAAGGATTCTCAATCTATCTCTCTCTGCTTTTAAAATTACAGTCTTATTCTGTCTCTTCTCTCTTTTTTATGAATTATATTATTATATTTTTTTTTTCTTTTTTCCCTTTCCTTTCTTTCTAATATTGTTTTAAATCATAATTTCTTATTTTTTTGTTTTTGTTTTTCTATCATGTGTCTCATTTTCTTTTTTCTTTTTATTTTATTTGGAATTACGTTAAACTTAATTTTCTATTTTTGCTTTCCTTATACGAGCTGTCAGCTGTCTGGGAAGCAAGCTTGGTACTACATTTTTGAAATTTACTTTATTATTTTCTAATAATACAGAAGTGTGATCGATTTTTAAAAAAAAAAAAATTTGCTACCTTGAAAATTTTTTTTCACGTTTCATAACTAGTAGACACAAAAAAAGCAAAAAAAAATTTCAGTCCGTCTGTCCGCCGTACGCAAAATCGTTTGAAGGCTCGTAGCTCCCAAACGGTTTTAGATATTAAATTGAATTTATGAATAGAGTGGGTAGGACCCTTAAAGTGACCAAAACGCAAAAAAAACTGATATTGACACATTCTAAAATTCATATCTCCTAAACGGTTAACGTCACAAAATTGAAACTTAATGAATATCTGTAGGTATACTAGGAGAATAGATCGGAAACAAATTTTTGAGTGGGGACAGTGGCGTACGGGGGTGGGGGGTAAAAAACTTTAGATTACGATATCTCACGAGCCAATTGCACTAGACAAATAAAACTCAGTCATTCGCGACTCAAACGTCAGTCGGTACTGACGTGCCCGATTGTACGACTTCCGATAGCGATTTCCGAGCGACCCTAAAGCGTTTGCGTTAGGAAAATACATCCGGTGCGACCCCCGTGCGCTTTTTTACTCCTAGAGGATCAATTTTTCAACCGAATCAGTGCTATTAACAATTTATCAGCACTATAGTGTTTTGAGGTTAGGGCCGACGGCCCAACTTTTTGTGCCAGACTTTTGCGGCCTAATTCTTTTCCTTTAGTAAAGTGCTACGCGAACATTGACTTATAGTGTCTCACAGATTGTGCCCCCTCCCTCTCAAAGTGACTATTAACGTTTCGTAGCTCGCTCTGATAGTGGAAATAAACAATTGGTGGCCCGTCTGTCCGCCTGACATAAAGGTAATCAATTTAATTTTTGCACCAGACACTATCACACTAAATACGACCGACTACCGCTCTCTCCTGCTGGCATGACCAGCATAAACAAGTTTGCCGCCCTGGCGGAACCCCCCGACCCCCCTCACTCACCCTCCAACTCTCCCAAAAATAAGAGGCAGCGTTCTGCCAAACCCGCTGTATCTTCCGGTGAATATTCAGTGCAGTACCCGGACACGCTCCCTCAACCTAAACTATCCGCTACTCCCTCCCCTAAATTCGTTGTTGTTCAATCCACTACTCCAGAAAAGAAGTCACTACAACAGTACAACGTATTCATTGTCAAAAAAGGTATTGACCAAATCTCGACACTCTACACAAACGCTTCCTTTCTCAGCCTTCTGTTATTAGCGAACAATGAAACTATCGCTCAGAAATTCCTGAAAGCCTCCTCCATAAATGGTATCCCCATCAAAAGTAATCTTCACGGCAGGTTAAACACCTGCAAGGGGATTGTATATTCCTCCTCCACAAGATACTTGTCACAGGAGGGACTAAAAGATCAACGAGTCGTTGAAGTTACACAGCTTAAAAAGCCACTTACCAACACCCCTACTGGACTCCTGATCATTACCTTCGACCTATATACTCTACCAGGGCACATTAATATAGGCTTTGAGAGGGTAGAGGTGAGGGAATACTTCCCGAACCCCCTCCGTTGCCGGAAGTGCCAGAAATTAGGGCATACGAAGAACCATTGCAATTCGACAGAGGACATATGTGACTCTTGCTCCGCGGCACTCCCGCATGAAAGTAAATGCACTCTCTCATTCTGTGTGAACTGCCAAGTTACCGGCCACAGCCCTTCCAGTAAAAATTGTCCTACCTTCGTACAGCAAAAGGACATCCTAAAAATCAGGACCCAGCGAAAATGTACGCAATATGAAGCAAAAAAAATATATTTTAAGAACAATCCGATCAACTCAGTCGCTTCTTATGCCCAAGTTTCCAAAACTATCACTAACCCCTCCGTCCACCAACTCCCCAAACCAGTCACCCCCTCAATCCCCCTTCCCAGCACAGCCCATCCTCCCCCACATAACCTCCCTACCCCTCAACCCACTACCCCCTCTTCGCTTACTACACCTTCCCCATCGCCCGCTACTCCCGCCACTAACGCTACTCCTACAAACAACACCCCGTCTACCAGCTCCGCTAACATACCTTCTAAACCGACCGTTCGCCCACCATCCAACACCACTCCCCTCACCTCAACACCTTCCACACAAGCAACCACCCCCCTCAACGAAAACACAAACCCCAATACTATCTCCCATCTACTATCTACTTCTAGAGTGCTAGCCACCCCGGAGAAGCAACAGGTCATTGAAGCTATCTCTCTAGGCCTCACCCCAAACTCGCGTTCTGTCCTTCAGGCCATCACCGAGATTCGCGACATAACCCATGCAGTAAATACTAGTCAACCTCCCAGTCTCATGGAGACTGTGGACCTCTCGGACGAGTCAGAAGACGAAGTCACACTATAGTGTTCCCATACGTGACACCATTGACACCACCCTCCTTTCACCCCTCCCGTAGCCTCTGTATCCTTCAGTGGAATATCAGAGGCCTGTTTGCCAATCGTCCCCACCTAGACATCCTTCTCGCCCGATACCAACCCCATATAATACTGTTGCAAGAAACAAATATTCTCCCGGGCGAAGAACCATCTCGGTTCGGAGCCTACTCTTATATTGGTTTTAATACCCAGCGAACGAGTCGACACGGAGGTGTCGCTATCCTGGTTCACAGCTCTATAGCCTTCGAACAGGTGGAGCTGAGTGTTGACATTCTGGCTTGTGCTGTCACGGTCAGATCTGTTCCTGAGCTGACTGTGGTGTCGGCGTATCTTGAGTGCGGGCAGGGGCTTTCCAATGCTGACCTGTCCAGTCTGTCAGATCAGCTTCCCGATAACACCATATATGGTGGCGATTTCAACGCTCACAGTCCCCTTTGGGGGGGTGAGCGTTGGGATAGCAGGGGGAGGTTGGTGGCGGATTGGATTGAGGACGCATCCCTTGTCCTCCTCAACGATGGCTCGCCCACTCTCATTTCGGCCAGATCATCCCTGACAGCCATCGACTTAACTCTCGCGCCCTCCAGGCTTGCTCCGTTTCTGTCATGGGAACTCCATTCTAACCCGGAAGGCAGTGACCACCTGCCAGTCATCATAAGATCGACTCAAGGATTGGCTAACTATCGACCAACCACCAGGTACGTCACTTCACGTGCCGACTGGGAAAAGTTTAGAGTGACCATGGACGAAGCGGCAGAGTTTCCCGGTTTCGGGTAACGTGAACCAGGAAGCCGCACGGTTAACTCGAATATTTCGCTCTGCAGCAGCTCCCTCAATACCAGTAACAAACCCCATCCCCCGTTCTCAACCACGCTGGATGAATAGAGATATCGTAAATGCCATTAAAGCCAAGAATAGAGCTAGGAAAAACTTCTACAGGCACCCGACGGATACAAACCTAGTCTCGTACCGTCGTGAGGCGGCTATTACCAAGAAAATGATTAAAGCCGCAAAAAGAGAAAACGGGAACTCTTTTGCTCGTTCCATCGATCCCAGCTCTAATCTAGCCGATGCTTGGAAAAAAGTTAAATCCGTCTTCGGGGGCAGACCTCCCAGTCTGATCCCCAACTTAACAACTGATCTAGGTTCTATTACCAATTCCTTGCATATCGCCAATCACCTTGCTCTATCCTGGACTGCATACTCTTCGGATTCGAACTTTTCTCCCGAACAACTTGCTGACAAAAGATCAGCCCCTCTTAACTTCACAGTCTATTCACCTGACCCAGATAAAAACATTGGTTACCCTATCTCTTTTGCGGAGCTAAGTTCGGTGCTTAGTTCCGGCAAGGGATCAGCACCAGGACATGACAGGATCACTTGCGAGATGATCAGGGAGTCCACCAATGGTCTGAAGTTCAGGCTAGTGGATCTCTACAACCTGATCCTGGCGCAAGGCTCTTTTCCGCACATGTGGAAGAGAGCTGTTCAAGTGCCCATCCGCAAGAAATCCAACACTTCTTCTTCAGCACCTACTTCCAAGGATCTCCGTCCTATTTCGCTGCTCCCTTGCCTGTCAAGGGTTTTCGAAAAGATCTTGGGCAGGAGACTTGGGCACCTTCTGGAGAGTGTTCTGTCGGACGAGCAGCACGGCTTTAGGCCGGGGAGAGGTACAACCTCTCTTCTGCTCGATCTCGAACATCATGCCAGACTAGCTCTCTCCAACAGTCAGGAGTACCATGCCCTATCCCTCGATCTGGAGAAGGCCTTTGACCGGGTAATCAAAACTGTCATCACTAAACAACTATCCATTTGGGGTATAGATACTCGCTTCATTCAGATCGTTGATAGCTTCCTCTCTTCTCGCTCCATTATGGTGAGAGTCAATGGATACACTTCCAATCACTACAGTGTTGACAATGTTCTACCACAAGGATCTCCTCTATCACCCTGTCTGTTCAATGTTTACATTCACTCCTTATCCCAACTCCTTTCCGACATCCCCCGCACCAATCACTATATTTACGCGGACAACCTAATCCTTACCACCTCCCAACCCCACCTGGACGACATTACTCGACAGATCAAGACGGCTATCGATGCCTGGTGTATCGAGACGGGTGCAAAAATGCCTTATCATAAAGGAGAACTCATTACATTTTCGCGAAAACGTAGACCGGCCGTCACTGAAGCTCATTTCGACGACGTTACGCTCATTCCTCGCGCCGCGTGTAAGATACTGGGGGTCATCTTCACACCCAAACTGAACTGGAATTCTCACATTCGGGCAATCGTCACGGCCCTGGATAAAGTTCGCAACCTAATTCGGGTACTAGCCTCTAAGAGCTTGCTAGTTAGCTCGTCTGCACTAATACACATCGCCCTTACGCTAATAAGAGGGTGCGTACAATACTGCCTTACTATATACGCCATAACCACACAGACTAATCTGCGCAACCTTCAAGTCGCAGTCAATAAGGTACTTCGAGCTGCCCTTGGCGCCTTTCGCACCACGCCTATCGAGTCGCTACTAATGGAGCCTGGATGCGACAGCATCACTACTCTTATCAAAAAGGCCCAAATAAATCTAGCGGCCAAAAGCGAGCTCGACCGAAGGAGTCCGCATCACCGGATCATCACCAGCACGGACGCTGTCACGTATCCTGAGACCATCAGAACCCTCTCTTCTGCGATATGGAGCGCCCGCGTTGTCCTCAGAGAATTATGTCCTAACACTCCCCCACCCTTCCCTGTTTCGCCCCCTCCTCATCGCCCAACCCGCCGCCTCCCAACTTCCCTCCCTATCCCGTCCAGATACCCAAACAAATCTCACACCCCGGCCGCAATATACCAGCTTCTCCACAAGCGGCACCTGGAAGATTTACCCGGACGTGCCGCTTACTACACGGATGGGTCCAAGTCAAGCCATCAAACATCGGCCGCCTACATCACCCTACAGCCTCCTGCTGTCACTCCTACAAGTCATCGTGCCTTCAAATTGCACCCGGACTCGAGTGTATTCGAGGCCGAAGCCTTCGCCATTTTGCAAGCAGCGAACGCGGCTCTATCAGCCGCAGTTCCAGCGGTGATCTTCTCCGACTCGAGATCTGCTGTCGACGCCATACACAATTACCACTCTAAAGAACCAGCACTGCTACACATCCGAAGTCTCATCTCCGCCAACCCGGCCGGAACCCTTCTATGTTGGGTGCCAGGCCACGTTGGGATTGCTGGAAATGAAATGGCGGACCGACTAGCCAACCAGGATATCTCTAGTCACGAGGAAGAAACCATTCCTTCTTTCGTCAATTTCACCCGACGCACCGCCAGAAGAATTATGTCGGAGCAGCGAGCTGCAGCATGGGCCTCTAACTCCACCTTCCTTGCTCAACATTGGCGTGGCCCTCATCCACCGGTATATGACCCTCTACAAAATCGGAAGGAATCGGTTATACTCACCAGAGTCCGACTGGGTCATTCAAGGATGACCCACCAGCACTATATGTCGAGAACGCCGCAGCCAGGATGTGTAACCTGCCAGAAACCGCTGACGATGAGTCATATCCTGACTGAATGCCGCCTAACCAGGATATTCTTCAACCATTCCATTCCCCCCCTAAGCTCCCTTCTTGCCCCTTTGGACCCTGATCCCCTTTTTCAACTCCTCAACCATCTTCACCTCCGTCATAAAATTTAAGCTTACTGTTTTCGTTTGAATTACTTTTTGGCTGCAGACATGAATTACTTAGCTTTTATTATTTGCTTACTCATACTTCTTGTGCATTGTATACTAGTCGCTGTTCTTTTTGCTTATTTTATCCTTAATTTTTTTTCTTCAATTTTTAATTTTTATTTGCACTTTATTTATTTTCACTTAATTACTACTTAATTTCTTATATTTTTATATGTCGCTTGCAATTGAATTCCATTTTCGTTCTTACATCCTTTACAAAAAATTGTAACACGATTTTAATGCGACGTGCCATGTGCCCTCCGGGCTTGGCCGATAATAAGATGGGCCCCCTCATTTATGATGGATGCCACATCTCAAATAAATAAATAAATAAAATTCAGTTTGTGTATAAAGGTTGACAAATAAAGTTTGTTGAATGCAAAATTTTTGAATGGGGCGGTGGAGCATGAAAGTGGAGGGGATACGAATTTTACAAAAAAATCACGTCACATATTTCAAGAACCGCGTAAGCTAGATGCTTAAAATTTTTACCAGAAGTAGACCTAATAGACTCCTAGCAGAAAACAAAATTTTGGGGGTGAGGGTGAAGAGGGTGAGGGTGGGGGACGGTTAGTACTTAGATAGAGCTATAGTAGTAGCATGTTGGAAAAATATAATTTTTTATGGAGGTAGTATGGCACGGGGGTGGGGGGTGTTTTTCCTATCTATAGAACGGCTTATGCTACAAAGTTGAAACTCGTTATGTATATGTAAATGAACTAGAAAAGTAATTTAGATAACAAAAAAATCCAAATATCCATTGGCGTTCGGAAGGGGGGCAAAAAAAATTATCGGCGAAAATGGAATGCATATATTTTCACGGTTTTCGTCATATCTATTATGTCTTTTCAAATATTAAATTCATTTTAATCCACGGATTCTTCATATAAATACCTAGAAAGCGTTTTCAGGATTTATTGAAATTCGACCCCTAAGGGGGTCGAAAGGGGGTTGTATACTTTTCCACGAATTTTGCCATATCCCTCATCTTCTGATCAGATATCTAATATCTTTTCACTTTCAAGGGCTTGCGTAATAATCGTTTAAAACTTGTTTTTACATTTTATCGTGTTTCAGCGCCTAAGAGGGTATAAAAGGGTTTAACAAGTTCTCACGAATTCCGTCATATCTTTAAGAAGTGATAAGAAAATGAATTAGTTTTTACTTTCTCGTGTTGTCTTCATATTTATCTATTAACTCCTTTCAGGATTTTTGGATATTTAACCCCCAAGTGGGTGTTAGGAGGTTGAATATCTGATGATATATCGAATTCATTTTTACTTCCTAAGGTTTCCTATATAAGTGCCAAAAAGTCAATTTCAGTATTTTTAGATATTCAATATTAAGGGGTATATGGGGGTTGTATGCTTTTCAAAGCTTCGACATATTTCTTAGGTTTGATTAGATATTAGATCGCTTTTCACTTCCACAGACTTTTTATATAATCGCCTACAAACGCATTTATCAATTTTTCGATATTTAGATAGGGTTTGCATATGTTTTCAAAGTTTTTGCCATCCCTTAGTTCTGATGAGATATAAAATTGGTTATTACGGCATTTGATGTAATGATCTAAAAACCAATTTCATGATTTTTCGGATTTCAAAAACCAGGTGGGTGTGAAGGTCTTACTTACATTTTCACAAATTTTTCAAAATCCCTCGTATCTCATGAGATAGATATCAAGTTGCTTCTTATGAAATCGACTAATCGACACAATTTTTCCGAAATTCAAACCCCAAGTTGAAGTAATGGCTTTATATACGTTTTAACAATTAGTGTACATAATATACCAAAATTCGAATAGTCTACACGGACTTTTCCAATGTTTAATCGGCTGAAAATCTCTATTTTAAATTTTTATACTCCAGATGAAATCATATAGAGTATTATAAGTTTAATCCAGCCCAAAAGTTTGTAACGCATAGAACCGAGCCTCGGACGAAAAAAAGTTATGTATTATTTTGTGTTTAGTTGTGGCCAAAAACCCCAAATCCGTTTGCTGTCCGTCCGTCCGTTTGCACGATAACTCAAGAACCCGTTGGCCTAGGAAGTTGAAATTTTGTCAGCACCTGTAAAATGGAAAAAGTAAATCTAAGTTCGTTAATGGGCGATATCCTTCCACTCGTTCGGGTACCTCCCATACAAGAGTCCTTAAAACATGTATTCACAATTATTGCTCGAATGCTTCAAATTAGGAGCTTGAAATTTTGAATACTTAAAGTTTACAATGTTTGAAACGAAAGTTCCGAATATGATGCAAATCGAATGAGTCATTCGTGTAGCAACCTACAAAAGTCCTTCAAAAATGTATACAAGTTACAGAATCCACTATAACTCTAGTACAAGTTAAAGCAGGGATTCAAAATTTTACAGGGATTAGTTTCATATCAAAAGCAAGACTGATTTCATTAATTAGCGCAATCCACCAACTCCTTCAGGGTAGCTGTCATACAAACGTTCTTAAAACACGTGTTTACCAATATTGAACGATAACTTTAGAACGCTTTAAGTGACGACTTTGAAATTTTGTATACGTTGTTTTTATAATAGTCGCAGCTAAAGGTATTAATATGAAAAATATCCCGTAAGTCCTTCATGTAGTTGCCATACAAAAATTATGTAAAAATGTCCCAACTTAATTTATGGAACTCACTATAACTCAAGAAATCGTTTAACCATCCATCGAGTAGCCACTATACAATAGTTTCTACCTGTAAATAAAAGGTCATGCAATAATTGTATGTGCACTCCTCATTCTTTTGATATAATCCCAACTAAAATATAAATCGGAGTTCAGTATTTCATCTAGAGTATCATACGATTGGCTTGCAGCCGATCGTGACTGTGTTATGTTTTTTTTTAAGAATAAAACTAACTTTTCAAGAAACCTCATAATTTGGAAACAACTGATGATATACTCCGACTTTGACCGCTCCCGAACTTTGACCCGAAAATAATAAAGTTTCGCCCAGACCATTTTTCGATTTTCTTATATATGTTGATGTTTTTATACAAAAAATTCTGAATTTAATAAATTATATTTTTACTTCTAAAAAAAAATTTTTTTAAAATTTTTTTGTCTTTAGACTGGATAAACACTCCCCTCCCCCAACGGACAGATTGTACCCGTAGAAAACTAATCGAAATTCTACACATGTTCTACAGACTTTGAGCTCCAAAATGGCTGAAATTTTGGTGAGTAACTTTCGATAGGTGTACCAACACATTTCCCCAGCTTTTGTTGACGAGTGCTGCCATCTTCATGTTGAAGTCGAAAACTTTTGAGACAACCCTCGAATATGAAATACGAAAGGTATATGGAATTGTTATACAGTTCCAAACGGAAAGCCTCTTAAATTTCGTGCATTTAATATTGAACATTAACATTAGTACAGCCCTGGCTGTCAAATTTTCTAGAGCACAAAGATGGAGGTAAGATGTGGAGTAAAATATACGTTTTTCAACAGTAATACATGCACTTCTGTACAAAACCTTTCCATTTTCGCTCTATAATCTGGCAAAATAAAAATAAAGAAAAGAACCATAGCTAACAAGCTTTGTTGAGGGTAATACTTTTTTTAGAGTCAGTTATATTTTTATTTCAGAGGTCTTGACGCTGACGTTATTTAAAAAATAATAAAGAAATATTATTAAAGAGCAATAATTTATATACAAACCGAATCAATTAGGCCAGGATGACAACATATTTGTCGAAGTCGTAAAAGTAATACTAAAATTTCATGAGATTTTACTTCGGTCTTTCCATCAAGACGAGCAAATTTTTGATGTATTTTGTAATACGCGCCATTTTGTACTTTAGTTGGCAGTGACGCAGGCTTACTTCCTTCCGAATTAAACATGAAATCATTATTTTTCTCAGCTCGTTGATTCAGAAATTGCGAAAATAATGATCGAGAGAATAACATAATTTTTTGATAAACGTTCATCTCATCATTGTCTAAAGGTACTTCCACTATTTCTAGCGATTTACTTGGCAACTTCAATGCTCCGTATTCTTCCAGTTGCAGTTTAGTGCGCCTCAACATAAGAGATTTCATTAAAGTGTGAAGTCTTTGTTGTCCACCAGCGCTTTTATTGTCAATCCATTTTTTCCAGTGCTGAAAAAAAAAATTGAGTTTATTTTAATTTGTTAAGAAATGAAGGAAACCCAGTTAGCGAGGAAAGAATATGACATGAGTAAAATGAAATGTAATTTCTTGTATGTATCGAATAGGATATATGTATATAGCAACAATTCGAACGAAATTAATATTTTCCTGGTAAATAACGATAATTACCAGTGTAACGACGTCACTGTGGCAAAAAGAGACGCCGCCACTGTAACGACAAAATCTATTCCCCCACCCGCAACACCAAGATTTATAAATTTTCGTATAAAACAACGCGACGAGAAGTCTCGCATTGTACTAGTAGTTCATATGTCTCACCGTGCCTGTCTATTGAATTGAATAAGCTGGAATTTTTTGATTGTGTTGTATTTTATTACGTGGTGTAATAAACTGGCGCCCAAATTAAGGCCTCAGTCTACTTGTGACCGTTTGAAAAAATTGTTTTTTTTTTGCATTTTCCGAAAGTATGTACATTCAAAAATATTGTGAGAAAAATTCATAAAGATCCGAGCAGTCTAAGTGCAATGTCGAGCAGCTGCTTGTATTAACACAAACTTATTATAAAGGTTGCTCTACTGCTTTCACCGGCAGTTATATTTCGACATTTGAGTTTACTCTACTGCTTTCACCCGCAGTTATATGTCCACATTTGAAACTGCAAGGGCAAGAGATTCTGATTAGGCGTACGTATGATTTTTTCACGATTTCGTACAAAAAAACTTTAACCGCGTTTTTCTCGAAACAACGTTTTCTCGGCTCCTGGGACTGAAATTTTCGAAACCATTCAACCGATCTTGATGCAAATTGGACCACATATCCCTAAAATATATATAATTTCGTCTGGAACTAGAACCAAGTGAAAATTTGTATTTTTTATATTAATTTTGATGCAAAAACTAGTGGAAAAAGTACCATTTTTTGGTATTTTTCCGAAAAAGTCCGCCATTTTGTTATTTATGCATGAATATTAAATCTTCTAGTTCCAGACAGAATCACAGTTATACTGAATCTATAACTTTTTAATTTTTGGTTTCAGATGAATCTGCTGAACAAAATCAATCCCGTCAGCCACCTATGTATTTTTCACGCAGTTACGTTTAACGAGTATTTTAAACAACAAAAACTGTAAAAAGTAAATAAAAAAAATGTTTTTAGCTAGTTTTAGAGTATAAACCCAAAAAGAATGACATCGAAATTTATTCTTGTAAACTCTAAAAAAATTCCTAAAAATAGCCCTTTTTTGGGGCGTCCAAAGTAGACTCAGGCCTTGAAGCCGAAAGGCGACCCATAAAGAAAGAGTAAAAGAATAAAAAGCATAACAAAAATAACTTAAACCGAGCACTGAAAACAGTCTCCAGAGCACTGAAAACAGTCTTTACAGCAGTAAAACAGTCTCCAGAGCACTGAAAACTGTCTCTAAAGCAGTAAAGCAGTCTCCATAGCACTGACAACAGTCGCCAGAGCACTGAAAATAGTCTCTACAGCAGTAAAACAGTCTCCATAGAACTGAAAACAGTCTCTACAGCACTGACAACAGTCGCCAAAGCACTGAAAACAGTTGCTACAGCAGTAAAACAGTCTCCATAGCACTGAAAACAGTCTCTACAGCAGTAAAAACAGTCTCCAGAGCACTGAAAACAGTCTCTACAGCAGTAAAAACAGTCTTCAGAGCACTGAAAACAGTCACTATAGCAGTAAAAACAGTCTCCAGAGCACTGAAAACAGTCTCTACAGCAGTAAAAACAGTCTTCAGAGCACTGAAAACAGTCTCTACAGCAGAAAAAACAGTCTTCAGAGCACTTAAAACAGTCTCTACAGCACTGACAACAGTCGCCAGAGCACTGAAAGCAGTCTCTACAGCAGTAAAAACAGTCTCCAGAGCACTGAAAACAGTCTCTACAGCAGTAAAAACAATCTTCAGAGCACTGAAAACAGTCTCTACAGCAGAAAAAACAGTCTTCAGAGCACTTAAAACAGTCTCTACAGCACTGGCAACAGTCTCCAGAGCACTGAAAACAGGCTCTACAGCAGTGAAAACAGTCTACACTATTTCGGCATTGTGCTTAAAAGCCATTCGACACCAAAATGCCGCATAACCGGCAACGATCCCAAACTCCCAAAGAACAAGAAAGCACTAGTTTATCACTTACGACTGGCCAATTTCGTGAACTAATCGGCAGCATTCAAACGATCAGAGAACCAGCGCAAAGCAATGAAGGTAGCTTTGCAACGTTTACTGCCAGGTACAATGGTTCGCGTAATCTAGGTACGCTCCATGCCTTTATCGAAACAATAAGCGTCTTCAAAGATATTGGCAATATATCTGACAAGATATATTACTAGAAGATGAAGCATCCATCTGGTGGAAAGGTGTAAAGGAGAGAGAAGAATGCTACTTCAGAATAATAATGGCCGACGGAATTCCAAGACCACAAAAGGTACTCTCCACTAAAGCAATGGTTTCAGTAAAATATCGCACTATCAGCACTGAATTCATTGTGTTGCCGAATTACAAGGATAATAAAACTTTACTAGGAGTTGACTTCATTGAAGATTCTGGTATTATTTTGAATTTACCACAGAAGTCGTGGTCATTCGTTGATACTCCATGGCAGTACTTTGATTTTACGTTTGAGAATATTATCAATTCACCTAAAACCAAAAGTCACTTAACTTCAACACAACCTGCGGAAAAACTGTCAATTGCGGAGGAGTATATGGAGTATGGTCCTGAAGTTACCGATTTGTTATTGCCGCTTACTCCCGGTAAAAATCTGGACCTATCAGCAGGAAGTCAACCTCCCGAAAAGAAAATAAAACCCAGAAAACTGTTCGACACCGATATTAGGATAGATAGCGATGATCGAGTTTGACGTAAATTTACGTGATGATGAAGCTCAGGAACTAACATACCTCGAGCGTTACCAACTCCACGAAATTTTAACAAGTCACGAGTCTATTTTTGAGGTTGGTGGACCACCTACCCAAGAAGTAGTTCATCAAATTAATACCGGACAACATTTGCCAGTATCATTACCTCCATATCGTTTATCAAAACAAAAGAGGACAGAGTTAGAACTGGAAATTGAATCAATGCTTTCAAGCAATATAATAGAAGCTTGCGAATCTCCATGGGCTGCACCCGTTGTGCTAGTACCTAGAAAGGAGGAGGAACTAGGGTTTGCATAGATTATCAAAAATTGAATACCATAACGAAACCCGATAACTTTCCTTTACCTAGAATGGATGATCTTCTACACGAAGCAAAACAGACAAAATATATGTCAACATTAGATCTCCGAGCGGGCTACTGGCAGGTAGCTGTGGCAAAAGAAGACCAAGAGAAGACGGCTTTTATCTCGCCATTTGGCTTATATATGTTCAAGCGAATGCCCTTTGGTCTACGAAATGCACCCGCCACATTCCAGCGACTGATTACTAAATTTAAAAGCAACCTATGTACTAAGAGCATCGTATTGGCATATCTAGATGATCGTATCATACTTTCCAGTACTTTCAATGATCACTTGGAAGATATAGCGAAAGTGTTCAGGAGACTGAAAGCCTACAATTTGCGTTTGAATAGAAATAAATGCAGGTTTTGTTGTTCAACTATTAAATATCTTGGTCACATCATTTGCAGTGATGGGATATTGCCTGACCCAAGTAAAATATCTGCAATAAGCGAGATGCCAGTGCCATCAAATGTTAAGCACCTACAGTCTTTCTTACAAACATGCTCTTGGTATAGGAGATTTGTGCCTGACTTCGCCAAACACAGTAAACCATTGAGCGATCTAACGAAGAAATCGAGTTAACAATCATAACTGATCACCAAGCTTTAAAATGGCTCATGAACTTAAAGACACCTACAGGAAGACTAGCCAGATGGGCTCTTCAGTTACAGCCGTACAACCTGGAAATAAAATATGTGCCTGGACGAAGTAATGTTGTCGCTGATGCACTCTCGCGTCCCAGCTGTGAAGATGGTACAGAGGCCTTTTGCGGAGTTTGCTTCATTTCCATTGATTTACCTAAACGTGGTGCTACCGATATCCGTTGTGAACAGTTCAAAGACTCTAGGGTGGAACTTATATTAAACTGCTTTCAATCCAGAGAACCGCTTGAAGATTGTGCTTACTGGAGTAATAAGGGGTACTTGATGAGTGAAGATTATACAGATATAACCCCGACATAGAATCCGAAGATGCCCAACTAGTTGTGCCAGAACAAGAGAGAGAAGGCATTCTGAAAGCTTATCATAACGATCCGACAGCAGGCCACTATGGATTCCGAAGAACCTACAATCGCATCGCCGCACATTATTTTTGGAGTGGAATGCGACGTTACGCGATTACATCAAAAGTTGCACCGAATGTCAGCGCTTCAATTCAACTAACAAGAAACCGCTTGGCCATTTGCAAACTACAGTGAGCAGTCAACGTTTTGAAATTCTGTCATTTGATTTGTTTGGACCTTTACCTACATCCGAAGACAGTGAAAACTGGATATTCTGTGTCGAAGACAACGCATCGAGATGGTTAGAGTTATTCGCTTTAGAGAAGGCGAGCGCAGAGGCATGTGCACGCGTATTGATTGAAGAAGTTTTCCTGAGATACGGTCTTCCACGAAGGGTAGTTAGTGACAACGGAACTCAATTCGTCAGTGCTATCATGCAGAAGGTGTTGTTCTGCCTTAACATATAACAGTCGTTTACGCCAGTGTATCATCCGGAAGCCAATCCCGTCGAGCGTAAAAACCGCGACCTTAAAACAAGACTCTCTATTTTAGTTTCAGGTAATCACCGGAACTGGCCAATTTAACTCCCGGCGATTAGGTACGCTATGAATACAGCGATGAACTAAGTTACTGGATGTTCAGCTGCGTTTTTAACTTTTGGACGTGAGATGCGAGCTCCTCAAGCAGTTTTCAACGATCTCCGTGCTATAGTCCAAACAGAAAACTTTGTTCCAGAAATTACTCCATATCTTATTCATCTTGCTGAAGTCCTGAAAGAGGCGAAAGAGTCACAAGAGCAGAAGATGGAACGCGCCAAGGTATTAGTTGATCGAAAACGGCGACCAGATCCCACTTACCAGCCCGCAGATTATGTGTGGGTAGCAACTCATCCAATCAGCAGCACCAAGAAGGGGTATTCTGCTAAATTGTGCCCAAAGCGAGATGGACCATACATCACAGTCAACAAGCATGGCTCCACCAGCTATGAGATAGCGTCTACTGACGCACCAATCGAAATACTAGGAGTGTACCATACATCTGCATTCACACCATATATTGGACCAGTACAACCGACGGTACAACCGATTTCACGTCTACGAAAGCGTGGACGTCCTAAGAAAGATGCAACGAAAGAACTTCCTAGCTCCTCGTCGGAACGACCACGGATCCAGAGGGGGAGAATGTAACGACGCCACTGTGGGAAAAAGAGACGCCGCCACTGTAACGACAAAATCTATTCCCCCACCCGCGACACCAAGATTTATAAATTTTCGTATAAAACGACGCGACGAGAAGTCTCGCATTGTACTAGTAGTTCATATGTCTCACCGTGCCTTACTATTGAATTGAATAAACTGGAATTTCTTTGATTGTGTTGTATTTTATTACGTGGTGTAATATCAGGTAACGGATTTTGTGGACTTTGCCTTTTCTTGTCTTTTTTGGTTCAAATTGCCTTCTTATACTCTAGATGAAATCATATAGAGTTTAAAATAAAAGTTTAATCCAGCCCAAAAGTTTGTAACGCATAGAACCAAGCCACGGACGAAAAAAAGTTATATATTATTTTTTGTTTATTTGTGGCCAAAAACCTCAAATCCGCTTGACGTCCGTCCGTCTGTCCGCTAGCACGATAACTCCAAGAACGCCTTCACCTAGGATCTTGATATTTTGAATCTGGATGTTTGGTTGAATTTGTAAGGCTAAGTTCGTTAACGGGCAAAATCGTCCTACTCCTTCGGGTAGCTGCCATACAAAATGTCCTTAAAACACGTGTTCAAGAATATTGGTCGATAACTTCAGAAGGGTTTAAGCTACGACATTGAAATTTTGTATGTGTTACTTTTTCAATAGTTGGAGCTAAATATATGATTATGAAGAAAATCCTGTTAGTCCTTCGTGTAGCTGCCATACAAATATCCTGTCAAAATGTATTCACTTAATTTACGAAACTCACTATAACTCAAGTAATCTTTTAGCTACGAATTCAAAATTTTGTACAAATTAGTTTTGAGTGAAAAGGAAGTTCGACTTTACTAGTCAGCGAAATCCTTTTACTCCTTCTGGTAACTGCCATACAAAATGTCCTTAAAACACGTGTTAAAGAATATTGGCCGATAACTTCAGAAGGGTTTAAGCTACGACATTGAAATTTTGTATGTGTTATTTTTCCAATAGTTGGAGCTAAATATATGATTATAAAGAAAATCCTATTAGTCCTTCGTGTAGCTGCCATACAAATACCCCGTCAAAACGTCTTCACTTAATTTACGGAACTTAATATAACTCAAGTAATCTTTTAGCTATGAATTGGAAATTTTGTACAAATTAGTTTTGAGTAAAAACGAAGTTCGAGTTTACTAATCAGCGAAATCCGTTTACTCCTTCTGGTACCTGCCATACAAAATGTCCTTAAGACACGTGTTCAACAATATTTTTCGATAACTTTTGAACGCTTCAAGCTACGAATTTGAAATTTTGTACACGTTCATTTTTGAATGGTTCCAAGGAAAAGGATAAATATGTAAGAAATCGAGTGAGTCCTTCCTGCACCTCCCATGTGAAAGTCCTTCAAAAAGGAAATTTTTTTTCGATGATTTACCCAGTTCAAGATATGAAATTAAACACTGAATATTGTCTTTTAGTTTTGAGTAGCAATCTAACGGCAGTCCTTAATGAAGGACATACAACATGCAAACACGTAATTCTACTTTATCCCCAACTACAATATAAATCGGAGTCCAGTATTCATCTAGAGTATTATACGATTGGCTTGCAGCCGATCGTGACTGCAGTATGTTTTTTTTATCTATTCTGCCTTTTTGGTCAAAGAAACAAAAAAAAATAGGGTTTCAAAATTTAAAGAAATATTATATATTTGTTCCTTCTCAAATGGTGTTGAGAACAACACTAAGCTTCCAAAAAGTATGAAAGTAAACCAAGTTGCGTCGTTTACCCGGATTCCGCTTGTTTTCGCTTATGTGAAACGATGATTCAGCTCATTCAAGGTTCTACTTAGGGATAATAGCAGGCAATTATTATCCGAGCACTTTGAAATGTACATGGTTGTACAGAGATATTTAAATTAAGTGTTTTGTTATTTATTAAATTGAATACATTTTGAAATAAATGCCTTTATTGCCATATTTTGCGCCTTTTTGCCTTTTTTCAAGTTCTGGTTTGCCTTTTTCAATTTTGTAGGTCCACAAGATCTGTTCCCTGATAATTACAAATATATAGGTTCCGCCAACAACGACTTTGAGCCCACCGGGGTACGGGTAAAGTTCGTGTACGTGAGCGTACTTTTTCAAGACAAGGAGAAAGATAAAAAAAGGGGATGCAAACGTGTATATAAAAACCAAGTGTAGTGCCGTGATTCCATCATCGCATTCGCGCATCGTCTACATTCGCATAACACATGAATGCATAGGCGAATGTGTAAACACAAAACGCTAACTTGCTGTTTCCACATTCGCATTCGCGCTAGTTCGCACAGGTTCGCGCGAAAGTGGAAACGCGGCATACAACATTCTGCGTACATTAAACTGCAGAACCATGATGTGTAACGAGGGAACGGGTTCGAGGGACATAATAGATGTATTATATAACTGTTAGTGTTTTCTAGTTGCGCGGGAAATTTTAAAATTGATGTGAAATAACGGCAAGAAATAAATTAGTTAATTATTCAAAAATATACATAATCTATGAACCAAATCATACAACAGCTCGAAGTGCACGGCTCAAAAATAGCCGCACATCACCACTCTTCCACTCCACAGCCACAAGCGATCTCTAATGGATATAGGTTAAAAGGTTTCGCCTGTCTGGCTCAGAAAAATCGGCTCCACTTATTCAGGTATATCTTACACAAAAAGTTCTTAAGATACGTGTTCATCAATATTGGGCGATAGCTTCAGAGCCATCCAAGTTTGAAAGTTTGTCCACTTTAATATTTCAAGGGCTACAGATAGAGCAGCTAGTATGAATTAAATCGAGGGAGTTCTTCGTCTAGCTCTCAACTTCAGAACACTTCAAGCAAACAATTTGAAATTTTGTACATAATAATTTTTTAACGATAACGCGATAAATACGCTGAAAATCCTTCCTGCAGGTCCATCCCTTCAAAAAGGAAAATTTTACTTTCATTGATTTATCTACGGTATTCAAAGCGGAAACTATTGCTCTTTTTTTTCGAGCAGCGACCGGTTGGTTGGGAGCTACATTCAGGTTCTTTCCGTTAAGGCGAACACGTAACTCAAGGCTCTTAAAGTAATAAAATTTGTATAAGATTTTGAAAAATTAGTCTCTCAAGACCTGTTTGATATCTAGGAATATATACGGGAAGCCTATGGCGCTGTACACATTGCACACGACCGAACGAATTTTCGTTTTTCTGCTTATTGTCAAATTGAAATCGTTAATTATAACATTTTCAGGAATATCATAAAAGAAAATTTCTAGGAATTTGGATTTTGATTGATAATATTTAACAAAGTCCGTCTGTCGGTACGAATACGTCGTACGAATATTTTAGTCGTACGACGGATTCATTTTTCTTTTTATTATCAATTAAAAATACAAATCCCTAGAGATTTTCTTTCATGATATTCTTGAAAATGGTATAATTTACGATCATAACTAATTTTTCGATAGCTAAAGATTTCACAATAGGTCGAAAAAAGAAAAATCGTATCGGAAAATTCGTTCGGTCGTGTGCAATGTGTGCAGCGCCTAAGTCAAAGAAGTGTGAGGATGAAAAAAAAATCTGCTATCTGGTCGTAACTTAAATATTATTTGAAGTCCGAAAAGCATTTAATGCTGAGATGCGGTGTAGGATACTTTGCGACTGCCAACCTAAGAAATAACGCTCCAAATGGCCTCCTGATTATTCTTTAGGTTGTAAGTCGTATAGTAACCTAAAACGGAACTTAGCATTAAACGCGTTCCGGACTTCTACGCAAAAAATAATAAATTTGCGTACAGACTGTTTCAGATTTTTTTTTATTTATACATGGTGTTTGGCACTCCGTGTGCCACCTTGTAAGGGGTTATTCCTTGATATATTTGGAGAAAAAAATTGTTCTACAGGGTGGGTCAATTTTCAATATTAGTGGATATACAGGGTGGTTAAGAAAAGTGTTTTTGACCGGTACCCTCACTCACTTAAAACGTTAAATCTTGAAAACGAATAATCACAAGGCAAAGTGTTATAACTCGTTTTTTAGGCAATCGAATTACCTTTCATTTGATGTAACAGTCTAAATTGTAACTGCACCCAATCTTGAGATATTTACTCGAAAACACAGATTTTTTCAGTGATCAATGTAGTTTTTCTCAGAAAACCCCATTATAAAAATGTCATTATACTCTAGATGAAATCATATAGAGTATTATAAGTTTAATCCAGCCCAAAAGTTTGTAACGCATAGAACCAAGCCTCGGACGAAAAAAAGTTATATATTATTTTTTGTTTATTTGTGGCCAAAAACCTCAAATCCGCTTGACGTCCGTCCGTCCGTCCGTCTGTCCGTGAACACGATAACTCATGAACGCCTTCACCTAGGATCTTGAAATTTTGAATCTGGATGTTTGGTTGAAATTGCTAAGTTCGTTAACGGGCAAAATCGTCCTACTCCTTCGGGTAGCTGCCATACAAAATGTCCTTAAAATACGTGTTCAAGAATATTGGTCGATAACTTGAGAAGGGTTTAAGCTACGACATTGAAACTTTGTATGTGCTATTTTTCCAATTGTTCGAGCTAAATATATGATTATGAAGAAAATCCTGTTAGTCCTTCGTGTAGCTGCCATACAAATATCCTGTCAAAATGTATTTACTTAATTTACGAAACTCACTATAACTCAAGTAATCTTTTAGCTACGAATTCGGAATTTTGTACAAATTAGTTTTGAGTGAAAAGAAAGTTCTACTTTACTAGTCAGCGAAATCCTATTACTCCTTCTGGTAGCTGCCATACAAAATGTCCTTAAAACACGTGTTTAAGAATATTGGCCGATAACTTCAGAAGGCTTTAAGCTACGTCTTTGAAATTTTGTACGTGGTATTTCTCTAATAGTTGGAGCTAAATGTATGATTATGAAGAAAATCCTATTAGTCCTTCGTGTAGCTGCCATACAAATATCCTGTCAAAACGTCTTCACTTTATTTACGGAACTTACTATAGCTCAAGTAATCTTTTAGCTATGAATTGGAAATTTTGTACAAATTAGTTTTGAGTAAAAACGAAGTTCGAGTTTACTAATCAGCGAAATCCTTTTACTCTTTCTGGTAGCTGCCATACAAAATGTCCTTAAGACACGTGTTCAACAATATTTTTCGATAACTTTTGAACGCTTCAAGCTACGAATTTGAAATTTTGCACACGTTCATTTTTAAATGGTTCCAAGGAAAAGGATAAATATGTAAGAAATCGAGTGAGTCCTTCCTGCACCTCCCATGTGAAAGTCCTTCAAAAAGGAATTTTTTTTTCGATGACTTACCCAGTTCAAGATATGAAATTAAACACTGAATATTGTCTTTCAGTTTTGAGTAGTATGCACATACGTAATTCTACTTTATCCCCAACTACAATATAAATCGGAGTTCAGTATTCATCTAGAGTATTATACGATTGGCTTGCAGCCGATCGTGACTGCAGTATGTTTTTAATTTTATTTTTTTATGAGCCGTATTATTACCTACAAAAGCTGCATACATATGTATGAGTTACGATTAACATTCTGGAAGTAACAGGTAAAAATACATATCGCATAAAAATTAAATATTTAAAAGTCAGTGCCATAAAGTGGACCTCGTCCAAGAATCTGTTTAATTTGTCGGTAGTACTGAAGTATTTTTATTGCACATTTATTACTATTTAAAGTATGAAGGAAAACAATGAAATGTAAGTGAGTTTCAACATCAATGATGCTTTTACCTGGACGTGGTAGGTACTACTGGATGCGGTACTATGCCTTTTTTAATAGGGTGTCTTACAAAATAAAAAGCCTATAAAAGCAAAACTACCTTCATATTTTTCTCAGTTTTAGTTACGTTGCTAAGAGAAGAAGGTGTCAGTAGAATTTAAAAAATTATTTTAAAATGCCTGAGTACTCCAATGAAGAATATGCTGACATGATGTTAATTTATGGAGAGTGTGCCCAAAATGCACGAGCCGCGCGAAGGCTTTACCACCAGAGACATCCTCATCGACGGAGACCTAGCAGGAGAGTATTTCAAGACGTTTACAGGAGAATTAGGAAAACTGGCAGCGTTAGAACAAGGAGAGTAAATGCAAATCTTGCGCCTATAATCGCTGTTCAGATTGATGAAAGAATACTGCAAGCAGTGCAAAATGATCCATCGATCAGTATCCAACGCTTGGCATTGCAGTTTAACATATCTACTTGGAAGGTTTGGAGTATTTTAAAAGTAGAACGCTTGCATGCCTACCATCACACACCAGTATAGGAGCTGCTACCCATTGATTTCCCCAAACGGATGGAGTTTTGCAATTGGCTCCTTGAACGACAAATAGATGACGACAATTTTTTCAACAATATTCTGTGGACGGATGAGTCCCAATTTACCAGAGACGGTATCACAAACTTCTACAACCTACATACGTGGGCTGAGAGCAATCCACACACAAGAAGAGCGGCATCATTTCAGCACAGATTCAGCGTCAATTTATGGGCAGGTGTGATTGGTGACGATTTACTTGGACCTATTAGGCTTCCGCGTACTCTTAATAGCTCCAATTACTTAAAGTTTTTATCAAATGATCTACAGGACTTGTTGGATGATATTCAACTGGTTCCATTGGCTTCCATGTTTTACCAACACGATGGTGCTCCTGCTCATTACGGCCGACAGATCACAGATTGGTTAAATTCCAATTATAGCAATCGCTGGATCGGTAGAAATGGACCGATACACTGGCCTGCAAGATCTCCTGATCTCCTAGCATAAGCCGTTTCTGAGATATAAAAAACCACCCCTCTCCCCGTACCTTGATACCACTACCAAAAATTTTTCTAGGATGTCTCCATAGTGGCTCTATATAATCCTAAATTGTTAGCTTTCTATTCATTATGGTTTTCGAGAAATAAAAATCAGAATGTTTTTCTTTCTACCCCCTTTCACCATAACCCCAACACCCACACCCCCAACATTTTTGTCCCTACTAGAAGTTTACCGACCCAAACTGCATAAAATTTTTTGAAAAATTGCGGTCCCCCCACTTTCGTGTTCCACCTCCCCCCTCAAAAAAATTCCTGGTGTAATTAGTTCGGAAGATATTGTAATCCAAAGTTTTTCACCCTCCACCTCTACACCCCACCAATTTTAGCCCTTGTCTAATCTTGAAGTATTCCTAAAGACAACAACAAAGTTTCAATCCTCTGATATCAATTGTTCAGGACATATCGATTTTAGAATGTTTCAATCCCGGCTTTCAGGCGTTTCAGACTCATTGTTCCCCCCCCCCCCCCCCCCACTTCCATACCCCTTAACCAATATCGACCATTTTTTTGCAATTGAGTCCACTGTCATACATAATACATGTCATACATAAGTTCCAAGTTTCCTCCTAGCATAAGTGGTTCCTGAGATCTAGAAACCAAAATTTTTCGTCTAAAACGCTCCCCTCTCCTCTCCCCTCGTACCACCACCCCTTGAAAGTATACCAGTCGTAGGGGTTCACCCAATCTACCCACCATAAAAACTTCAATTTAGTATCTCAACGGGTTTGGGAGCTACGCGTCTTCAAACGATTTTGCGTACGGCGGACGGCGTCTACGACGGCCGGACGGCCTTTTTTTTGCTTTTTTGGGGTTTTCTCGTCCTAAAACGTGAAAATACAAAATTTCAGGGTAGCAAATTTTTTTGAAATTTCAGGTCGATCACAATACTTTATTATTAAAAAATAATAAAGTAAAATATAACGCAAAATAAAAAAAATAACAAAATACCAAAAAAAAAACTCACCATTTTTTTTTTCTCACCTTGTTTTTAAATTATTATTCTTTCATTAGTTTTATTTTTATTTTCTGTCCGTCTGTCCTGTCAGTCATGTCATTATTATTTATTATTCTATTGTTAATTTTTTTAGGTATTTACATTTTTAATTCATTTATTGATGATTAAATGTTGGTTGTTTTCCGGCGTCAGTAGAGTTTCTGGTGTGAAACCCCAACACGAAATCCCCGACTGTTGATTGATCGCTGTCCTTGAGGACACGACAGTTGGAAAACCTTACCTGGATACGCCAGTTTTTAGAAGATTGTGTTGGACTAGGTCCGAAGGAGCTGTTTCGTCATCGGAGGGCATAGACTCGTCAGAGGGTGTATCATGCCTACTATCCGAAACACCCTTACAGCTGGTGGAATTGCTGAGCATAATTTCAATATAGCGAACTCGAAATCAAATTTACGATCACGAATTTTAAAATTTAGCTAATTTCCCGCCATCGCAACCCTATACCAAAGGAGGTGGCGCTGAAGATCATCTAATATTTCAACCAATTTGGTGGAATTTTTGGTTGTACGCCAGGATATATAGAGCTAAACGCTAAGAGCGCGACTTCGGACCCCGCCAACAGCAATTTTATTTTTTCGCTAATTTTAAGAATGGAATTTTTTCATGGTAAGCTACCATAGAAGCAAATTTGATTAAAAGTTGGTTGTTTTCCGGCGTCAGTAGGGTTTCTGGTGTGAAACCCCAACACGAAATCCCAGACTGTTGATTAATCGCTGTCCTTGAGGACATGACATGAAATTCGTATAAACATGTATATTATGGAATGGATGAGCAGTTCTTAATATAAAACCACATAATCTAAATGCGTGTTTGCAGACTTCGACTATATGCTGATCAAACTTTAATCTGTTGTCAAACATTACCCCTAAATCCTTTATGCGTGAGACTTCAACGAGAAGAGCATTATAAACGTGGTAGTCAAAGTTAAGGCAACAATCCTTATTTGTATATATCATTTTAAAACATTTCTGAGTGTTCAAACGGAGGTTATTCAGCATGCACCAATAGTTTAATTTATTAATGTCATCTTGTAGGATCTTACAGTCAGAAATAGATTTCACGACTCTGAATAATTTGAAATCATCGGCATACATTAAATGATCAGACTGAAAACCCGTAAGAAGGTCATTCACAAACGAAACGAAAAGTAGGGGACCCAAGGTGGAGCCTTGGGGAGCACCAGACGATGCAAAGTATGGATTGGATTGAGCTCCATTTAATATGACGTATTGTTTACGATCACTTAAGTACGAAGAGAACCATTGCAACAATTGCAGTTTATTAAGCGGTATAGAGTGGTCAACACTGTCAAAGGCTTTAGAAAAGTCAGTATAAATCGTGTGGACAGAAAATCGATTTTCGAGTGCACATTAGACTGAATTTGAGAAGGAAACAAGATTCGTCTCCGTAGGGCGTCCTTTAAAAATCCATGCTGCTTGATTGGTATTAGGGAGCTGACTCGTGGAAAAATGAATTCATGTAGTAACTTTTCAAATATTTTTGAAAAGCAAGAAAGTAGACTGATTGGACGGTAATTTTCAACCTTTTGGTTTTCACCCTTCTTAAAGATAGGAATAACGTAATACTCTAGGCAGACGACGCATTCGAATGATCATTCCTAGTCGAATGATAATTCCGTATCACGTCTGTCACAATGTAATTGTCGAATTGGTCATTCATTCCATCATTTCAATTGCAATTGCGAAATGATAATTCCGAAATAAATAGTTAATTCATTCAAGCGCTCGCAACGCCATTTAGCGTCAAGCTTATAAAACTACCGTGAAACAAGTGGAAAATCAGGTGTTCCACCGTCCAAATTTTTCTATTTATTTCATGTGTGCATTAATTACGATCAATCTTTTTAACGTTTCGTTTACAATTGCTGACATATTAGCACTTTTCTATCACTCTATTTCAACATATAAAACGAAGCCGCATGCCAATGCAAAAATGGCAACTTTTATTGAGAATTCTCACAACAGACATATTGAATGTTATTCCGATAGACGTGTGTCAATGTTGATCATTGAATAGGAATGATCATTCCCCGAATGATCATTCGAATGTGTCGCCTGCCAAGGGTATTATAGTCCTTCCATTGAGTGGGGAAAATTCCTTCTGTGAGGGACATAGTGAAAAGTTTCGCCAAAGGTTCAGCTAGGATGTGTTTAAGATTTATTACGAAAATGTTTGGAATTTCGTCCGGTCCAGCACTGCCATTACCATCTAAAGAGTTAATGACAGCAAGAACGTCGTGACTATCGAACTCTGGCAAGAGATTGACCTGATTATCAACGAAACAAGGCGTAGATGAAGGTGAACTGGCGGAGTAGACAGACTGGAAATATTGCGAGAAAAGTTCAGCAGGAGTAGAAGCAGTAACATCCAAGTGTGTAATACTGGAGGGGTTAGAAGAAGTAGTTCGAGATGAATTAGCACAATTCCAAAACGGCTTGACATTCCCAATAGAAAGAGAGGAATTAAGGTTGTCCACATATGAACGAAAACCTTTCTTTATTTTCCTCTTTCTTAGATCAGCAAAACGGGATGCGTTTACAGGATTACGGTGCTTAAGAAAAGTTCTCCGTGCCTTGTTTTTTTGTATACTAACTTAATAATGATATTGTTGAACCATTGAGGGAAGGAACTGCGTTTCGTGGAGTAGAACGGAACAAGCTCAGAAATGATTGAGTTTAAAGAACTGTAAAAGCAGTCAACAGAAGAGACAACGGACTCAGATTCCAGAGTTGCTAGCAAATTAAGCTCCTGTAAGTCAGAAGAAATTAAATCATAGTTACACTTAAAGAAATTGAGCTTTGAGCGACTTGTTAACGATGACCGGTTAGATGTATTTATTTTAATCACAACCTCAATGGGAGGATGATGGGAGTCAAGGGGTACAAGTTCTGTAGTAGAAGAGAAAATACTAATATCGTTGGAGCATACATTCGAAAAAATGAGATGTAGAATTCTATAATACTTATTCTACACAAAATTTAATTGCGTAATAGCACAAAATTCCATAAAGGATTCGAGGTGGAAAAGGTGTTGAGAATAAGAAGGCAAGGCAGAAGGAATGTTATTACACCATCTTATGTATGACATATTAAAATCACCACATATGATGAATTTGGAGCGAGGGTCATACTGATTTATAAAAAACGACAGATTCGAAGAGCGCAGACAATTGACTTGCCGATGAATTACACGCAACATAATAAGTAAAAATATACAGAAAATGTCATGCACATATAACTTTTACAGCAATACATTCAAAACTGCAATTGAAATTAGTACAAGCCTCCGAGGACAAGCTATTATTTATTGCTATGATGACACCGCCACCATCGGATTTATTAAGTATGTACAGGGTGGGCCATCTAGTGGTTTCTTTTTAAATCATAGGTTATTTTGACACTGAAAGCTGTTTCCCGCTCGAAATCTTGACAGAAAGTCAGTATCATACCTCCGCGGAAAGAAATGAGTCGCTTTACGCTTGAACAACGCTGGGAAATATTGAAAACTTATTTCCAAAGCGAGTGCTGTGTAGCCCAAACAGTGCGTTTTTTGAAAAGAAGTTTTGGCCGAAATGAAGCACCCACCGCGCCTGCTGTACGCAAGTTTGTGCAAAAAGTTCGTGAGACTGGCATGCTAGTGGACAATACTCATGGCCCCCGTCGTCGTACGTTGCGCACAGACGAGAATGTGGCTGCTGTAGCCGAGAGTGTGAGACTCACTCCACGAACATCAACTCGCCGTCGATCTCAACAGCTCAACATTTCACGCACTAGCCTGAGGAGAATTCTGCACAAAGATCTCGGATTATTCGCTTACAAGGTCCAATTGACTCAGCAATTGAAGGCGCACGACCATCCGCTTCGTTATCGCTTCGCAATTTGGGCCTTAGAGCAGCTTGAATTGGACAACGATTTTGGGCGAAAAATCATCTTTTCTGACGAGGCGCATTTTCATCTCGGCGGCTACGTTAACAAACAAAATTGCCGCATCTGGGGCTCGGAAAACCCGCACGTTATTGTCGAGAAGCCAATGCATCCACAGAGAGTGACAGTTTGGTGCGGATTGTGGAGTGATGGCATCATTGGACCATTTTTCTTCGAAAATGAGGCTGGGAACCACGTTTCGGTCAACGGTGAACGTTACAGAGCCATGTTATCCGACTTTTTTTTTAATGAAATTGAAGACATGGATTTGGACGACCTCTGGTTCATGCAGGATGGCGCGCCATGCCACAATTGATCTTTTACGCACCAAATTCTTAAATCGTGTTATCAGCCGTCTTGGCGATGTCAATTGGCCGCCTCGGAGCTGCGATTTGCCTCATTTGGATTTTTTTTTGTGGGGAACCGTGAAGGACCGATGTTATGCCAACAATCCAGAAACGATTCAAGCACTTAAGGCCAATATCATCCAAGCAATCCGTGAGCTACAGCCCCAAACCATCAACAAGGTCTTGGTAAATTGGTGTGACAGAATGCGCTACTGCGTTGCCAGCCGAGGCAGCCACTTGAACGAAGTTGTATTCCATCATTAATGGGAATGTTTACTCTTACTAATAAAGCCATAATACATGAAAAAAAATTTAATTTTGTTTATTTTATTGCATTTTTAAAAAGAAACTTGTATTTGGCCCACCTTGTATATGTCCCTTTTAAAATATAGACTCCATATTTGGAACGCAAGAATTGGTCTAACGTAAGCTTTGTAAATTTTTAGAAACAAGTCCGCATTAATATGTTTAAATGTTTTTCTAATCAAATATAGCACTGAGTTCGCCTTTTTTGTTATGTTCACTTATATGGTTTTCCCATTTTAAGTCACTTCTAATAGTTACGCCAAGATCATTTACACTACCTACTGAAGCGAGTATAACTCTATTTAAAAAGTACTGTATTTGGGGATTTGTTACACCAATATGGAGCACTGAACACTTTGAAGAATTCAAACTTATACACCATTTATTTGACCATTCTATTATTTTGTTTAAGTCCGATTGTAACTCAACACTGGTTACCAGATTTCCGAAAGTTTTCGTATCATCTGCGAAAGTGGTCAACTGCGATTGACAGCAATACTGCAAGTCAGCTGTGTACAGTATGTACAGCAAAGGACCTAAAACTGAGCCTTGTGGTACGCCACTTAACACTTCATGCGCTGTTGAAAATGTTCCTCCGATTCTCACTGAATCCTCTCTCTCCGTAACAAATGCCTTAGTCCAGTCTAAGAGGGAAATTTAAACTCTTTAGAAGTGAAAGTGAATTCGATATCTCATTAGATCCAAAAAATATATCGGAATTCGTGAAAATCTACGCAACCACTTTACTCCACTCTGAATATCGAAAATTTGGAAAAATATTTCTAGGCCCGCAAAAGTAAAATTAATTTGATAACTCGACATGTCTAAAAAATATAATGAAATTCGTGAACATTCGAAAAAAAACCTTTTCACGGATACTTTTTACTACAATTTATTGACCCAACAAAACCAAAAAATGCAAAGGAAACATTGCTTCATTACGCGAACGTATTAGAGAAAAGCGATCAATACCGTGAGATCGAGTCGAGTTATATAAAAGCAGGCGCTATTGCCATACAGTGTGATTTTTAAAAATGCGAATATAATTTAAGTGCCAATAAATAAATGACCATTTCGTTTGAATTTAAACGAATTGTGTTTTACTTGAAATCCCGGTGAACCCCTAGCTCGTAACAGCATTATCAAATTAGTAGACTAAAAATATTAAGGCAATAAAAAAAATCAACTTACCGCTAATTCATCAAAAGGTGTACACTTCAAAAATTTAAGTATTGCATACAGATCCATTTCTTTGTTCTGAATAGGTGTACCTGTTAAAGCCCAGCGTATTTTACCTTTCAACTTGCAAACTGCTTCTGAAGCCTGGCTTTTATGATTTCTTATTATGTGAGCTTCATCAAGTATAATTCTTTTCCAAATGATACCGAATAGACAACCTTCGGATCTCATTTCACGAGGAATTAAATTATATGTTGTAATGACTATGTCGTATTTTGCCATAGATCGAGCTTTGGTCTCTCTGGTGTTTCCATGGTGTACGCAAACTGTTAGCTTGTGCGATTTAACTCGTTTCTGAACTTCACTCTCCCATTGACGAATGAGACTTGCAGGACAAATAACAATTGTTCCACCATCATAATCTAAAAATCAAATTAGAGTTTTTTAACAAATTAATCAATATCTACTATTTAAAAATACTTACAGTCTCTTCTTCCTTTTACCGTCCAAGCTTCAGCGTTGGAATTGTTATCGTTTTCATCACTATCACTTGATTCTGTTTGTACAGTTTTTTTTTGATTCGAAGCAAGAATAAGAGATATCATAGTAAGCGTTTTTCCTTAAAGTAAAAAGTTAAATTAATGTTTAAAAAAATGTGTATAGGGGAATGTTTGTAGAACTGAAGGCAGTGACATATTAAAAGCAGCGGCAGAAGCAGAATTGGTTTAGAAAGCACAGGATCATATGGCGCCTATTTAAATTAAAGCAGCGGCAGAAGCAGAGACGTAAACAGTGCTGCTTTTTCGTTCTAAATTCTAAAATTCTGTTTCTGATTCAGTACTGCCAACGTAAATCCCTTACGAATTGGGAATGTTGTCAGCAATGGAAATGTTAAATGTGTCAAAATTGTTTCCATATACTCTTATTTAATGATCATTTTAAGCGAAAAGCTCAGAAAAATCAATGGAAACAAAATATTTTCGTCAGCTCAAACAAGAGACTAAAATACTTGTGACTGTTGACAGTTAGCATGGATTATTCCGTGCTTCTCCCTTCGGTGGTAGTTAGCATATTAGGTTTCGTGCGCTGAAATAGAATGGTTTTTATTACTTTATTATTTCAATTATAACATTTTGTGGCAGACTTAAGGCCGTGATGCAATAAGAGCGGAAGCAGCGGCAGAAGCAGCGGCAGAAGCAGAATTTTCTTAGAAAGTACAGAATATGGCAACTGTTTAAATGAAAGCAGCGGCAGGAGCAGAGCCGAAAACAGTGCTGCTTTTTCGTTCTAAATTCTAAAATTCTGCTTCTGCTTCAGTACTGCCAACGTAAATCCCGTAAGAATTGGGAATGTTGTCAGCAATGGAAATGTTAAAGGTGTCAAAATTGTTTCCATATACTCGTATTGTCGTCGTAATGATCATTTTATACTAAAAGCTCAGAAAAATCAACGGAAACAAAATATTTTCATCCGCTCAAGCAAGAGACCAAAATACTTATGATTGTTGACAGTTAGCATGGACACATTTTTTCCTGCTTCTACTTTCAGTGGCAATTAGCATGGACACATTCTTCTCTGCTTCTGCTTTTATTTAAATTTATTAAGCAGAGCAAAAAGCAGCACTGTCGACGCTGCTGTCGCTGCCGCTGCTTTCTGCTTTTCTTGTGTCACGGGATTTACAAAAAGATTGCTACCTCAAAAACATTTTTTTCCACGTTTTACAAAAAAAACTAAAAGAAAATCAAAACTTTCGGGTAAATGGGTTGACTACTTCTTTCGATAAAGCAACTTTCGGTTTCAAAAATGCAAAACAAACGTTTGCGCATATTCGTGTGCTATTTTGAAATACACTTCATTATTGGTCATGTGCATAAATAACATAATAAATCCTAAATTATTATTTTCCACAGTATCTGTCTGTACCGATATTATTTTTTTATGAAGGCGTACTCTGTATAATTTAATGAGAAGATGTAATAAGGGAAAATAAAATAAAATCGAATTAATTTTCAAAGGGAATATATTCGAAACCATATTGAAAAACGCACTAGAAAAATCGGACCGAAAACATAAAGATTTATTAGGCATTGTCCTAAAGAACTATAATATTGATCAAAAAATGTTCTATTGTATAGATAGTCTTGCTTCGTTAAGGACTTACACCGATTTTAGAGACGAAGGATTTTCTTTACAATTTGCATTACTTTAACCTGCAGAGCAAACAACAGAGCTTTGCTTGGACGCAGTTGAAAATGTTGATGAGATACAATACGGAAAACTGCACCGTACTTGAACTGTCACTTCCAGCTCTTGTTAAAATAATTTTAATAATCGTAACAGTTGTTAATAAAATTGTTAATATATGGAACTTGAACCGCTAAAATATTTAATTAAAACAACAAACCGTAATTGAATGTGGAGTTTATTACTGTGATACACTTCTTTTATAAAGGGTTTTCCAATAAGGACTTGACAACTTTTTTTCAAAATAAAATGCAAACCATTTGAGATATTTCAAAAACTTTATTATCGGGTTGAAGTACAATCAAAACATTTATGAATGGAACTCGACTTCGTTCATATGGCCACCGCGGGCACGTTTGCAGCGGTCGATTCGTTGGACCCAATTTTCGATGACTCGGCCACACATTTCGGCCGAAATGGCTGCTATTTCGTGTTCAATGTTGGCTCTGAGCTCTTCCAACGTCGTCGGCTTGTTGGCATAGACCAACGACTTGACGTGGCCCCAAAGAAAAAAGTCCAGAGGCGTTAAATCGCACGAACGAGGCGGCCAATCGACTGGTCCATTTCTTGAGATAACACGCTCATCAAACTTACTCTTCAATAAATCGATTGTAACGTGTGCTGTGTGGCTTGTGGCACCGTCCTGTTGAAACCACATGTTGTCCAAGTCCATATCTTCCAATTCGGGCCAAAAATAATCGGTAATCATGGCGCGATAACGATTACCATTCACAGTAACGTGACGATCATTATCGTCGACGAAAAAATATGGCCCTATGACGCCGCCAGCATGCAAACCGCACCAAACAGTTATTTTTTGTGGATGAAGTGGTCTTTCATGAAGCACATGTGGATTTTCACCGGACCAATAACGCATATTTTGCTTATTGACGAACCCACTGAGCCAAAAATGAGCTTCGTCACTGAAGATGATTTTGCGATGAAATTGATCATCTTGGCGCATCTTTTCCAGAGCCCAATCGGAGAACGTACGTCGCTTCAAATGGTCCATCGGCTTCAATTCTTGAGTCAGCTTGATCTTGTATGGGTGTAAACCAAGATCCTTACGCAAAATTCGCCATAACGTGGTCTGGGCGATGCCCAACACTTGAGAACGCCGTGGAATTGACTGATTTGGATCATTTGCTACGGACGTTTCAACGGCAGCGATATTTTCGACACTTCGACCAACCCGTTGTCTCACTGGCACGGCAACATCACACAACGAATATGTAGACTCAAATTTTTGCACTAAACTTGTTACTGCCTGTCTACTAGGGCGAGAATTACGACCGAAAATCGGAGTTAACGCTCTTAAAGTAGCGGTCACCGACTCCGAATTTCTGTAGTAAATTTTTATAATTTGCAGACGTTGTTCCTTCGTGTACTTTACCATGATAAAAATGTTAAGTTTACTGAATAAATTGACAGTGACAGTTCGATGATTAGTGAAAGGGTGCGTTCACAAATTGAATTCAAAGTTGTCAAGTCCCTATTGGAAAACCCTTTATAATATATCGCACACCCACAACTTAAAAAACCCAAACAGAACATACAAATAAAGGCCGTGACACAATAAAAGCAGAAGCAGAATTTTTTTTAGAAAGCACAGGATCATATGGCGCCTGTTTAAACTAAGGCAGCGGCAGAAACAGTTCCGCTTTTTCGTTCTAAAGCTTAGTACTGTGTTCCGAGCGATGAAATGAACTGTCAAATCCCATATTAAAAAAAATCTGCCAGCAGTCTGGGCGCAACTTTATTATTTTATGGGTACAAGTCCGAAACCTGTTTAATGCTGAGATGCGGTGTAGGTTACTATGCGACTGACAACCTAAAAAATAACATTACAAATAGCCTCCTGGTTATTCCATAGGTTGTTAGTCGCATAGTAACCTACACCGCATCTCAGCATTAAATACGTTTCGGACTTCTACCCATAAAATAATAAAGTTGCGCCCAGACTGTTGCCAGATTTTTTTTATTTTTTAACGTATTTTTTTATCGGCGGTGCAAAGGTACACTATATAGTTTCTAAATGAGGTATAGATGGCGTTAATATGTAGTTTTAAGCAAATATTGAACATACGTTGTATGTGTAGCCAAGCCTGTATCTTTAAAATTTCATGTAGTAAACACATTGTGAAACTTTAAACGCGTTTTTCTCGAAACCATGTTTTCAAAAACGGCTAGCAGTAGAACTCGAGTAATTTTTATCCGATCGATATGAAATTTTGGCTTTACCTTCTTAGCTAGATTATCTAGTCTAGTACACACGATTTTTGAGTTTCGTAAACAATTACGATTTTTATAAACAAATTGAGGCCGATTTATTAGTTGAAAAATCGAAATTTTTTTTCAAAGTGCCCGCAAATTTTCAAAAATTAAAATTTCTGAATATCCATGTGTACTTTGACAGTAAAACTTGTGTATAACATGAAAAAAAATTTTTCATTGTTCCAGATACGTTCGTTAAAGACTTGTGCTGCTAGCCGCGGGACGCTTACAAAAAATCGACCTTCGTTCCGTGCACTGCTCAGCCGCCATTTTTTCTTAAAAATTAAAATAAAAAATGTTTTTTTGTAGTTCAAGATAAGTGTAATGATCCCTCAATATTTCGCATTAATCGATTTTTTAATAAAGACACAAAAAATTCACAAAAAACCGTCTCATTTTTTGCTTCCGACTAGGTATTACCCCTTAAGATAGCTAAGAAAAATGTAAAGCAATCCAAAATTAAGATCAATAAAAATAGAAACGAAGAGAAAGGATGTAAAAAGAAAGTGAATTCAAACTGACATCTAATAAAACTTAATAAATATGTTTAGTTCAAGTTGATTAAGTAAAGTGTAATAGAATATACAGGGCATTTGGCACTCCGTGTGCCACCTTGTAAGGGGTTATTCCTTGATATATTTGGAGAAAAAAATTGTTCTACAGGGTGGGTCAATTTTCAATATTAGTGGAGATACAGGGTGGTTAAGAAAAGTGTTTTTGACCGGTACCCTCACTCACTTAAAACGTTAAATCTTGAAAACGAATAATCACAAGGCAAAGTGTTATAACTCGTTTTTTAGGCAATCGAATTACCTTTCATTTGATGTAACAGTCTAAATTGTAACTGCACCCAATCTTGAGATATTTACTCGAAAACACAAATTTTTGCTACGTCAACCCTTAAAATTCAGTGATTAATGTAGTTTTTCTCAGAAAACCCCATTATAAAAATGTCATTTTAATTTTATTTTTTTATGAGCCATATTATTACCTACAAAAGCTGCATACATATGTATGAGTTACGATTAACATTTTGGAAGTAATAGGTAAAAATACATATCGCATAAAAATTAAAAATTTAAAAGTCAGTGCCATAAAGTGGACGGACCTCGTCCAAGAATCTGTTTAATTTGTCGGTAGTACTGAAGTATTTTTATTGCACATTTATTACTATGAAGGAAAACAATGAAATGTAAGTGAGTTTCAACATAATTGATGCTTTTACCTGGACGTGGTAGGTACTACTGGATGCGGTACTATGCCTTTTTTCATAGGGTGTCTTACAAAATAAAAATCTGCCAACAGTCTGGGCGCAACTTTATTATTTTATGGGTAGAAGTCCGAAAGGTGTTTAATGATGAGATGCGGTGTTGGATACTTTGCGACTGACAACCTAAAAAATAACGTTCCAAATAGCCTCCTGGTTATTTTTTAGGTTGTCAGTCGCACAGTACGCAACACCGCATCTCATCATGAAACACGTTTCGGACTTCTACCCATAAAATAATAAAGTTGCGCCCAGACTGTTGGCAGATTTTTTTTATTTATTTACGTATTTTTTTATCAATAGAATAATTCATAGTAGTAAAAGCGAATTCGATCACATTAAACCTAAGAGATTTTCGGAATCAGTGAAATCTTGAACAATACCCCCAGGGGGTTTAATAGAGAAAAATACTTAAATCTGGGTTTTCCCCGACTACGTTTAAAGCTTATAGAAATTAAAGTGAATTCCAAGTCTCAATATACCTTAGGAATATATCAGAATTCGTGAATATGTACACAACCACTTTACACCCCCTTAGGGGTTGGATATCGAAAAATTTTGAAGATCGTTAGTAGGCGCTTATATAAATAGCACGCAGAAGTAAAATTGCTTTGATAGCTCGACATGTCTAAAAGTTTTAACTAAATTTGTGAAAATGTGGATTCACGGACATTTTTTTACTCAACTTCTGAACGCCAATAAAAATCTGAACTTTTTTTGCTTTAATTACTCTAATAGTACATCTACATATACGTACTAAGTTTCAACTTTCTAGCTTAAGCCGTTTCTGAGATATAAAAAACCACCCCTCTCCCCGTACCTTGATATCCCTATTAAAAATTTTATTTTTCTAGGATGTCTCCATAGTGGCTCTATATAATCCTAAATTTTTAGCTTTCTATTCATTATGGTTTTCGAGAAATAAAAATCAAAATGTTTTCCTTTCCACCTCCTTTCAAAATCACCCCCAACACCCACACCACCAAAATTTTTTTCCCTACTAGAAGTTTACCGACCCAACTCCTGTAAAATTTTCAAGATCATATCTGATACGGTTTCTGAGATATAAAAATTACATTTTTTGAGAAATTGCTATCCCCCCACTTTCGTGCTCCACCTCCCCCCTCAAAAAATTTAGTTTTGGTAGACTTCTCTTGTGATCTCATATACAGAAACTAAATTTTATCTTCCTGGTGTAATTTGTTCGGAACATATTGTAATCCAAAGTTTTTCACCCTCCACCCCCACACCCCACCACCCCTCTTAAAAATTTTAGCCCTTGTCTAATCTTGAAGTGTCCCCTAAGGACAACAACAAAGTTTCAATCTTCTGACATCAATGGTTCAGGAGATATCGATTTTAGAATGTTTCAATCCCGGCTTTCATGCGTTAAAGACTCATTGTTTTCCCTCCCACTTCCACACCCCTTAACCAATATCGACCATTTTGCAAATGAGTCCATTATCATAGTACTACATAAGTTCCAAGTTTCAGCCTCCTAGCATAAGTGGTTCCTGAGATCTAGAAACCAAAATTTTTCGTCTAAACCGGTCCCCTCTCCTCTCCCCTTGGACCCCCACCCCTCAAAAATATACCAGTCGTGGGGGTTCACCCAATCTACCCACCATAAAAATTTCAATTTAATATCTCAACGGGTTTGGGAGCTACGTGTCTTCAAACGATTTTGCGTATGGCGTACGGCGGACAGACGGACATTTTTTTTTTTTGCTTTTTTGGGGTTTACTAGTCCTAAAACGTGTAAATACAAAATTTCAGGGTAGCAAACTTTTTTGAAATTTCAGGTCGATCACAATACTTTATTATTAAAAAATAATAAAGTAAAAGCCTATAAAAGCAAAACTACCTTCATATTTTTCTCAGTTTTAGTTACGTTGCTAAGAGAAGAAGGTGTCAGTAGAATTTAAAAAAATATTTCAAAATGCCTGAGTAATCCAATGAAGAATATGCTGACATGATGTTAATTTATGGAGAGTGTGACCAAAATGCACGAGCCGTGATTATTCGTTTTCAAGATTTAACGTTTTAAGTGAGTGAGGGATTGAAAATTGACCCACCCTGTAGAACAATTTTTTTCTCCAAATATATCAAGGAATAACCCCTTACAAGGTGGCACACGGAGTGCCAAACACCCTGTATAATAAAAAAGTGCCGACTGACGCAAAATCGAGTGTCACCTAGATTCGAGTTCCACTTAGCGTTCACGCATTGAACCTGCAAGTCACGAGTCGATTTTACGCCGCTCGGCAAAAGTGTTACTTAAAATCTAGACCTTAGGTCGAAAAACTTGCAATGCTAGCTTAATGACTAAATTGTGTCGTAATGTACCGACATACTCAGTAGGTCAGTAAGTAAATCGAGCTGTTTGCATTTTCTTGTGGTTAAATTATTGCAGCTCGATTTGTTTATGTTTTTGGCTGCTTGCAAATTGTACGTTACCGATTTTTGCTGTGTTTATTCATTCAATTTGCATGTCGACCTACTGAGAATGCGTTCACGAGAGGAAATCCAAATTAATGTAGGTATTTATCGGATTCTGTTAGGGTGCTGGGTACAACAACTGTGTAGAGCTACTATAGACATGCAAGAAAAACAAAATTTTGATAGGGGTAGCAAGGTACGAGGGTGAGTTTTTCATATCTCAGAAACGGCTTATGCTAGAAAGTTGAAACTTGGTACCTATGTATATGTAGATGTGCTACTAGAGTAATTAAAACTAATAAAAAATCGGCCAACAGTCTGGGCTCAACTTTATTATTTTATGGGTAGAAGTCCGAAACTGAGATGTGGTGTAGGCTAATATGCGACTGACAACCTAAGGAATAACCAGGAGGCTATTTGGAATAGGCTTGTGTAGTTCGCGAACGAACTAGTTCAGAAGAGCGTTCCCAGAAGTGAAATGAACGAACTAGTTCGCAGTCAGTTCCGCTCCTAGTTCGTTTATTCATTGCCGTTCGTAACCCAGTGGCGATGTACTCTTGAGGACCTTTTTTTTTTTTTTTTGCTCATCACATTCCATTCCACTAGAATGACGACTACAACTTTTTTTCTTTTTATGATCGGTGAGCGGGCCAAAGTTGATGACTATGAATGTTGAACTGAGAAAGAAAAAAAATTGTTTTTCTTTATACGAAATATGATGCTTTTCTGTTTCAAACCTTTTCCTATTGATTTATAGAAAACTGTTCCTATTATCCATCCTATATCCTCCATACTCTATCCACAATTCTCCATGTTTCATCTTCCATCCTGCATCCTCGATCTCCGATCCTCCATCCACTATCTGCCAGCCTCAATCCATCATTCTTCATTCTCCATTATTCATCTTCATACTTTTTCCTTAATTCTTCAACCACCATCCTCTATGCTCAATCCTCTATCCATCATCTTTCATCCTCCATCAACTATCCACTATCTGCAATCGTCTATCGATCCATCCGTTTTCCTCAATCTCAATCCTCCATCCTCTATCCTCTATATTGAATGCCACTATTCTCTTTCCTCTATTCGCCATTCTCCATTCTCCATCTCCATCCTCAATCCTCAATTCCTTATTCTTCATCCACAATCCTCTATCCTCCATCCTCCATCCTCCATCCTCCATCCTCCATCCTCCATCCTCCATTCTCCATCCTCCATCCTCCATCCTCCATCCTCCATTCTCCATCCTCCACCCTCCATCCACCACCGTCCATCCACCATCCCCCATCCACAATCCTCTATCCTCTATCCTTTATCCTCTATCCTCTATCCTTTATCCTCTATCCTCTATCCTCTATCCTCCATCCTCCATCCTCCATCCTCCATCCTCCATTCTCCATTCTCCATTCTCCATCCTCCATCCTCCATCCTCCATCCTCCATCCTCCATCCTCCATCCTCCATCCTCCAGCCTCCATCCTCCATCCTCCATCCTCCATCCTCCATCCTCCATCCTCCATCCTCCATCCTCCATCCTCCATCCTCCATCCTACATCCCCCATCCTCCATCCTACATCCTCCATCCTCCATCCTCCATCCTTCATCCTCCATCCTCCATCCTCCATCCTCCATCCTCTATCCTCTATCCTGTATCCTCTATCCTCAATCCTCTATCCTCTATCCTCCATTCTCCATCCTCCATCCTCCATCCTCCATCCTCCATCCTCCACCCTCCATCCTCTATCCTCCACCCTCCATCCTCCATCCTCCATCCACCATCCTCCATCCTTCATCCTCCATCCTCCATCCACCATCCTCCATCCTCCATCCTCCATCCACCATTCTGCATCCTCCATCCTCTATTCTCTATCCTCTATCCTCCATCCTCCATCCTCCATCCTCCATCATCCATCCTCCATCCTCCATCTTCCATCCTCCATTCTCCATCATCCACCCTCCGTCCACCACCGTCCATCCACCATCCTCCATCCTCCATCCTCCATCCTCCATCCTCCATCCTCCATCCTCCATCCTCCATCCACAATCCTCCATCCACAATCCTCTATACTCTATCCCCTATCCTCTATCCTCTATCCGCTATCCTCCATTCTCCATTCTTCATCCCCCATAATCCATTCTCCATCCTCCATCCTCCATCCTCCATCCTCCATCCTCCATCCTCCATCCTCCATCCTCCATCCTCCATCCTCTATCCTCCATCCTCCATCCTCCATCCTCCATCCTCTATCCTCCATCCCCTATCCTACATCCTCCATCCTCCATCCGCCAACCTCCATCCTCCATCATCTATCCTCTATCCACTATCCACTATCCTCTATCCTCTATCCTCTATCCTCTATCCTCTATCCTCTATCCTCTATCCTCTATCCTCTGTCCTATATCCTGTATCCTGCATCCTCCATCCTCCATCCTCCATTCTCCATTCTCCATTCTCCATCCTCCATCCTCCATCCCCCATCCACCATCATCCATCCTCCATCCTCCATCCTCCATCTTCCATCCTCCATCCACCATCCTCAATTCTCCATCCTCCATCCTCTATTCACTATCCTCTAGCGAACTATGTACGTCATAGTTCGCGAACTAAGTACTTCCTAGTTCAGGAACTATGTACGTCTTAGTTCGCGAACTAAGTACTTCCTAGTTCGTGAACTAAGTACGTCCTAGTTCAGGAACTATGTACGTCTTAGTTCGCGAACTAAGTACTTCCTAGTTCGTGAACTAAGTACGTCCTAGTTCACGAACTATGTACGTCATAGTTCGCGAACTAAGTACTTCCTAGTTCAGGAACTATGTACGTCTTAGTTCGCGAACTAAGTACTTCCTAGTTCGTGAACTAAGTACGTCCTAGTTCAGGAACTATGTACGTCATAGTTCGCGAACTAAGTACTTCCTAGTTCACGAACTATGTACGTCGATGGAGGATGGAGAATGGAGGATGGAGGATGGAGGATGGAGGATGGAGGATGCAGGATGGAGGATGGAGGATGGAGGATGGAGGATGGAGGATGGAGGATGGAGGATGGAGGATGGAGGATAGAGGATAGTGAATAGAGGATGGATGATGGAGGATGGAGGATTGAGGATTGAGGATGGTGGATGGAGGATGGAAGATGGAGGATGGAGGATGGAGGATGGAGGATGGAGGATGGAGGATGGAGGATGGAGGATGGAGGATGGAGGATGGAGGATGGAGGATGGATTATGGAGGATGGAGGATGGAGGATGGAGGATGGAGGATGGAGGATGGAGGATAGAGGATAGTGAATAGAGGATGGATAATGGAGGATGGAGGATTGAGGATGGTGGATGGAGGATGGAAGATGGAGGATGGAGGATTGAGGATGGTGGATGGAGGATGGAGAATGGAGAATGGAGGATAGAGGATAGAGGATAGGGCGTAGAGGATAGAGGATGGAGGATGGAGGATGGAGGATGGAGGATGGAGGATGGAGGATGGAGGATGGTGGTTGGAGGATGGAGGATGGAGGATGGAGGATGGAGGATGGAGGATGGAGGATGGAGGATGGAGGATGGAGGATGGTGGTTGGAGGATGGAGGATGGAGGATGGAGGATGGAGGATGGAGGATGGAGGATGGAGGATGGAGGATGGTGGATGGAGGATGGAGAATGAAGGATGGGGAATAGAGGATAGAGGATAGATGATGGAGGATGGAGGATGGTGGATGGAGGATAGAGGATAGAGAATAGAGGATGGAGGATGCAGAATGGAGAATGGAGGATGGAGAATGAAGAATGGAGGATAGAGAATAGAGGACATAGGATGGTGGATGGAGGATTGAGATTGTGGATAACGGATGGATGGATAGAAGATAGCGGATAGTGGATAGTGGATGGAGGATGGAGCATAGAGTATGGTGGATGGAGCATAGAGGATGGTGGATGAAGAATTTAGGATTGAGGATGAAGATGAATAATGGCGAATGAAGAATGGTGGATTGAGGATGGAGGATGGAGGATAGGGGATGGAGGATCGGGGATCGAGGTGGAATGAACGGAGGAAAATATACTCTCACCGTTACAAATATATTTTAAAGATATGTAATATTGTAATAGGATTCAATGTTGAAGAATGCTAGATCAGGATAATTTTCTTCATGTTACTTGTTTCTATGTAATGAATAATTTTTTTTTAAGAAATGCTCTTGTTTCGAAATGAATAAGGATTAATTAATAATAAATACAGAATAATATGACATCTGTTCATTTTTTAATAATCTATCGTAATTCTCCTCATTTGTTACTCCCATAAAGTTAGTATTGAACTACTAACATAATTATTCCGTGAAGGAACAATAGGTATATAATTTGTGTACTGGAAATATTATACGTTGAAAGGATGTAAATATTTCACGTATAGGGGTCGTAGCAAATATCCGTACAAATATTACAGTGCACTTATAGAAGAATAGAGAACTGCAATGAAGGATGCCTTTCGAAACTCACTACACGACTTCGACTTCTTGTATGGCGCATACCACAATGACGGCTACGACCGTTATTTTTTTTGCTCGTCACATTTTACCGGAATGACCTTTTTTTTTTTTTTTGGTCATCACATTGGAATCATCACTGAACTCCCGCGAACTAGTGAACTAGAAGAACGAACTAGTTCGCGACGGATCAGGACCTAGTTCGTTCGCGATCACTACGGTGAACTAAAATGCGCAAGCCTAATTTGGAACGTTATTTTGTAGGTTGTCAGTCGCATAATAACCTACACCGCATCTCAGCATAAAACATGTTTCGGACTTCTACCCATAAAATAATAAAATTGCAAAATATTAAAAATCTACTGCCGAGGACCTGTTAAAAGCAATCTTCTTTTCAGATTAACGTACGTTTCAGTTCATTTTTATCCAATAGAAACGTTGTATGAATGTTTGAAAAGTGAACAAATTTAGAAAAATTCTAAAACGGATCTCTTCCCTTTAAATACTTACAACTTTTCCAAATTTCAAAAAATCGAATAAAAGCTTCCGAGAATTTTTCCGGAAAGCATAATTCTTTCTAATTTACTCAAAACCAAAGTATTCTGAAATGTACCGTCAGTTCTATGAGTGTTTGAAAATCGGTTTTTTCAGTTTTTTCACAATTATGAGAGGAGCCGCCTTAACGGCGAGTATTATGTGAACTTATTGCAGCATTTGAGTGAAGAAATTAAAGAACGGCCGCAATTGCCGAAAAAGAAAATGTTGTTTCATGAAGACAATGCACCGGTCCACACATCCGTTATCGCGGTGACCATAATCAACGAGTTAAAGTTCGAATTACTTCCTCTCACACTCTTATTCGCCAGATTTAGTCTTCTCGGATTATTTTTTCTAATTTTTCTCCTCCATATTTTCAATATTCATTAAATTTACCAAGATTTTGTTCTTACTGTAGAAATTCTATGTCAGATTTGTTTTACGTTCTCCCATTTCAGAAACTTGCCGCGTTTGAGATTAAAAAAAAAAATTTGAATTTCCGCAACTATTATTCACCCTTCCAAGTCCCACAGCTGATTTGGTTGGGAAGAATGACGACGAAAATTCAGTTGTGTAAAGGAGTCCGAACGTCTCAAGATGGACTTTCAGCCCCTATGTGCATATTTAATACAATGTCTATGAATTAGATAGCCACTCACGCCCCTTCCGATGAGCTACGCACGTGCTAAGGCTAGATGCACGCTACCTTACGCCACTTCATGGGACAATCCTCTTCGCGGTCTATACTATCCTGACCGTCTTGGGGTAAATAGTGATAGAGACCTATTGCCAGTATTTGTTTCAGGGCGGAGTAAGGGATGGGTGAACACACGCGATGAAGAGGCTGACTGAGGTTGCAGTGATGTTGTTTTCGATTTGATTGGGCTGATACCATGATGTGATTCAGTTCATGTCATGGCGCCAAAGTGCTTCTACATTGTAGCTTAAAAACGCTTATGTGTTAGACGAGATTAGTGAACGGAACTGGGGTATTACGAAAACTATGCGACGTAATCCACTGAAGTTCACAGAATTGTGACCATTTGGCCTTTTCGAACCAGATGAACTGGGAGGAAGAATTGACAACAGTTTGGTTACAACAAAGATGTGGTGCTAGGATTATATTGCGAACTCCTTGTTCGGTGTATTAGATTCCGAGTACGTTAACGAAATGTCAACCACAATTGACACTAGAAAAATTAAGGGCTCCTAATAAACTGCAATACTAAGAAATCAAACCGTAACTCTATTATTAACATAATTAAGGTGGATCAATCTGAGGTTGAACAGAAGTTCAATAGCATGGACCGGAAGATTAACTTAATTCTAACGACAAGACACGGAAGAACAGAGCATTGTGAACACACTCGGGCCTATTACGAAACTCGACTCACATTTGAACTCGACTCGAGCTAAAGTTGGTATTATGGAACTCGACAATTGGAAAGTCACTTCATTTCCAGCAGTCGAGTGAATTTGACATTTCTTTCAAGTAAATACTCACTCGGTCGGCTGTCATAATACACAGTTCTTTTTACTCACGCTTTTTTTTCGACTCAAAGTCGAGTGAAACTCGACAAGTATGCACTCGTCGAGTTTGAGAGCAGAATGTAAGTTTTTTGGTCGAGTCGAGTTTCATAATAGGCCTGACTATCTTTTCAGTTCATGGCGACTAGCACCAATCTACGCCGCATCCAGTCCGCTGTAATCAATTTGCTGACAGATACTCATTACGGAGTCCTTATTCCATCACTAATGTCTCCTCAGCAGTTACATCACCAAATTCAAACCATCAAAAACAACTGGCCGCAACGTGTCTTACTTCCCATATATTGCGAAGATATTCTTTAAATATATTGCTTGATATCAGCGTTTTCTGGGATTCACAAGGTGTGATCTACGTCGACTACCTGTAGAAGGGCAAAGCGGTCACAGGGCTCTACTATGCCGAATTATTGGGCCGATTCGACGCCGAATTGCAGAAAAAAACTGTCCCATTTGGCGAAGAAAAAAGTGCTCTTCCACCATGACAACGCACCGGCTCACACCTCCGCCAAATTGGTCGAATTGTGCTGCTGCCCCATCCACCGTATTCTCCAGATTTGGCCCCGTGCGACTTCTTTTTGTTTCCAAGCTTGAAAAAGTCACTCGCCGAAATTTGAGTCGAATGAGGAGGTCATCGCCGCCACGGAGGCCTACTTTGCAGACCTCGAGTAAACGTATCTTTCAGACGGGTTAAAGAAGTTGGAGCATCGCTGGGTCAAGTGTATCGAGCTAAAAGGAGACTATGTTGAAAAATAAATCGCCACTTTTCCAAAATTTTCGTTTTTCTTTTGTAGGCTAAGTACTTGTCGGACCGCCCTCGTATATAACTAAAGTTCAGGACTGCCAACGTTTACGTGGGTAATTGGCAATGTTTGTCAGCAATGGAAATGTTAGAGGTGTCAAAATTGTGTCCATATACTCGTATTTAATGATCATTTTAAACTAAAAGCTCAGAAAAATCAACGTAAACAAAATATTTTCGTACGCTCAAACAAGAGACTAATACCTCGTTCACGTGGTCAACGACGTACCGCTACGTAGCACTTCGTAGTACCACGTGAACACACGAAATTTTGCTACGGAGCGGTTTTTCTACAACGTAGCAAAACCGCGTAGTGTAGTGTAGTGGATTTGCTAATCCTTCCCACGAGAACACTTGCCGTTGCGCTCCGTATTACTTTTCGAGTGAATTGTCAAAAAACTGTGTTGACAGACAACTTTATTTGTTTGGATTTTCTAAACGATTCTAATACCAGTGCCTTTAATGACTCCATTTCGCTGAAAAATAAAAGAAGAAAGGTTATTTAAGAAATAAAACGACGAATGTAATTTTTTTTTAATAAAATAAATACCAGTTGTGACAGCTGTCAATTAATAATCAAGAGTGCGGAACTTCAATTCACTTCACGTGAACACTCATATATCAACCGGATTTCATAATACGCTACACTACACTACGCTACCACGTGAACGAGGTATAAAATACTTGTGACTGTTGACAGTTAGCATGGACACATTTTGCCCTGCTTCTACTTTCGGTGGCAGTTAGCATGGACACATTCTTTCTGCTTCTATTTAAATTCATTAAGCACAGCAGAAACCAGTACTGTCGACGCTGCCGCTGCTTTCTGCTTTTATTCTGTGACGGCCTTATCAGCACAGTCAAGAAATATAATCTCAAATGGACACATCGCACACCCACAAGAAAAGTGACACAACTCAAAATATATTTTAAGAGAGCTTGCCTTTTAAAGTTTTTTTTTTTTAATCTTTAACAAACAACTGTAATAACGTGTGAGAAGTACATAAGTTAAAAAAAATAAAATTTAAGGCCGTAACACAATGAAAGCAGAAGCAGCGGCGAAAGCAGTACTGGTTTCTGCTCTGCTTAATGAATTAAAAATAAAAGCAGAAGCTGAGCAAAATGTGTCCATGCTAACTGCCAACAAAAGCAGAAGCTGAGAGAAATGTGTACATGCTAACTGTCGGCAGTCACCAAGTATTTCATACTTTTACTTTATTATTAATAATAAAGTATTGTTATCGATTTTTAAAAAAAAATAATTGCTACCATGAAAATCTTTTTTTACACGTTTCATGACTAATAAACACCAAAAAAGCAAAAAAAATTGTCAGTCCGTCTGTACGCCGTCCGCGGTACGCAAAATCGTTTGAGGACTTATAGTTTCCAAACTCTATGAACTATTAAATTGAACTTTTTTTTCGGAATGGTCTGGGTAGGCTCCTTGAAGTGACCACTTTTTGAGTGGTGGGGTGTGAGGGGGAGGTGGGGGAAGCGTTTTAGAAGGAAAATTTTGGCTTCTAGATCTCAGCAACCGCTTATGTTAGGAGGGTGGAACTTGGAATTTATATAGAGCTTCGATAGTGGACCCATTTGCAAGAAAAAATGCTGATATGGGTAAAGGGGTGTGGGAGGAGGGGGAAAAATAATGCGTCCAAAACGCAAGAAAGCCGAGATCGACACATTCTAAAATTCATATCGCCTAAACCGTTAATGGCACGAAATTAAAACTTAACAAATATCTGTATTTATACTAGGAGAAAAGATTGAATACAAATTTTTGAGTGGGTCAGTGGTGTACGGAGGTGGAGGGTGAAAAACTTTAGATTACGATATCTCACGAACCAATTGCTCTAAAAAAATAAAATTCGGTTTGAGTATAAAGGTTGACAAATAAAGATTGCTTAAAGAAAAATTTTTTAAGGGGGCGGTGGAGTTCGGAAGTGGAGGGGATACGAATTTTTCCAAAAAATCACGTCTCATATCTTAAGAACAGTGTAAGATAGATGCTTAGAATTTTTACCAGAAGTAGGCCTAATAGAACCCTAGTAGTAGTGTTGCTTAAACATCGATAGTCTATCGATATTATCGATAGTTTTGTACTATCGAAACAATCGATAGGTTTTAAAAACTAATGATAACTATCGAGGCAATTGGCATAAAGATGGTAAACACCATTACTCGTACGTCGTACCCATCCATCCCTGTAAGGGCCAAATACAAACATGTGAAAACAGATGAATGTGTGTTTTTGCAATGAGTGTACCAATGAATTCAGATTGCGTATACATGACTGTATAAAAAAGGAATACAAACACTCCGGCAATACCAGTAACCTCGGCGATCATCTAAAGCGAAAGCATAATAATATAATAGGTTCTAACAACACTGACAATACAGGCGAAGAAGAAGTTGATGTAGAACCGCCTAACATAAAGCCAAGGCAGTCAGTAAAAAATTATTTTGCTAGGGACCAAATTTATGATGAAAAATCTAAAATCAAACGAAATCTTGACAACTTATACGTTGAAATGATTGCAACGGATATGTTGCCCTACAGAACCTCAGATCACAAAAGATTTAAAAGATTTGTCAAAGGGTTAAATGCTAAATATGAATTGCCCGATAGAAATACCCTCAAACATAAGCTAATTCCAGAGTACTATAACGATACACAAAATAAACTAAAATTGGCGCTATCGAAATGTACTGATGTAAGCTTCACAGCAGATATGTGGACAAGTACTTCTAATAAGGGAATTCTGGCAAGCCTCGTCTCCCGCTCCAACTCCCCCAAAAGTAAAAGACAGCGCTCCAATAAACGTGTCATTTCATCTGGTGAGTACCCGGACGCCCTCCCTCAACCGCTAAAACCCGCTTCTCCCACCCCCAAATTTGTTGTGGTTCAGTCCACCACGCCGGACAAATCGTTGCAGCAATACAACGTATTTATAGTTAAAAAAGGTATAGACCAAATTTCAACTCTATACACCAACGCTTCCTTCTTCAGAGATGGAAGTCTGCTTCTGCTAACTAATACTGAATCCATCGCACAAAAGTTCCTAAAAGCCACCACCAGAAATGGTATCCCTATAAAGTGCAATCTTCACGGCAGATTGAACACCTGAAAGGGGATTGTTTATTCATCATCAACTAGGTTTCTGTCCCAGGAAGATATCTTGGAGGGGTTGAAGGATCAACGCGTGGTTGAAGTTACGCAACTGAAAAAGCCTTTAACTAATACGCCATCAGGTCTTTTTACAATTACGTTTGATCTATACACTCTGCCGGCTCACATCAATGTAGGCTTTGAGAGGGTTGAGGTTAGGGAATACTTCCCGAACCCCCTTCGATGCCACAAATGTCAGAAACTGGGTCATACGAAGAATTACTGTGACTTGACTATAGACTTTTGTGATTCATGCTCCGCGGCACTCCCACACGAGACTAAATGCACCACCCCCGTCTGTGTGAACTGCCAAACTCCTGGCCATAGCCCAGGTAGTAAGGAATGCCCAACTTTTGTTCAACAAAAAGAAATTCTGAAGATCAGGACCCAACGAAAGTGCACACAATTTGAAGCCAAGAAAATCTACTTCAAAAATACGCCCAGTAGCTCTGCAGCCTCGTATGCTCAAGTGTCAAGAACCCCCAATTCAATTCCCTTACACAGCTCCATCCAACCTACTCTTCCCAACATATCCGCTCCGCAACCCTTTTCCTCCTCTACACACACCCTACGAACACCATCCCCCATTCCACCCGCTACCAATTCTGCCCCAACCAACAGCAAACCACCCACTCACTCCCCTCATAGGCATCCCACAACAAACAAACAATCTACAACCACTACCAACCCCCCAACTGGATCCGACATATAATTCTCCGATAGAACTCCCACAAACAATCAGACCACTTCAGTAAACAAAGACACTATAATAGCTCTCACCATCCCTGATAAACAAACCTCAATTAAGGCGATCAGCGAAGGCTTAACACCGCAATCGCTAGCTTCATTTGAAAATTTCGCTAATCGTAATAAAAACTCAAATCTAGCTACTATCCAATCGACTTCCGACAGTGATATGGATACGCACATTATCTCCGATGGCTCGTCTGAGTCTGAGAAAGTGCTCTAAATTCACAGGAGAACAACCGTTGACTACACCTCCCTTCCACCCCTTCCGCAACCTCTGTATCCTTCAGTGGAACATCAGGGGACTCTATTCCAATCGTCCACACCTAGATATGCTTATCGCCCGATACCAACCCCACATCCTACTGCTGCAAGAGACCAATATCCTTCCAGGCGAAGAACCTCTTAGGTTCGGACCCTACTCTTATATTGGCTACAACACACCCAGAGACACCAGGCATGGCGGTGTTGCCGTCCTGGTTCATAACTCTATAGCCTTTGAACAGGTAGACTTGAGTGTTAACATATGGCTTGTGCTGTCAGGATCAGATCTGTCCCTCAACTGACTGTGTTGTCGGCATATCTTGAGTGTGGACGGGGGATTACCAATGCTGACTTGTCCAATCTGTCAGTTCAGCTTCCCGAGAACACCATAATTGGTGGCGATTTTAACACCCACAACACATTATGGGGAGGGAAGCGTTGGGTACTTCACGTGCCGACTGGGAAAAGTATCGAGTGACTATGGACGAAACGGCAAAGAGATACCCGGCTTCGGGTAATGTGAACCAGGAAGCAGCTAAGCTTGTAAAGGACATTCGTCATGACCTTTGCGTTGGAGTTCTCCCGGCTATGCCGAGAGTCCAATTTTGGTAAGGTCGTGGGCGACGGAAGTATTCGATGCCGTCGCGTGTCTGGGGGTGCTGTGGTCGCTGCGTCGGCAATGTCGCTGCCGACGTCTTTGCTGCGACGGCTCAAGTCGCAGCCGTCGTCTTTACGGCGACGGCATTAGTCGCTGCCGTCGAGCCGCGCCGTCACCATCGCTGGCTCGTGCCATGTATGTCGTGCGGTTGCTGCGTTGGCATAGATCGGTGCCGACGTCTTCAAACATGTAGTGTGAGCTGCAGCGGAAGGTGCAACCGCCGTGTACGGCTGGTTGCTACCGCTGTTCCTACTGCGACTTTGTTACGGCAGCGCAGCTGTGTGTGTGTAACTGCAGTGATGACTATCGGCGTCATCATTTTGCAGTGTGTTGTGAGTCGCCCGCCAATTGGCGAACGACTGGCTGCCACTTCGATTTCTCGTCCTTATATAGGAATCGAAATGACAGCCAGCGTCCTTGGATCTGTGAGCCAATTTGTGAGGAGTGTTTTCGGCCTGTGTTGTTTGGCCGCAAAACATCTCCCCCCACAAGCTCACCCGGATCTTTCGCGCTGCAGCAGCTACCTCTATCTCCGTATCTAATCCAACACCTAGTTATCAGCCTCGCTGGATGAACCAGGAAATCGCTAGCTTGTTAAAAGCTAAGAATAGAGCTTGGAAAAACTTTCACAGGCGCCCGACGGATACAAACCGTCGTGAGGCTGCACTGGTCAAAAAAAAGATTAAAGCTGCCAAAAGAGAAAATGGGAACTCTTTTGCTCGCTCTATTGCCTTAATCTAGCTGATGCTGGAGAAAAGTTAAATCGATCTTCGGTGCCAGACCCCCGAGTCTGCCTCCCAACTTAACTACACTTCTAGGTACCCTTACCAACTCCCAACATATCGCCGAACACCTCGCTCTATTCTGGACTAACTATGCGTCAGATACGAACTGCACCCCACAACAACTTGCCAACAAATTGTCGGCTCCTTCCGCCATCTCGGTCCCAGTTCCAGATCCAGACAGAGTAATTGGTTACCCAATCTCTCTAGCGGAGCTAAGTTCGGTGCTTTGTTCAAGTAAGGGATCAGCTCCCGGACATGACAGGATCTTTTACGATATGATTAAGGAGTCCACCCTGAGTCTCAAATTGAGGCTGGTGGATCTCTACAATTGAATAATAGTTCTGGGCTCTTTTCCACATACGTGGAAGAGGGCTGTCCAGGTTCCAATACGCAAGAGCTCCGTTCCATCAGCCTCGGCTATAGCTCCTAAGGATCTTCGTCCAATTTCACTGCTCCCTTGCATGTCTAGACTATTCGAAAAGATCTTGGGTAGGATGCTTGGCTCCCTACTGGAAAGTGTTTTGTCGCCAGAGCAACATGGTTTTAGATCAGGGCGAGGTACAACCTCGCTCTTGCTCGAACTCGAACATAAGGCTAGACTCGCACTCTATCAAAAACAGGAATGTCATGTCTTATCCCTCGATCTTTAGAAGGCCTTTGACAGGGTAATCAAGACCGTAGTAACAGGACAACTATCTGTCTGGGGAATCGATTCCCGATTCATTCAGTGTATCGACAACTTCCTATCTCACCGCTCCATAATGGTTTAAGTCAACGGTCACATCTCTAAGACGCACCCCATTGACAATTCGCTACCCCAGGGCTATCACCATTTTTATTTAACACCTACATCCACGCACTATCCCAGCTATTATCCGACATACCAGACACCTCTCACTATGCGGACAGCATCCTCATTACCTCTACCCACCCTAACCTTAGTGACATAGACAGACGAGTACGAACAACAATAGGCAATTGGTGCATTAAGACGGGAGCTTAGTTGCCCTTGGATAAAGGAGAGTTAATCACCCTTACGAGAAAAAGACAATCAGGAGCTAGATTATCCGACGAAGCTCCATACCAATCGCGTAACGTTTGCAAAATACTTGGTCTAACTTTCACCTCTAAATTATCGTGGAACGCGCATAGCCGCAACACCATTACCGCGCTTGATAAAATCGCCAATTTAGTCCGCGCTCTTGCCTCCAGGAACCTGGGAGCCAGCACCGCGGCAATCATCCACGTCGCACAAATTCTCATCCGGGCTACATTCAGTATTGCGTAGTAATATGCGCGAACACCACCAAGACGAATCGCTGTAAAGTTCAGGTGGCGATCAACAGAATTCTGAGAGCTGCCCTGGGTGTATATCGCACCACTCCCATTGAGTCGCTACTGATGGAGACGGGATACGATCATTTTGACACAATGGTAGCGAAGGCACAGATCAACACGGCAGCCAAAAGCTGCCTCGACACCAGGAACCCGCATCACCGGACCATCAGCAACATTCTAACAACAACCTCCGACCTCTCCAATCACAGATCCCTCAACTCCGCCATTTGGAACGCCCGCTCCACCCTTCTTCTACACTGTCCTAACATCCCTGTAATTATATTGTTTTTGTATTAGATTAAAGACCAAGTGTCAAATATTATACCAAATAGGTTAAGTGAGAATAGAAGACTTCCGCAAGGGCTATCAAGAAAAATTATTCAGGGCAAAATCCCAAGAAATCTGTGCGTAAACACAACAATTTTTGGCGACGAGAATAAAAATATCGTAAAGTCGTGTAGCTACAATATAAACTCGTGTTACGGTAGTTAAAAAACTCGGAAATATTGAAGCTAAAGACAAAAGTCTGAACATAGTGCCAGTGAAACAAAGTTTTATCATCGTTAGTTATACAAAGTGAATGGAAACAAATACGTTTAATCCAATTGATGTAATCTCACAAGAGGTAAAAATATAAAAAAAATCTGCCAATGGTCTGGGCGAAACTTTATTATTTTTTGGGTCAAAGTTCGGGAGCGGTCAAAGTCGGAGCATATCATCAGTTGTTTCGAGATTATGAAGTTTCTTGGAAAGTTAATTTTGTTCTCAAAATAAAAATATTTAAAATAGAGATTTTTAGCCAATTAAACATGAAAAAGCCGCTGTAGAGTATACGAATTTCAGTATATTATGTACACTAAAAGTCCATAGAAGTAAAAACGAATTTGTTGCCTTATCAGACTTAAGAGATATGACGAATTGTTAAAACGTATACAAACCCATTACTTTCACTTGGGGTTTGAATTTCGAAAAAATTGTGAAACAGGTTTTTAGACAAATTCATAAGAAGCAACTTGATATCTCATGAGACACGAGGGATTTTGAAAAATTTTGTGAAAACGTAAGCAAACTCTTCACACCCCCATGGTTCTTGAAATTCGAAAAATCGTGAAATTAGTTTTTAGGTCATTACATCAAATGCCGTAATAACCAATTTTATATCTCATCAGAACTAAGGGATGGCAAAATTTGTGAAAACATGCAAACCCTTGGGGGTTGAATATCCAAAAATTGAGAAATGGGTTTGTAGGCGATTATATAAAAAGTCTGTGGAAATGAAAAGCGATCTAATATCTCATCAAACCTAAGAAATATGTCGAACATTTGAAAAGCATACAACCCCCTTACACCCCTTATGATTGAAAATCTGAAAATACTGAAATTGCCTTTTTGGTTCTTATATGGGAAACCTTAGGAAGTAAAAATTAATTCGATATATCATCAGATCTAAGCACTATGTAGGAATCTGTGAAAACATATGCAACCTCCTTACACCCACTTGGGGGTTGAATATCCAAAAACAACAACTCCAAATTACGAACGTAATTATTAAATTCAAAGGATCTTTCATTCGAAAAGGCTTGTGAAAAAGCATTGAATTTCGAGATGGCCGAGTCTGAAAATAGCGCTTTACAACCATTGCCACAATATTCAATACACTTCAAAACCCAATCTTCGTCACACAAAAATAAGAGGAAAACCTGTCATCGGTGCATCCAGTCTCATCCTATAGAAAATTGTCCTGCAAAGAATTGGGAATGTTTCAGCTGCGGTCGGAAAAAGGGCACACGTCAAAAGTTTACGAACAATCAAATAAAAGTCCCAAACATCATAAGTCGAAACCAGTCAAAGGTCAAGAGGGTCTATTTATTTAAGGTCATCTAGTACCAGTACTACAGCAACGGGGAATAGTCCAGTCGACATGTCTGTTATCGTCGAAAGTCAGCAACTACAAATGGAAATTTACACAGGAGCTTCTGCATGATTCGATACTTATAGGTCAATGTTTTCATATTTATTGATTCAACCCATTGTTAATACTAAATATATTTCAGTAACTGGTGAATGTATCAAAACAGCTGGAAAAGTCAAAGTCAGTGTGAGTCTACCTGGAAGAAACGAAATGTACCATCTAGATTTGGTTGCTATGGCGAATATAGAGAACAGTCGGGCACCGAAACCTTTAATTGGCAGAGCGTGGCTAAATATTTTGTTTCCTAATTGGACAAATAATTTTGTGATACCAGTTAATGATATGAAATGGTTTAATAGTGATTTCGATATTTATGAGGTAATTTAAACAAAATTTCCCAATATAATTTCTACTTCATCCGAAAATTGGATAAAAAATTATGAAGCAGACATTGTGCTAAAGTCTGATGCTAGACCAATTTTTCATAAGGCTTACATTGTACCTTAAAAATTAAAAGACGCGGTAGGAACCGAGTTGAATAGATTAGTTGCTGAAGGGATATTAGAACAAATTAAAATTAGTGAATGGGCTTCACTAATAGTCGTAGTTCCTAAAAAGAATTCAATAAGAATTTGTATAGATTGCAAAGTCACTATAAATCGTTATATTCAAACTGAGCATTATCCCTTGCCCAGAACTGACGACTTATTTGCTAGTCTTTCAAATTCGGAATATTATTGTGTCATTGATCTGTCAGGAGCATATTTGCAACTAAGGGTATCGGAAAAGTCACGACAATATCTAACAATAAATACGCATCTCGGATTATTTCAATATAAGCGGCTACCATTTGGTGTCGCAAGTGCACCTTCTATATTTCAGTCAGTCATGGATCAAGTCCTGTTGGGTATAGCTGGTGTGCGGTCATAGTTGGATGACATAATAATGGGCGCAATATCATTCGCGAACTGTAAGGATAAACTAGTTGAAGTCTTAAGTTGTTTGAACGAAAATAATATTCGTATAAATCTGCAGAAGTGTAAATTTTTCAAAACATCTCTTACGTTTCTAGGTCTTATTCTATCGAAAGATGGAATCAGTCCAAGCGAAGAGAAAAAATTAGCTGTAATAAATGCTCGTTCCCCAACAAATTTAACAGAACTTCAAGCTTACCTAGGGTTACTAAACTATTACGGTCATTTTATTCCAAATTTGTCAGTGGAGCTTATACCATGGATACACTGCTTGTATACAAATCACATTATTCAAATCATGATATGCGATACAAGATGGCATGATACACAGCCCATACATGTTATACTTGTAGAAACCGGTCCATCACATCACACAGAAAATTGAAAACACGCGCAAACAATTCTACCTGACGGAAGGATGGAAAAATCCACAACTGCCTTTCATTGGAACTTCAGTTGATTTCAGTTTTAGATGGCGCTGATGGCAGTTAAAAGCAGACTATATCAGCTAAAATCATCAGCTCGTTGACGTACTATATGCGTATTATTGGGTGATACACTGGTGATATTGACGATATTATGATTTGTATACGAGCAGTGTATTCAAGGTATTAAAGAGTTATATAAGTTATTGCGGAAAGACACGAAATTTGAGTGGTCGTCCTCGTGTCAGGATACATTTGAAAGAAGTAACTTCTTCTGTCTAACAGTTTGTTGGAGCTTTATGATCCACAAAAACCTATAGTTATTTCTGCTGACGGAAGTCCATACGGTGTTGGTGCAGTATTGTCGCACTTAGTGAACGGTATAGAAAAACCGGTATTATTTGCATCTAGCACTTTATCGCCTGCAGAAAGGAACTACTCACAGCTTCATAGAGAAGCGTTAGCGATCATTTTCGCAGTGAGAAAGTTTCATAAATATATCTACGATCAGCATTTTACAATATGCTCTGATTCTCAGGCTTTGAGAGAAATATTTAGTCCTACTAAAGGCACATCTACTGTTTCAGCATCTAGACTGCAGAGATGGGCTGTTATATTATCAATGTAAATGGTGTTTTTTTAGGTGCATTAGAACTATCGATATCGATAACTGTGGTTTGACAGCTGAGAATGTCAAACTGTGTTGACATTTCTGTTCAGTAAGGTTTGGCAAGTCATCATGAATCGTTTAACGACAGAACAACGCTTTCAAATTGTGGAAATTTACTTTGAAAAAAATAAATCTGTTCGCGAAGTTCATAGAGCACTTCGTCCATGATGAATGGCCAGCGATATCGAGCCATGCTGACTGAATTTTTGTTTCCAAAAATTAATCAGCTAAACATCGTCGACATTTGGTTCCAACAAGACAGTGGAACTTGCCATACAGCGCGCTTAACAATCGATTTATTGCAAAATCAATTTGGTGACAACTTGATTTCCAGAAGTGGTTCTGTTAACTGACTCCCTCGTTCGTGTGATTTAACGCCTCTGGATTACTTTTTATGGGGCTATATTAAGTCATGCGTTTATATCGACAAACCAGTAACTCTTGAAGCATTGGAAGCCAATATTCAAGCCACTATTGACGCCATACGGCCAGATTTATTGGAAAAAGTAGTCAAAAATTAGACTGATCGAATGGACCATGTAACTCGTAGCCGCGGCGGACATATGACGGAAATCATATTTAAAAAATAAATGCCATGAAATTATCTACCAGAATATAATAAAAAAATTTCATTCCAACAATATTTCTGTCTTGTATTATAATTTTAAGTTCTCATGCACCTAAAAAAACACCCTTTATTTATATACGTTTCAGTATCGTCCAGCAAGAGAAATGCGTCATGCGGACGCTGTATCACGATTGCCTTTACCTAACGAAATTCAAATTGACGAAGAGTCAGTGAATAGACTGAGCATTAATGAAAATAGTCCTATAAATTTCAATGAAATAAAACTAGCGCAACAGCGTGATCCTTTTTATTCACAAATTTATAAATTTGTTTTAAGTGGTTGGCCAAAGAAAATTTCGGATAGTTTCAAGTATTTTTTCAAAGTACGCGATAATTTTTCAACTGAGGATGGTTGTTTATATTATTATGACAGAATAGTGGTACCGGATGTATTAAAAAACGATATTCTATCTATAATTCATGAAACATATTCAGGAATAGTAGCAATGAAAAGTATTGCACGGTCTGATGTATGGTGGGTTCAAATAGACAAAGATATAGAGAAATATGTAAATTCTTGTATCTACTGCTAGCAAACCCTAAACATAAGGAAAGAGAACATACATACTAAATGGCCAAGTTGCTCTTATCCATTTGAACGCATTCACATGGATTTTTTCCATATGGAGGGAAAAACTTTTTTAATTATAATAGACGCATATTCAAAATTTATCGATATTAAGCTAATGGCAAAAACTACGGCAAAAGCTTTGATTGATCAGTTGCGATCCTTTTTCTCGTATTTTGGATTAGTAAAAGAAATCGTAACTGATAATGGCCCACCTTTCGGGTCACATGAGTTTTTGGAGTTTGGGAAGTCAAATGGAATTAAAATAACAAAAACACCACCTTTTCAGAGTAATGGATTAGGTGAGCGTGGAGTGCAGACGTGTAAAAAGGGGTTAAAAAACTTATAATGAAAAATAAATTTAAAAATATCGAAATCACTGAGTTATTAAATAAATTTTTAATGTCGTATAGAAACACGCCATGTACGGTAACTTCCAGAACTCCCTCTGATATGATTTTTTTTATATAAACCAAGAACTTTGTTGTCATTGATAAACCCTAAGAAATGTAATTCTAAAAATGAAAGCACCTTATCTTGTAAATTGGAGAATGAAATTGAAAGCAAAGAAAAAAATGAAATTGTAACGAAAACTAAAGTTAATGAGAACAAAAATGTATTAAATAGAAATAAGAATTTTAAACCAAACGATAATTTTAAAACGGAAGAGAAAGTATTGTATAGAAACCATTTCAAGGAGTATACTAAATGGATTCCAGCAATTGTTTTAAAACAAGTCAGTTTTTGTACATATTTAATAAAAGTTAACGATAATATCAGGTATGTTCACGTAAATCAAATACGTAGATCGCGGTTAGAAGATACATTTCATCCGTCTATAAACAAATGGTTTAAGTCTAGATATTGATTTAGATAAAACTAGTTCCGATGAATTAAATCAAAAGAAAATTCACCAAATTGCAAAGAATTTCCATCTAGTATTATACCGTTAGAATCAGATAAACAAAAACCATGTACAAGTTATGACTCAAATGAAAAAACTTTTTCTTTAAGAAGATCGAAAAGATCTCGAAAGCTCCCAGATAGATTTACTTATAATTAACAATAAAAATATTATGTGATTGAACTTTGATAAGGGGTAGGTGGGGGTGTTTTCTGTGATATGCTTAACATTAGCAGCTCCTTCCGCCTTCCGGACCACTGTAGTGTCTTTCAGACGGAGCTTATAGCGATCAGGGAGGCCTTGTCCTGGCTGAGGTGTAATGTAATATCTACCAGGGATATTAGCATTTTCACAGACAGCCAAGCGGCAATAAAATCCTTGGAATCGGCCTCGACAACATCAAAGGTCGCCGCAGAATGTCGATCATCTCTTAAGGAGATGGCTGAACAGTTCAATTTTCTTCTGAACTGGGTGCCAGGACACAGGGATATTCCAGGGAACTGCATGGCTGACGAACTCGCTCGACGCGGTACTACCCTTCAGATCATGCCGGAACATCGGAATCTGGGTGTGCCTCTCTCTACATGTAAACTGCTACTGGGATTAGACTCAATTGAGAAAACCAACTCAAGATGGGCATACGGTGTTACATGTCACACTGCGAGACAGATCTGGCCAGAGCTGGATCTAAAACGCTCCAAAAAGCTGACTTTACTCAAAAGGGCGAATATCAGCACCACAGTCGGTGTCCTGACCGGACACTGTCTTATAGGTCGACATGCTAAAAGACTCGGTCTCTTCTCAAACGACTTCTGTAGAAGCTGCCTGGATGAGGAGGAGGAGGAGACAGTCCTTCACCTTCTCTGTACCTGTCCAGCTCTATCAGCCAGAAGGAAAGCTCATCTTGGAGCTTACTTCTTCAACTGTCTCGGTGACCTTGCCTCAGTGGAGGTAGCGAGAATCCAACGCTTCATTGCAAGCTCTAAATGGTTCGACGAGTAGGACCGGATTCGATGATCCTGTGGTAACACAACGGACCTTTTAGGTCTAAGTGTGTCCGTGTTCTCACGGGCAGCCACGCGTACCTACCTACCTACCTTGATAAGTGTGGGAAGATGTAATGGAATTATATTGTTTTTGTACTAGATTAAAGACCAAGTGTCAAATATTATACCAAATAGGTTAAGTGAGAATAGAAGACTTCCGCAAGGGCGATCAAGAGGAAAGAGTGCTCGTGTTATTTATTCAGAGCAAAATCCCAAGAAATCTGTGCGTAAACACAACAATCCCTTCCCCCATTACTGATGACCCTTGAATACCGGATCACCAGAACTCCGCAACCGGGTTGCCTTCAATGTCAGGTTCCGCTCACCGTCGACCACATGCTGACCAGCTGTGTTAAAACCACCCGGTTCTTCCATAACTCCATCCCTCCCATTACCTCCCTTCTTGATCCCTCCAATACCGACCTACTCTTCCAACACATAACTCACCTACAGATCAAGCATTTCATCTAACCATCCTTAGAATCTCTGTTAATACTTACCCCGCGTTCTTACCATTGTATTTAGCCATTTTCAATTAAACATTAGCCTGAATTTTAATAGATATACGAGGGCGGTCCGATAAGTACTTAGCCTACAAAAGAAAAACGAAAATTTTGGAAAAGTGGCGATTTATTTCTCAACATAGTCTCCTTTTAGCTCGATACACTTGACCCAGCGATGCTCCAACTTCTTTAACCCGTCTGAAAAATACGTTTTCTCAAGGTCTGCAAAGTAGGCCTCCGTGGCGGCGATGACCTCCTTATTCGACTCAAATTTCTGCCCGGCGAGCGACTTTTTCAAGTTTGGAAACAAAAAGAAGTCGCCCGGGGCCAAATCTGGAGAATACGGTGGATGGGGCAGCAGTTCGTAGCCCAATTCGACCAATTTGGCTGAGGTGTGAGCCGGTGCGTTGTCATGGTGGAAGAGCACTGTTTTCTTTGCCAAATGGGGCCGTTTTTTCTGCAATTCGGCGTCGAATCGGCCCAATAATTCGGCATAGTAGAGAATTGTGACCGATTTGCCCTTCTCCAGGTAGTCGACGTAGATCTCACCTTGTGAATCCCAGAAAACGGTGGCCATCACCTTTCCGGCCGATAGGACAGTCTTCGCCTTCTTCGGAACACGTTCGCCGGGTGAAGTCCACTGTTTCGACTGTCCCTTGGTCTCTGGTGTGTACCAGTGGATCCATGTTTCGTCGACGGTCACGAAACGACGCAGAAACTCCTTCGGATTGCGCTTAAACAGCATCAAACACTGCTCTGAAGTGGTCTCACAGTTGCGCTTGTTGTCCGGAGTGAGCAAACGCGGCACCCATCGCGCCGACAGCTTTCTCATGCCCAAAATTTCATGCAGGATATGACCCACGCGGTCTTTTGAGATACCTACTGTCTCAGCTATCTCGCGCACCTTCAATCGGCGGTCTGCCAATACGAGATCGTGGATTTTTGTCACGTTATCCTCCATGGTAGCAGTTTTCGGGGCACCTGGGGTGGCTCATCAAAAACCGACGTGCGACCACGTTGAAACTCGTTAAAACAATTTTCGAAGGTCGCCATCGAAGGAGAAGAGTCACCGTACACAGCATCCAAGCGCTCTTTGATTTCGCTGCGCGATTTCCCTTCCAAAAATAAGAATCGAATCACCGACCGATATCGCTCTTTTTCCATTTTTCTAAAATCCGCGGACACGCCCGCTTCCACACACGGTCAAAACAAAACTACGAGTCCGATTCGGCTGAAATTTTGACAGTATCCGTCTACGAGAATGTACTACACGATAGTAAATTTCTCTTGCGGTAGTGGCGCCATCGGGCGGTGAGGCTATGTACTTATCGGACCGCCCTCGTAAATCTGAATTAATTTTATATTTTTATTTCTTTTGCTTTTTATTTCATTATACAGGGTGTTTGGCACTCCGTGTGCCACCTTGTAAGGGGTTATTCCTTGATATATTTGGAGAAAAAAATTGTTCTACAGGTTGGGTCAATTTTCTATATTAGTGGAGATACAGGGTGGTTAAGAAAAGTGTTTTTGACCGGTACCCTCACTCATTTAAAACGTTAAATCTTGAAAACGAATAATCAACTCGTTTTTTAGGCAATCGAATTACCTTTCATTTGATGTAACAGTCTAAATTGTAACTGCACCCAATCTTGAGATATTTACTCGAAAACACAGATTTTTGCTACGTCAACCCTAAAAATTAAGTGATCAATGTAGTTTTTCTCAGAAAACCACATTATAAGAATGTCATTTTAATTTTATTTTTTTATGAGCCGTATTATTACCTACAAAAGCTGCATACATATGTATGAGGTACGATTAACATTTTGGAAGTAACAGGTAAAAATACATCTTCAAATTTGGCGTCAAGATCCTCGTGGCGAGTTTTGGATAATACTGTCGGCAGTGACCACTTACCTATCCACCTGACTTTCGCATTTGCATACACTCCGCAACTCCCCTTCCTTATTCCAGACTGCACAAAGTCTATATGCTGGACGTTATATAGCGAGGAAATTACAGCAGGTCTTCCTTCTGTCATCACCTCGGAATCCCCTATGATGAGATACAGCAGGCTCACTTCCCTGATTGCCGACGCCTCTGAAAAGGCACAAACTCGACGTAGAGTTACCACACACTCAGCACAACGAAGGCATTCTTCCAAAGACTGGTGGGATCAAGAGTTCCATCTGAAATACCGCGAAAAGTTAGAAGCTTTCAAAATGTTTCGCAGGTGTGGCACCCGCACCGCATTCATCACATATCAGAGACTGGAGAACGAACTTAACCATCTTCTTGCCCATAAAAAGAGAGAATCGTTTAAAAACTTCTGCAACTCTCTATCCAACCAGACTTCTTTATCCACGTTATAGTCAATGAGTAGAAGATACAGAGGAATTAACACCAGTATTCCAATTGCAGACTGCTCCACCTGGATCGACTCATTTGCATCAAACCTAGCACCACCGTTTGTCCCAACTATGCCGCCAGAGAACCCAATTACGGCAAGCATACATTCGCCTGACAATGATTTCTTAGGGTTGTCCTTTTCTATGAAGGAATTCGAATCGGCTCTCGCTACTTGTAATAACTCTTCCCCGGGTCCTGATAATATCCGTTATGAACTCTTACGAAAACTGCCGACTAATGCAAAGGAGGTTTTGCTCTCACTGCTCAACGAATTTTTCAGAGCAGGTACCTGCCCGGAGGAGTGGTATAGCTGCCGAGTTATTCCTATTCCAAAGCCCAAGAAGTCTCTTACAGATATTGAAACATACAGACCGATCTGTCTTCTCTCGTGTGTCAGGAAAACTCTTAAAATGCTTCATACTCGGCTAGAATGGTGGGCAGAGCATAACAATAAGTATTCTCCATCCCAATACGGGTTCCGTAGAGGTAAGAGTACAAACCATTGTTTTGCCTCCCTAAGTTCCTCCATTTATAACACCTTTGCGAAGAAGGAAATATGTGTAGCAGTGTTCTTAGACATTCAAGCGGCATACGGCAAAGTGCTTATTAATGTCCCTTATCAAATTCTGAGTGATCAACCAACTTCGGTTGCCCGTTTCTTGTAAACGCTAATGCATAAGAGGGATTTCATGTTTACAGTTAACGGAAAAACTATTGATAGCAGAACAGGTTTCCTCGGACTTGCACAGGGTTCGGTTCTTTCACCCCTGCTGTACTGTCTGTACACCAGGAATATAGACTTAGCGATTTCCGCTAATATTTCGCTCCTGCAATATGCAGACGACGGAGTTGTTTTCATTTCTGGTAAGGATCAAAACAATATTCAAACCAGCATTCAACTAGCTTGCACGCAACTCGAAGAGTTTTTCAGCGGTCTTGGGTTAGAGATCTCAACAAAAAAAACTGAATTAATGGTTTTCACTTGGAAGCAGAAAACTCTGAACTTTCAAGTAAGTATTAACAACATAATAATTGCGAAGTCTCCATTTTTCAAATATCTGGGAGTTTACTTTGACCCCAAGCTGACCTGGAAATGCCACATAGACCATATAACGAAGAAATGTAGTCGGCGGGTAAATTTTATTAAATCAGTTTCAGGATTATGGTGGGGTGCCGACCCATCATGCCTTCTAACAATTTATAAATCTACTGTAAGATCGGTTATGGAATATGGTATAATCGGGTTTTTTGGCGCTGCTGAATCTCACATAAGAAAGCTAGAGAGGATTCAAAGCCGAGCAATTCGGGAGTGTATCGGTTTAATGAAAACAACCCACATCGCATCTCTCGAGGTTTTGGCCGGCGTACCCCTACTTCGTTTTCGGTTTCATTCACTGGTCGAAAAATTCTTTATTCGAACGAATGTATTGGATATTCCCATGCTACATGAAAGTCTATCCGAGCTAAGGGCACGTAAACCATTGAACGCATTGAGTATGGTCCATCAGAAAGCATGCGAGCTAAATATTATAAAATCACAAATGCCACACCGATCTCAGCACGACCTGATAGTAGTTCAGTACACACCTACAACCCGACTAGATATGACCGAAATAGTTAAAGGAGTCCCTAGGACCATGCTCCCTTATGTAGCGAGCAATCTATTCGCGTCTTTCATTGGATCCTTGGAAGAAAAGCCAATAATTTCCTACACAGACGGCTCGAAATCAATATCTTAATGAGTCCTGCCAAATGAGCTTCAAACTGCCAGAACCGGCATCAGTATTCTCGGCGGAAGCAATCGCTGTATATATGGCATGCCGCAATATTCAACTGTATCACTCCCCGGGAAACTACTTAGTTTTATCTGACAGTCTGTCAACAATACTCGCTATAAGCAACATTGGCAAGCCTTCCCATACATACGTGTTCAAATGCAAGAAGGTCCTCTTACAACTCGATAGTGTTGGATACAAAGTAACACTGGGCTGGGTTCCAGCACATTGCGGTATCCGAGGAAACGAACTAGTAGACAAGTAGCGCGCGAAGGGGCGTCCTTACCTCTCACACAGACGCTCTTCTTGAATCCGCTTCAAGAAGACTTCATGACGACTCCGAAACAAAGACTTTTAGATAGGTGGCAAAAACAATGGCAAGAAGACGACATGGGTAGATACTGTCACTCCATAATTCCAATGATCTCCATACATGCATGGTTCCAAAGGCTGCTGGTAGAACCTAGCCGCTCAATGGTTATTCTTTTTTCTCGACTCATGGCTAATCACAATGGCCTCAATACCAACTTGAACCGACTAGGAATTAATGCAAGCCCACTGTGCGCCGATTGCAACCAATATGAGACTGCCGATAATGTCTTTTGGTCATGTTTCAAATACCCCTTTAGAGCTACACTTCTTGCATCTCTGGCGACTTTAGGCTTCACTCCTCCTCTATTTATACGGGACATCATCGCAGTCTCTATCATGCAAAATAACGACAAACCTCTTTTAGTGCTGTTTAACTTCGCTAATGCAAACAATATACGTTTTTAATATTATTTTAAATAAACTTTTCCACGGCTCCAATATGGCTACAGCCTCTTAATTTAAGGAAAAAAAAAATATTTGAAATAAAAACCATTATTAAATTCTTTCAATTCAAGCAAGTAGCGTAGATCAATATCCATTTAATTTTTATGCGATATGTATTTTTACCTATTACTTCCAAAATGTTAATCGTAACTCATATACATATGTATGCAGCTTTTGTAGGTAATAATACGGCTCATAAAAAAATAAAATTAAAATGACATTTTTATAATGGGGTTTACTTTAGAAAAACTACATTGATCACTGAATTTTTAGGGTTGACGTAGCAAAAATCTGTGTTTTCGAGTAAATATCTCAAGATTGGGTGCAGTTACAATTTAGACTGTTACATCAAATGAAAGGTAATTCGATTGCCTAAAAAACGAGTTATAACACTTTGCCTTGTGATTATTCGTTTTCAAGATTTAACGTTTTAAGTGAGTGAGGGTACCGGTCAAAAACACTTTTCTTAACCACCCTGTATCTCCACTAATATTGAAAATTGACCCACCCTGTAGAACAATTTTTTTCTCCAAATATATCAAGGAATAACCCCTTACAAGGTGGCACACGGAGTGCCAAACACCCTGTATATCGCTTGACTCGATCACTTTCGCTTTCTACCAACACGGTCGCGTATACACGATGGCTGTCACAGACAACGTAATAAAAATTACTATGTCCCTCGCTGAAAGCTTCACCTGCTTTTATACTACTTGTCTGTAGTCGAGACTGTTCTTGAATCTTCGTTCGGTGGTGTGTGTAGAGGGTTCTAGTGAGTTTAAGATCTTTCGATTTTGATCTTCTACGCTGTTCTGGCACAAACGAGAACATTCGATTAGAAGGCGTTTCCTTTCGAATTTGTTCCGCCCTTATATACTCAAGTAGGCTTTTGATTGCATTTAATTTCCAGCTAGGTAATCGGTTGTTGCTGTTTCTATTATGCGAAACCGATCGAGTTGTGCGGTTGCCAGGTTTACATGTAACAATATTTTTCTTACCTAAATTACATTTCTAATACATCTACATTCACGTATCAATATTCAAGTTTGTCGCATAAGCCGTAGGAAAATTTTTACATTTTATTAATATTTGACATTTTACCCCTATTACATTTTACTCCATTGGCGATTTAAACGTCAGTGATAGCTGACGTGCCCGATCAGCGGCCGCTTAGTAAGCTTTTTCGGAGTGGACATTTGGCGTTTTTCATCGCGAATGTTTGTTATTACGACCCCCCGTGCGTGGTTACACCCCCGGTGGCCCCGGTTCTTACCCTCGAAACAATAAAAACAATAGTGTAACAAAGAACTGTAGTTAGAGGTTAGGGCCGACGGCCCAAGTTTCTTTTGATTCTCTTTAGTGCCGAACAATTGAGGCCAATCAATATCAAGTGCAACGCGAACGTAACTTTTAGTGCTTTCAAATAGCAATTAAGTGGTTATTTAAGGTAACTTCTGTTTTTGCATCTGACGAATTATGAACATAATTAGACCGACAATTTCTCCAAACTGTTGGCATGGCCAGTTTGAATAAGTTTGCCGCCCTGGCGGAACCCCCCGATCCCCCCAACTCTCCCTCAAATTCGGCCAAAACCAAAAGGCAGCGATCTGTCAAACCAACTAACTCGTCCGCCGAAAATACCTTTCAGTTCCCAGACACAAAAACCCACTAATGCATCACCAAAATTTATTGTTGTTCAATCAACCACTTCTGGTAAACCTTTGCAACAATTTAATGTTTTTGTTGTGAAGAAAGGAATCGACCAGGTCTCTACGCTGTACAGCAACGCGTCATTCCTAAGAGACGGAAGTCTATTACTTCTTGCGAAAAACAAATCAATCGCCCAAAAATTTTTAAAAACTACAAGCATAAACGGAATACCCATCAAGTGTAATCTGCATGGTAGACTGAACACTTCAAAAGGGATGGTGTACGCATCATGTACAAGATTCCTCTCCCAAGAGGACATCTTAGAGGGTCTTAAGGAGCAAAAGGTAATAGAAGTAGTTCAACTAAAGAAACCAATTACTAACACCCCTACTGGACTGCTAATTGTTACCTTTGACCTTTACGCCCTACCGGCACATGTCAACATTGGATTCGAGAGGGTAGAATTAAGGGAATACTTCCCAAACTTCCTCAGGTGCAGACAATGCCAGAAGCTTGGCCACACAAAGAACCACTGCGAAGCGATTCTAGACGTTTGCAATACCTGTTCCGCGGCGCTCCCGCATGAGACCAATTGTACACCTTTCTGCGTTAAATGCAATATATCAGGCCACAGCCCAGGTAGTAAATCCTGCCCCTCTTTCACTCAGCAGAAATAAATCTTGAAAATAAGGACACAGAGAAAATGCACCCAATACGAGGCCAAGAAGTTATACTTCAAAAATAACCCTTCAAGCTCCGGCTCATCGTACGCCCAAGTTGCAAAGGTAAATTCACCCTCTCTACAACCCGCCAAAACAGTCATACCCTCCAACGCTAACATTCTAACTCCCCCCACCATTGCGCACACTAATAATACTAACCGCCAGTCCCCCTCAACTAGTACAATTTCTCCAATCGCCGCACCCACAGTATCCCACAATAATACACCAAACAAACAATCCGCTAACACTATTTCCTCCCCAATAGGAATCCAAATATTATCCACCGCCAAAAATGATCAGACCACCACTTTACCTCCAAAGAATACAAGAATTGCTCTCATCACCCCCAAAAAGCAATTACCCATCAATGCGATCAGCGAAGGTTTGATCCCTGAATCTCGCGCTGCTCTCAAAAAAAAAACGATAACAACAACAAAATAATAAAATCAGCAACTATTCAATCGACTTCCGAAAACGAAATGGATACACACATACTCTCCGACGGCTCGTCAGACCCTGAAGAAATTCCCCCGAGCAGTATGATTGTACAATGTCGTTCTGACAGTTCGTCTGAAGACTCAGTTTAATGTTCCCAAATATGCTACCGTTGACTCCGCCTCCCTTTCACCCCTCCCGCAACCTATGTATCCTTCAGTGGAACATCAGAGGCCTCTATTCCAATCGTCCACACCTAGATATCCTTATCGCCCGATACCAACCCCACATCCTACTGTTGCAAGAGACCAATATCCTTCCAGGCGAAAAACCTTTGAGGTTCGGACCCTACTCTTATATTGGTTGTAACACTCCAAGAGACACCAGGCATGGCAGTGTTGCCGTCCTGGTTCACAACTCTATAGCCTTCGAACAGGTCGACTTGAGAGTTAACATTCTGGCTTGTGCTGTCACGATCAGATCTGTCCCTCAGCTGACGGTGGTGTCGGCATATCTAGAGTGTGGACAGGGGATCACCAATGCAGATTTGTCCAATCTGTCAGATCAGCTTCCCGAGAACACCATATTTGGTGGCGACTTTAACGCCCACAGCCCCTTATGGGGAGGAGATCGTTGGGATCGTAGAGGGAGGCTGGTGGCGGATTGGATGGAGGACGCATCCCTTGTTCTCCTCAATGATGGCTCGCCCACTCTCATCTCGGCCAGATCTACCTTGACAGCCATCGACTTAACACTCGTATCCTCCAGGCTTGCTCCGTCTCTAACATGGAATCTCCATGCCAACCCAGAAGGCAGTGACCACCTGCCAGTTATCATCAGATCGACTAAAGGCTTGGCTAACGCTAGACCAACCACCAGGTACGTCACTTCACGTGCCGACTGGGAAAAGTATCGAGTGACTATGGACGAAACGGCAAAGAGATACCCCGCTTCGGGTAATGTGAACCAGGAAGAAGCTAAGCTCACCCGGATCTTTCGCGCTGCAGCAGCTACCTCCATCCCCGTATCTAACCCTACACCTAGTTTTCAGCCCCGCTGGATGAACCAGGAAATCGCCAGCTTGATAAAAGCAAAGAATAGAGCTTGGAAAAACTTTCACAGGCGCCCGACGGATACAAACCTAGTCACGTACCGTCATGAGGCTGCCTGCACTTGTAAAAAAAAAGATTAAAGCTGCCGAAAGAGAAAGTGGAAACTCTTTTGCTCGCTCCATTGATCCCAGCCTTAATCTAGCTGATGCTTGGAGAAAAGTTAAATCGATCTTCGGTGGCAGACCCCCAAGTCTGCTGCCCAACTTAACTACACCTCTAGGTACACTTACTAACTCCCAGCATATCGCCGAACACCTCGCTCTATTCTGGACCAACTATTCGTCAGATACGAACTTCACCCCACAACAACTGGCCAACAAATTGTCGGCCCTTTCCTCCATCTCGGTCCTATCTCCAGACCCAGACAGAGTAATTGGTTACCCAATCTCTCTAGCGGAGCTAAGTTCGGTGCTTAGTTCAAGTAAGGGATCAGCCCCCGGACATGACAGGATCTCTTACGATATGATTAAGGAGTCCACCCTGAGTCTCAAATTGAGGCTAGTGAATCTTTACAATCAAATAATGGTGCTGGGCTCTTTTCCACATACGTGGAAGAGGGCTGTCCAGGTTCCAATACGCAAGAGCTCCGTCCCATCAGCCTCGGCTATATCTTCTAAGGATCTTCGTCCAATTTCACTGCTCCCTTGCATTTCTAGACTCTTCCAAAAGATCTTTGGTAGGAGGCTTGGCTCCCTACTGGAGTGTTTTGTCGCCAGAGCAAAACGGTTTTAGATCAGGGCGAGGTACAACCTCGCTCTTGCTCGAACTCGAACACAAGGTTAGACTGGCACTCTACCAAAAACAGGAATGTCACGTCCTTTCCCTCGATCTTGAGAAAGCCTTTGACAGGGTAATCAAGACCGTAGTTACAGGACAACTATCTGTCTGGGGAATCGATTCCCGATTCATTCAGTGCGTCGACAACTTCCTATCTCACCGCTCCATAATGGTTAGAGTCAACGGTTACATCTCTATTACCCACAACATAGATAATTGTCTACCCCAGGGTTCACCCCTATCTCCGGTGCTTTTTAATGTGTACATTCACTCCCTATCTCAACTCCTCTCTGATATCCCCAACATTTCACATTTTATATATGCCGACAATATCATTATCTCCTCCTCCTACCCCCACATTAATAACATACAGAGACGAGTACGTACGACCATTGATTGCTGCTGCATGGAGACGGGCGCCAAATTACCTTACCACAAAGGTGAGCGCCTTACCATTTCGAGAAAAAGAGTCCCCAACATCAGCGATAGTATAGCAGGCGAAGACATGCTGCCGCCGTTGTCTTCTTGTAGGATACTCGGCCTCACGTTCTCCACCAAACTACAGTGGAATGTACAAATACATAAAGTTGTAACCGCTTTCGGCAAGATCATCAACCTTATTCGCGCATTGGCCTCCAAAAGCCTGGGAGCAAGTACTGCCGCCATTCTACATGTGGCGAACACACTCATCCGTGGCCATGTAATATACGGCCTTACTATTTATGCGACGACAACACGCGCAAACATTAACAAAATTCAAGTGGCGATCAATAAAATTTTAAGAGCCGCACTAGGAGCATACCGCACCACCCCGTTCAAAGCGCTACTAATCAAAGCGGGCTGTGACAGCGTCGACACACTCATCGCCAAGGCGCAGATAAATCTCGCTGCCAAAAACTGTCTCGATAAGCGCACCCACATCATCAGACGATCTCCAACGATGCGTTATCTTCTGTCGACGGTACGAACCAGACTTCAATTAAATCGGCATTATGGAAAGCACGGTCCACCCTCATCGAACTATGTTACAATATTCCGGCCCCCCTGCACTCCCCTCTTCCTCCATCATACAGTTTCCCTAGGCAACAGCTCCTACTACCCTCCAAAAACAAACACCCCGGCTATCCACTACCAGCAGCTTCATAGGTCGCACATTGAGAAGCTACCACATCACACGCGGTACTATATAGACGGCTCTAAGACCACGACCCAAACGTCAGTCGCCATAGTAAGATATGATCCAGCTACATTAAGCTACTCGACACAGCGGACGGTCAAACTACATGCGGACACGAATGCTTTCGAGGCGGAAACATATGCGGTCTACTTAGCAGCCAAAACCGCCTTCCAAGAGGAAAAGCCGTCGATAATTTTCAAGGACTGCAAGTCGGTAGTAGAAGCAGTCAATAACCCCAACCCCACCGAACCGATAATCCGGCTCCTGCGGAGCCTCCTCCAACAAAATCCTCTCACCGGGACGAAGCTATTTTGGATTCCTGGACACGTTGGCATCAAGGGCAATGAACAAGTCCACCAGCTGGCCAAAACAACAATTGCATCACACCATGAAGAGATCTTACCCAGCTTTATCAGCCTCGTGCGACGGACTGCCCGAAACAATTTACGTCAAGCTAACCAAGACGCCTGGCTCACCAACACCACCTTTTTAGCTAGCCACTAGCCAACCGTCTCACCACCCACTTACTGCTACCAGATGGAAAGAAGAACAGCTGTAGTCTTGGCCCGGGCCCGACTTGGCCACTCCAGGCTAACACATGAGCATTACATGACCAGGACTCCACAACCAGGATGCCTGAACTGCCAGCGACCGCTCACAATGGAGCACATATTGCATAGCTGCCAAATCACAAGCCGCTTGTTCCAGAATTCACCTCCTCCTTTACATCTCCTCCAATCTACAACAAACCCCTCAACTCTCCTCCAGCTTCTTAACCACCACAAGTTCACGAAACGTCTATAACAAGTACCAGTTGCGCTTCAAGGAATTAACTAAAACACAATCCGATTTATATTGTAGTTGGGGGTAAAGTAGAAATACGTGTGTGCATGTTGTATGTCCTTTATTAAGGACTCCCATTAGATTGCTACTCAAAACTAAAAGACAATATTCAGTGTTTAATTTCATATCTTGAACTGGGTAATTCATCGAAAAAAAAAAGTCCTTTTTGAAGGACTTTCACATGGGAGGTGTAGGAAGGACTCACTCGATTTCTTACATATTTATCCTTTTCCTTAGAACCATTTAAAAATGAACGTGTACAAAAATTCAAATTCGTAGCTTGAAGCGTTCAAAAGTTATCGGAAAATATTGCACGACAACTCAAGAACGCCTTCACCTAGGATCTTGAAATTTTGAATCTGGATGTTTGGTTGAATTTGTAAGGCTAAGTTCGTTAACGGGCAAAATCGTCCTACTCCTTCGAGTAGCTGCCATACAAAATGTCCTTAAAACAAGTGTTCAAGAATATAGGTCGATAACTTCAGAAGGGTTTAAGCTACGATATTGAAATTTTGTATGTGTTATTTTTCCAATAGTTGGAGCTAAATATATGATTATGAAGAAAATCCTGTTAGTCCTTCGTGTAGCTGCCATACAAATATCCTGTCAAAACGTATTCACTTAATTTACGAAACTCACTATAACTCAAGTAAGTTTTTAACTACGAATTCGGAATTTTTTACAAATTAGTTTTGAGTAAAAATAAAGCTTGTGTTTACTAGACAGCGAAATCCTTTTACTCCTTCTGGTAGCTGCCATACAAAATGTCCTTAAAACACGTGTTTAAGAATATTGGTCGATAACTTCAGAAGGGTTTAAGTTACGTCTTTGAAATTTTGTATTTGATATTTTTCTAATAGTTGGAGCTAAATGTATGATTGTGAAGAAAATCCTATTAGTCCTTCGTGTAGCTACCATACAAATATCCTGTCAAAACATCTTCACTTAATTTACGGAACTTACTGTAACTCAAGTAATCTTTTAGCTATGAATTGGAAATTTTGTACAAATTAGTTTTGAGTAAAAACGAATTTGATTTATTTATTTATGTGTGACCAGATTGTAAATCAAGTCACATCAATTTTCGGCCAGGCCCAGTGGGCATATGGCACGTCGTATTAGGATACATGAGCTTAAGAATGTATTAAAATAAAATGTAAATAATCTAGCATGATTCAACTTAATTCTAACTTAAGTAATTGGCAACTAGTAATAGATTCATTATAGTTGTATAATACAAGTTACGGCGATTAAATATAGATAATATAAGGTAAAGTGCGGTTAAGTAGAGTGGAGTAAATCTAACATAGTTTAATTAATTCTAAATCAAGTACTTAGCAACTAATAATTGACGGGCTTAAAACCAGAGGGGTACAAGTGCAATTCAAGTAGTTTCGAGTAAAATCATATCAAAGTCATTTAAGTGTCAATAATTATGGCTAAGACCTACCGACCGGATTGATCGGTTTTCCTCTTAGGGACTTAGTATTCTAAATCCCACAGCGGCGCCAAAAAGAAATATATATAATTTTCCGAGATATACTGTTTAACGTGGTCTAAACTCGGGAAACATTGCACTTGTACCCCTCTGGCACTGAACTTTGACGTATTTCCATGTATTTTACTTTATTATTTTTGAAACTTTATAGGTATATTGGGTGAACTCCTACGAGTGGTACCCTTGGAGAAGACTGTTAGGGGGAGGTGGGGGAGACGTTTTCTAAGAAAAAGTTTTGCCTCGTAAAAAACTTTGGATTATGATATCTCGCGTACCAATTATGCAGTAAAGATTAAACTTCGTTCGTGTATATACTTGGCACATTTTTACATTATTATTTTTTAATAATAAAGTAGTGTGATCGACCTGAAATTTAAAAAAATTTGTTTTTTCACGTTTTAGGACTAGTAAACTCAAAAAAAACAAAATGTCTGTCTGCCGTCCGCAAAACCGTTTGAAGGTGCGTAGCTCACAAACCCGTTGAGATATTAAGTTGAAATTTGTATGGTGGGTATATTTAGTAAACCCCTGCAAGTGGTATCTTTTTTGGGGGGTTGAGGTGTGAGGGGGAGGGGGAGGAGGTGTGCGTTTTAGATGAAAAATGTTGGTTTCTAGATCTCAGGAACCGCTTACGCTAGGAGGCTGAAACTTGGAAAATAATAAAGTTGTGCCCAGACTGATGGCAGAATTTTTGTCACTACATGCACTTCTTCGCCGCAATATAACGAGATGATGAAGTGTTCTTTAAGGTTTCAAGGAAAGATAACTTTTGTAACACAGTATGTTAGTTACCTAATAATTCATTCAGCCTTTATTAATAAAAAACTACGCAAAAAAATCTAACTATTATATTGAACATAAGGGCTGAATAATGAAACTAAGTACGGTTACTCGTAGTCCGACTCGTACCCGGTCGGCTCATCTGTCTGAAATGTAAAAAACGGAGAGTATTTTGATTTGCGCTCGTTAAAAAGGAGTTCTAGTCGTACTTGTACCCCTATGGCTCGTATCATTGGTGCTTTTTCGTTTAGTATTGGATTTATTTCCTAACATATAGCAGCCTTAAGGTACTCTTGCACCTGTGCGCCACTGGTAATAGACAGCAGACACTCTAAAGAGACATTTCTTGCTATTAACTTAATTTTCGCGAAATTGTCACTTGTACCCCTCTGGTTCTAAGCCCGTCAATTAAAATTCATTATAATTGTACAATGACACCAACGGTGATTCAATATAAAATAGTACAAGTTGAGAAGGAGGTTAGGTAGGTAGGTACTTAGTTAACTTAGTTCTAGCTTTAGTGGTAATTCAATGTAGATAATATAAAATAGAAGATAAAAGTAAAATAAAAATAAAAATGAGGTTGAATTATAGTAGAATGAATCTAACATAATTTAATTAATTCTGATTCGAGTACTTAGTAACTAGTAATTAAAATTCATTATGATGAGTAGTATAAAATTAACGGTAATTCAATATATGCGATAAGGTATAGGGCGAATGATAGGATTGCTATATTTGGGGTAGGAGGTGGAGATGGCTTAGGAGGTTAAGGAGAGGTACAGGGTCGGAGGTGGAGAGAAGGGAACTTAGAGGCGGGATGGAATCGTTGAAAAACTGCATCGTTGAGTTGCATTCGGTTAAAATGTGGGCGATGGTTAGTGGCCTTTGGCAAGTAATGCATCCTGGCTGTGGTGTTTTGATTATATGATGTTGATGAGTGGCTCTAGTGTGTCCTATTCGAACTCTAGATAGAGTAACGGAGTCCTTTCGTTCCTGGTTTGGGTCATATGCTGGCGGGTCCGGGCCTATCCAATGTCTAGCCAGAAAGGTGGAGTTTTGTGCCCAGTCTAGGGCCCGTTGTTGCTGGAGCGTGACTCTGGCCGTACGTCGGGCGAAGCTGATGAAGCTTGGTAGTGTGTCTTCGTCGTGGGCGGAGGTCGGCCGCCTAGACAGCCGGTCCGCCATTTCGTTTCCGGGAATGCCAACATGGCCTGGCACCCAGAGGAGTTTTGTGCCCGCCGGGTTGGCTGCCAGGAGCTCTTTGATGACGGTCAGGATAGGTTCGGCGGGATGAGGTTTTAGTATCGCGTCCACCGCGGACTTGGAGTCTGAGAAAATCACCGTAGAGGATGCGGCTATCCAGGCTGCTTCTGCGGCTTTATAGATGGCAAATGCTTTAGCCTCAAATACGCTGGAGTCAGGGTGCAATTTGTAGCTCTGTTCGTTCATAGTGGTGTTGGCGTCGGACTGTAGTGTGACCACTGCTGCCGTAGTTCGGTCTGCGGTTTTGGAACCATCAGTGTAAGCTAATGTGTGCCCCGAGAATTCCTGGAGATGCCTTCTGTGGATGGCCTGGTATACAGATGCAGGGGTGTGGGTTTTGTTGGGATATCTAGAGAGTGCGGGAGGGGTGTAGGAGGGGCGGAGGGTAGGAGGGGAGGGCAGGGGGTTACGGATGGGGCGGGGTATATTGGGACAGAATTTGGCGAGGGTTGCCCGAGCGCTCCAGAGCGCTGATGTGGACGTCCTGTCGTGTCTCCAAACGCTGTCAGTCTCATCGTCGATGGTGAAGATATGATGGTGGGGGTTTCTGGCGTCTATGCAACTTTTGGCCGCAAGGTTGATTTGGGCCTTTTTGATTATGGATGAGACGCTGTCGCATCCAGACTCCATCAGGAGCGCGTCTATCGGCGAAGTGCGGAAGGCACCCAGGGCTACTCGAATAATTTTATTGGCTGCCACCTGCAGCCTTTGAATGTTCGATTTGGTGGTGACCGCGTATATTGTTATCCCGTATTGCAGGTACCCTCGGATTAGGGTTTTCGCGACCTGCAATATTGCGGCCGTACTGGCTCCCAGGCTTTTCGACGCGAGTGCCCGAACCAGGTTGCACACTTTACCGAGTGACGTGATAACGTTGTCTATGTGCTTGGTCCACTTTAACTTAGATGATATAGTTAGTCCGAGTATTTTGCACGAGGGAAGTGGATGCATAGCTATATCGTCGATACTCGCTTCCGCAGCGGGCGGTCTACGTTTCCGCGTGATGGTTAGTAATTCCCCTTTGCGGTAGGGCATTTTGGCTCCGGTTTTGCTACACCATGCGTCTACTTTGACTTGGATGCTTCTAAGGGTGTCGTTAAGGAGGGGGTGGGAGGAGGTTAAGAGGATGTTGTCGGCGTAGATATAGTGTTTGGTGTGTGGTATGTCCGAAAGAGATTGTGAGAGGGCGTGAATGTACGCATTAAATAGTGCAGGGGATAGAGGGGATCCCTGGGGTAGAGCGTTGTCGATGCTATAATGTCTAGAGGTGTATCCATTGACTCTCCCCATTAGGGTTCGAGCCGAAAGGAAGTTGTCAATCGTACGGACGAATCGGGAATCAATACCCCAGATAGAAAGCTGTTTAGTGATTACTGTTTTGATTACCCGGTCAAAGGCCTTCTCAAGGTCAAGGTAGAGGACATGGTATTCCTGTTTGTTGGAGAGTGCCTGTCTGGCGTAGTGTTCGAGGTCGAGCAGGAGAGAGGTTGTGCCTCTCCCCGGTCTAAAACCGTGCTGCTCGTACGTCAGTACACCCTCCAGTAGGGCGCCAAGCCTCCTACCCAAAATTTTTTCAAAGACCCTTGACAGGCAAGGGATCAGTGATATAGGACGGAGATCCTTGGAGGTTAGTGTTGTGGCATCTGAGTTCGATCGCTTACGGATTGGCACTTGGATAACTCTCTTCCACATGTGTGGAAAGGAGCCCTGCGCTAGGATCAGGTTGAACAAGCCAACTAGTCTGAACTTCAGATAGTTCGAGGATTGTCTGATCATCTCGTAAGTGATTCGGTCGTGTCCTGGAGCTGATCCCTTGCAGGAACTAAGCACCGAGGTTAGTTCCGCAAAGGAGATTGGGTAGCCAAGTGTTCTATCTGGGTCAGGTGCATGTACTGTGGGAATGTAGTGTGCCGACTGTTTGTCGGCGAGTTGTTCGGATGAAAATTTTGAGTCCGGTGAATAATTAGTCCAGCATAGAGCCAGGTGTTCGGCAATATGCAAGGAGTTCGTGATGGATCCTAGGTCGGTAGTTAAATTGGGGATTAGACTAGGAGGTCTACCCCCGAAGATGGATTTAACTTTTCTCCATGCATCGGCTAGATTAGAGCTGGGATCAATTGAACGAGCAAAAGAGTTTCCGCTCTCTCTTTTTGCAGCTTTAATCGTTCTTTTGGTGATGGCCGCCTCCCGACGATACGCTACTAGATTAGTATCGGTCGGGTGCCTGTGAAAACGTTTCCAAGCTCTATTTTTGGACTTAATTATGTTAAGGATATCCCGATTCATCCATCGCGGTTGAAAACTGGGTATTGTGGTAGATGTGGATATGGCTGAGGCTGCCGCAGAGTGGATTATCCTGACGAGGCGAGCCGCCTCCTGGTTCACATTTTCCGAATTCGGGTAGCTCTCTGCCGCTTCATCCATGGAAGCTCTATACCTGTCCCAGTCGGCACGTGAAGTGACGTATCTGGTGGTTGGTCTATGGTTAGCCAATCCTTGAGTCGATCGTATGATGACTGGCAGATGGTCACTGCCTTCTGGGTTAGCGTGAAGCTCCTATGTAAGAAACGGGACAAGCCTGGAGGGAACGAGTGTCAAGTCGATAGCCGTCATGGCGGATCCGGTCGAGATGAGCGTGGGCGAGCCATCGTTGAGCAGAACGAGGGACGCGTCCTCAATCCAGTCCGCCACCAGCCTCCCCCTGCAATCCCAACGCCCACCCCCCCCATAGGGGGCTGTGCGCGTTGAAATCACCACCATAAATGGTGTTCTCGGGAAGCTGATCTGACAGACTGGACAGGTCAGCGTTGGTAATCCCCCGTCCACACTCACTAGGTGTGTTGTATCCAACATATGAATAGGCTCCGAACCTACGAGGTTCTTTGCCCGGAAGAATGTTGGTCATCCTGCAGTAGTAGGATGTGGGGATGATATTGGGAGATAAGGATGTCTAAGTGAGGACGATTCGAGTAGAGGCCTCTGATGTTCCACTGAAGGATACAGAGGCTACGGGATGGGTGGAAGGGAGATGGGGTCAATGGTGGCACGTTTGGGAACATTATAGCTCGGGTTCTGGCTCAGATCCGTCCGATATTACGACAGTCTCCATGGGACTGTGCATAGTGTCGGTGGGGTTAAATTGTACTATTGGTTTAGCTAGTACTAGCTTTTGAAATATTGACTTTGAATAAGGCGAGAGTCCAGAAGATATTTCTTCTAGGACTAGCTGCTTCTCAGGTGTTTTGAGTTGGTTGGTGGTTGTTGAAGAGTTTTTTGTGTTGTTGGTGGCAGTGGTGTGTTTGTTAGGTTGGTGATGGTGGGTTGATGTGGAGGTGGTAAATGTGTCGATGGAGGGGTTGATAGGTGGAGGGGTTGTGTTGTTGTTGGGTGTATTGTGAGAGGTGGAAGGTATGTTTTGGGAGGGGGAAGTTGTTTTGGTGTTATTAGCAGGGTTTTTGGTGAGTGGGGGTGGTAGATGCTGTATTTTCTGGTTGTTGAGGTTTGGTGGCCTGGGATGGGGCGTTGGTCAGGGAAGTGGAAGTGGGAATGGGTGGGTGGTTGGGAGTTAGGTTTGTGCTGTTGGTAGGATGAGGGAGATTGGTATGAGTGGTTTTAGCGGCCTGCGCGTAAGAGGATGTGTTGGGTGAAGGCTTATTCTTGTAATAGATCTTTTTAGCTTCGTACTGGGTACATTTCCTTTGCGTCCGGATCTTTAGGATTTCCTTCTGCTCTATGAAGGCTGGGCACGCTTTACTACTGGGCTGGTGGCCCGCGACTTTACAATTCACGCAAAAGGGGGTCGTGCATGGGTCGTCGTGAGGTAGGGGCTCAGAGCAGGTGCCGCAGGCCTCGGTCTCTTCGCAATGATTTCTCGTATGACCGAGTCTCTGGCAGTTTCTGCACCTTAAGGGATTGGGGAAGTATTCCCTTACTTCCACACGTTCGAATCCCACATTAAGATGGCTCGGGAGTGTGTACATGTTAAGGGTCAGTATGAGAAGACCAGAGGGTTTTTGGGATAATGGATTCCTGAGTTGGGTGACCTCAACGACGTTTTGGTCTTTGAGCCCCGCCAGTATCTCCTCCTGGGAAAGGTATATCAAAGATGACGCGTATACTATGCCTTTACAGGTATTCAGTCTACCGTGCAAGTTACATTTGACTGGGATGTCGTGTATACTGGTGGTATTTAGAAATTTGTGGGCGATCGCTTCATTGTCACAAAGTATTAAGAGACTCCCATCTCGTAAGAAAGAGGAGTTACTGTATCTTGTGGAGATTTGGTCCACACCTTTTTTAATAACAAACACATTGTGCTGCTGGAGGGTCTTCTTTTTCGGGTCAGCCGTTTGAATCACAACAAATTTGGGGGTTGGTGCCGCGGGTTTGGGAGCAGGTTGGGCATGTTTGGGTAAGAGACGGAGTATTCATTGGATGCGGGTTTAATTAGTTCCCGGGCGCGCGGTCTTTTCCCTTTGGGGGATGTGGAGGGGGAAGGAAAGGTTTCGGGGGCTTCCGCCAGTGAAGCATATTTGTTTTTGCTGGCCATGCCAGCCGTCAGGAGCTGTCAGTTAGTAGGTTGAGTGTTTGGCTTGGTGTACTAGGTTACCTGTATTTATTATCCGGATTGTCTATATATAGTCTATGGGGCACACGAGCACGATAATATTGGGATTACACTAGTTTATACACTGTTTTTGCACGTCACTTACTTGTTTATAAAAGTTGGGCCGACGGCCCTAACCTCAAAACACTGTTTTTTAGGTTCACTGTTTTTCAATAGCTTGGAGTTGAAATATGGGGGTTTGTGGGGTGTCGGCTACTTGTGGGCAACACAGGTAGAAAACACTCTACACAATTCACAAAAATCAACTATTCGATGAGAAAAAATTATTAAAAAATATGTCATTTTAGAAAAAATTAATGAGTGATAATTTACGTTGATACGAGTAGGAAGCAATTTTAACCAGCGACTAAATTCATTAAGTTAACGATTGTTGATAATTTACAGTTACTTTTAAAAGTTGTTAATATGTACTAAGAATTGCATGTATAAAAGTTTGTTTCATTAAAATCAAATTACATAAGAAACGTTCGTCTGTAATACTCATCAAGAACTATTACTACGAACAATTGGTGACCCCAACAACAAAAATACGCAGCGCATATTTATAGAATTTCACCAGCATTAAGATAACGGTATTGCCGCAACGCAGAAGAAACAGCAGTTACAACAACGGAAATTACATTGCATTAACATAACGGTATTGCCGCAACGCAGAAGAAATAGCAGATGCAACAACGAAAATGATGTGCACAACAGATCAAGATTAACAAAGATATCAAGATTATCTATAATTCCTCAACAGATCAAGATTAACGAAGATTTCAAGATTTTCTACAATTCCACATCATCATCAGCAACAAACAGCATCAATATCAACATCAACGTTAATTAATTAAGGAATAATAAGATAAAGTATACCATTAATTATTTTTGTAAAATTTTCTGAATAGTGTCGTCGAAAATTTCCTGAGATACGCGATATTGCTTTTTGGTTTAATTTCCTTTTTCGGTGATTTCTGCTTCTCTTTTAGTAATTTTTTTTCAAATACATTTAAATGTCAAACGAAGACAGAATTAATCCGTTGGCACGGGCCAATGGAGATGCGACAGTTCAACTCGATATCGGTACGTCAGCTAATTCCCTTCCGCGACTGGCTGCGGTCGCGATCCAGAAGTTGCCCTTTTGGACCTCGAACCCAGCCGCATGGTTCCGCATTATGGATGCACAGTTTGCGGCTGCGTCCATAGTCGCGGAATTAACCAAGTTCAATCACGCGTTAAGTATGTTGAGTACGGCGGAATGTGAACAAGCGATGGACATCATCGAAAACATTCCTCCACAAACTCCATACAGCTACTTTAAGGATTCGATGATTAAGAGATTTGGGGAGTCCGAGGACGCCAAATTGAAGCGTTTGGTCAGTGGCTTGGACTTGGGCGATTTAAAACCGTCTCAGTTGCTCGGCCAGATGCGTTCGCTCGCTGGTAGCAATTTTTCGAACGATATTTTAAAAAAGTTCTGGCTACAACGTCTTCCCTCGCAGACTCAAGCGATTCTAACGGTGTCCACGGGCCCCCTCGATGAGTTGAGCGAGATTGCTGACAAGATTGCAGTCGCGACGGCTCACTCCCAAATATCTAGTACGTCTGCCACCACATCGACAAACATGCAGCAATTTGGTTTCGAATCACTTCAAAGGCAAATTGCTGCATTAGTGAGCACTGTCAGTGAGCTCGCTCAAAACACAAGACAGAGTCGAAACTTCGAACGACAGTCCGGCTCACAGCACAATGGTAGAAGCAAGTCACGCGGCCGATCCAAAAGCACATCACATTCGACAAATGGTTATTGCTTCTACCATGAACGTTTTGGGGACAAAGCAAAGAAATGTCGCAAGCCGTGCAAGTTTTCGCACGCAAAAAACTAAATCAGGTGTTGGAGATGGCGACTTCTAGCACTTGTCCAAACTCTAGTCGCCTAATTATTTTGGACACAACATCTGGCCTACGATTTCTTGTTGATACCGGTGCAGACATTTCGGTTGTTCCCAAACACGGTGACGACCGCCGCGCCGCGAATCCAAACTTGGTTCTGGCTGCAGCGAACTGCACCAAGATCTCGACATATGGTCTTAAGACACTTAAAGTTTCACTCAAACTTCGACGGAATTTTGAGTGGAACTTTATCGTCGCTGACGTTGATCGACCAATACTCGGAGCTGACTTCCTACGACATTTTGGTTTGGTTGTCGATCTCAGACAACGCTGTCTGATCGATCCGCTTACCAACGTCAGTTCAGCCATCGGTCAGGTTTTGAAGGGACCTTCCACAGAATTATCTGTCCTAGCGGCCAAGCACGAGAACCCTCGGGTTACAGCACTGCTTAACAATCATAAAAACATTTTACACGCCACCAAAGAAAACACGTCGAAAATGCACACGGTCCGCCATTTTATCGTCACAGAAGGGCGACCAACCTTCTCGAAACCGCGACGTCTCTCACCCACTCGCTTTGCGATTGCGAAGGCTGAGTTTGGTAAAATGGTTGATCGTGGCATTTGCAGACCATCCGACAGTCCATGGGCCTCTCCACTTCACATGGCCCGTAAAAAGGATGGAAGTTGGAGACCTTGCGGTGACTACCGGGCACTTAACGCTCAAACAGTCCCGGATAAATATCCGATACCGCACATTCAGGATTTCGCCCAGCAACTTCATGGCTGTTCAGTTTTCTCCACAGTCGATTTGGAACGTGCGTATCATCAGATACCTCTGAACGAGGATGACGTTCCAAAGACGGCGATCACGACACCTTTCGGTTTATATGAGTTCGTGCAAATGACGTTCGGTTTGCGCAATGCTGCACAAACCTTTCAAAGGTTTATTTTTTCTACTTTGAGGGATCTAGATTTTTGTTTCGTCTACATTGACGACATCTTGATCACCTCAAAGTCAGAGGAAGAGCATTTCGTTCATCTCGAAACACTTTTTCAGAGACTTGAAATGCACGGTTTGGTGATAAACTTCGCGAAATGCCATTTCGTAAAAACTCAGGTAGATTTCTTGGGACACACCATCGACGCAAATGGAATTCGTCCAATTGCTTCAAAAGTCGAAGCCATAGTCTCCTATCCGCAACCAACTACCGTTCACGAGATGAGGCGTTTTCTTGGTATGATGAACTTCTATCGAAGGTTCATACCTCACGCTGCCTCGTCTCAATCTATTTTAGATAAGTTCACGGAAGGTAGTAAAAAGAAACGCGATAAGTCGGAACTTCAATGGAGCCCTGAGTCTTTGGAAGCCTTCGATTGCTGTAAAAAGCAATTAGCGCAAGCTGCGACCCTTGCTTATCCATCTTCCTCGGCAGCACTTTCGCTTGTGGTCGATGCTTCGGACACAGCCATCGGGGCTGTGTTACAGCAGAAAGTATCGAATGCCTCGCAGCCTTTGGCATTTTTCTCGAAAAAACTTTCTGCGGCACAGCGGAAATATAGTGCATATGATCGCGAGCTTTTGGCAGCTTACGTTGTCATAAAGCACTTCAAGTTCATGCTGGAAGGCAGAATTTTCACGCTATTCACTGATCACAAACCACTTATCTTCGCTTTCAAGCAAAACTCGGAAAAGGCGTCTCCACGCCAACTTAGGCATCTGGATCTCATCGGTCAATTCACGACGGATATACGTCACATATCTGGTGTGGATAACGTTGTCGCTGACGCATTGTCCCGCATCAACGAGCTCATAATCCCATCGACGGTGGATTATGCTCAGATAGCGGATGCGCAATTGATTGATGAGGAGTTAACTTCCGTCAAAAATTCAACGAGTCTGAAAATGTTACCAATTAACATTGAAAATTCCTCCCAGCAACTATGGTGTGACGCATCGCAAAAGACTTTGCGACCTTACATACCTGCGACGTTGCGCAAGAAGATTTTCGATGTGGTACATGGTACGGCTCATCCAGGTGCCAAAGCAACAACTAGGCTTTTGGCTGGAAAGTTCGTCTGGCCATCAATTAATAAAGATTCCCACACTTGGTGCAGACAATGCATAGCGTGTGGAAAATCCAAAATCTCGCGACATGTGAAGAGTCCTCTCGGCTCCTTCGAGCCAGTAACTGCAAAGTTCACCAACATTCACATCGACTTGGTTGGACCACTTCCAACTTCGGAAGGCTTCAGTTACTGTCTTACTGTCATCGATCGATTTAGTAGATGGCCGGAAGCATATCCAATTGCGGACATTCGTGCATCTACTGTTGCTACCTCGCTGGTCAGGGAATACATTCCGCGATACGGAACTCCACTCACAATTGTGACTGACCAAGGAGCGCAATTCGAAGCTCAACTGTTCGCAGAGTTGGGCAGGGTTTTGGGGTTCAAACGAAGCAGAACGACTGCTTACAACCCCAAAGCAAATGGTATGCTAGAACGATGGCATCGGGTACTCAAAGACTCTTTGATCTGCAAAGCATCAGAAGGATGGACTCGCGAACTACCATTCATCCTTCTCGGGCTTCGCTCCATCATCAGAGGAGACGCTGATGCCACTCCAGCTGAACTGGTTTATGGCCAAAATCTTCGTTTGCCGTACGAGCTCATACATTCGGACACAAACACCACTCACACAATATCACCTAGTGACTATGTGCGAAGGCTGCGGGAGGTCATGCGTTCGGTGAAACCACAATCACCTACTTCACACACATCTACGAGCACATTTGTCTTTAACTCACTTAAAGACTGTGCTCATGTGTTTGTACGCCAGGACCAAGTGAGGAAATCTCTTCAACCGCCTTACGAAGGTCCGTTCAAGGTACTGAAACGACACGAAAAGTTCTTTACACTGGCTTTAAATGGCAAAGAGAAGAACGTTTCAATCGACCGTCTGAAACCCTCTTTCGATTCTCTTACTTATCCGTCTCAAGGCCCCGCGAAATTACCCAAACGCGTAAATTTCACGCAGAGTTCAACACCAGCACACGTAATGCGAACCAGGTCACAGTCGGGTTCACGTCGAAACGATATCGAGAAGGATCATTAACCCTTCTCTAGGAAGGGGGTGTGTGGGGTGTCGGCTACTTGTGGGCAACACAGGTAGAAAACACTCTACACAATTCACAAAAATCAACTATTCGATGAGAAAAAATTATTAAAAAATATGTCATTTTAGAAAAAATTAATGAGTGATAATTTACGTTGATACGAGTAGGAAGCAATTTTAACCAGCGACTAAATTCATTAAGTTAACGATTGTTGATAATTTACAGTTACTTTTAAAAGTTGTTAATATGTACTAAGAATTGCATGTATAAAAGTTTGTTTCATTAAAATCAAATTACATAAGAAACGTTCGTCTGTAATACTCATCAAGAACTATTACTACGAACAGGTTCACCAGGGGTGAGAACACTCGGAGGGGGCTTCCCTATCACTTTAAGACGAATCCGCTCGCTGGGACGTTCGAAAACTTCCACTTGCAGACCAATTCGGGCACGTCAGCACGGGCTGACGTTTAACACGCGAATGAGTAAAAACGAAGTTCGAGTTTACTAATCAGTGAAATCCTTTTACTCCTTCTGGTAGCTGCCATACAAAATGTCCTTAAGACAGGTGTTCAACAATATTTTTCGATAACTTTTGAACGCTTCAAGCTACGAATTCGAAATTTTGTACACGTTCATTTTTAAATGGTTCCAAGGAAAAGGACAAATATGTAAGAAATCGAGTGAGTCCTTCCTGCACCTCACATGTGAAAGTCCTTCAAAAAGGACATTTTTTTTCGATGACTTGCCCGGTTCAAGATATGAAATTAAACACTGAATATTATCTTTTAGTTATGAGTAGCAATCTAATGGTAGTCCTTATAAACTACATACAACATGCACACACGTAATTCTACTTTATCCCCAACTACAATATAAATCGGAGTTCAGTATTCATCTAGAGTATTATACGATTGGCTTGCAGCCGATCATGACTGCAGTATGTTTTTATATTAGTATTAAGCATGAATCATTTATTATCAAGCATGTATTCCAGTAGTTTGCTTTTGACAGTTTATTTTATTATTTACATTACGAATTTACATACGCCTTTTATTTTCATTCTGCTTTTTACACTGTACTTCTTCTTTTTCATTAGATATAAGCATGAATTAATTAGTAGTAAGCATGAATTTCTGTATCTTAGCTTTGGATATCTATTATTATTATTTACATTTTTCACTTATATATCTTTATATACATTTATATTTGGCGAATTTCTATCTCTTTCTGCTTTACTTTTTTTCTTATTTTTATCTGTTTTATTACTACTATCAATGTTCAAAATATGTAATGCGATGTGCCATATGCTCTTGTAGGCTTGGCCGAAATTTCAGTGGGCTCTCTTATTGCATAAGGGGGCTTCATCTAATAAATAAATAAATAAAATAAAAATTTTACTCCTATTACAAATTATTTTAGCAGATTATGCCAAGTATGATGTTCTTAATAATTCTTCGGGAGTACTTTATTTATATATTTTCCTTCAGTTATAAAAACACACGAAAAAAGGTTTTGTTTTTTTTAATGTCTTTTTTTTCTATTTCACTCATTTTTCAAAGTAAACGTTTAATCGTTTAATTCGATTGGAGTATTTTCTAATCCATTGACAAAAAAAGCCGTCCCAAAGATTCACATTATTGTTGCGAGCTAGGGGTTCGCCGGGATTTCAAGTAAAACACAATTCGTTTAAAATCAAAATAAGTGATAATTTATTAATCCGCACTTTAATTCTATTCGCACAATAATTCGCACTGTATGGCAACACTGCCCGCTTATATATTTCGCTTGACTCGATCACTTTCGCTTTCTACCAACACGGTCGCGTATACACGCTGGCTGTCACAGCCGACGTAATAAAAATTACTATGTCCCTCGCTGAAAGCTTCACCTGCTTTTATAATACTTGTCTGTAGTCGAGACTGTTCTTGAATCTTCGTTCGGTGGTATGTGTGGACGGTACTGGAAAGCTTGAGAGCATTCCATTTGATCTTCAACGCTGTTCTAGTACATTCGAGCACATTCGATTAGAGGGGAGGTATAGTCGTGTTGCTCCGCTCCCCTTATATACTTCAACTAGGTTTCTGATTATTGGAATCCTAATGTTTGAATTATACATATTGTTTGAATTATATTTATGTATTAGTATTAATCTCTTTCGCTTACATTGCAACGCAATACTTGTACAACTATTGAATTGTTTCTATTACTCGATTATTGTACCCTTCAGTACAAATAAAGCATTCTACAAGAACGGACGTGTTTTACCTCCTACCTTAAAACCCAACAGGTTATGGGCCCAGGTACCGTAGCTGCACGCGGTTAAATTAAGTAAAAAGTAAAGTTAAGTAATCGGTTAGTCCAGTACCACATTTATACGTGAATCGTTTTTGTACCATTCGTAATCGGTTAGTCCATTACCATTTATTCGTTGCCGCGAGTATGAGTTCATCTCTGTATCAAATAGAGAAGTTAGACAGAAAGAACTATGATGCATAGCGCATCCACATGAGAAGCGTTCTTGTCCACTGCGAGCTCTGGAGTTATGTAGTCGGCACAAGTGTAAAAAACGAAAGAATGACATCGAAACAGAAGGAAGCTTGGAATAGCAAAGACGAGAAGGCATTGGCAACCATCTTGTTGAGCATCAAAACGTCGCAGATAGTATTCGTGAAGAACTGTGAATCCTCTAAATCAGCGTGGGACAAATTCAAAGACCTGTATCAAGCAAAGGGACCAGCTAAAAAGGTAACGTTTTCAAACAACTTCTTCGCCTAAAACTGACTGACGGGCAGCTCATGCAGGAGCATATTGAAAAATTCTCTGAAATCACCGAAAAACTGCAGGAGTTAACAATTGATATTCCCGATGATCTGCTAAGCATAATACTTTTATCAAGTCTTCCTATTTCATACGATAACTTTGTACTGGTCATTGAATCGAGAGATGAATTGCCGAATCTATGTGCCTTAAAAGCTAAGGTTTTGGACGAGGCACATAGGCGAGTTGATAAAGAGGCTGACGAAAAAACGGGTGCGTTCTTGGCAAAACGCAGAGGTAAACCCGGTAAAAATGGCGCTAATGGGAAATGGAAGAAAAAGGTAAAACGTCGAAAACACCGCATAAAACTTTAGCCATGCTTTCGGTTGCTAGGCCACGCATACCAACGAAAAATCATTGGATTCTGGATAGCGGTGCAACTGCCCATATATGTCACGAAAGAGACAGCTTTATAACCTTGAAAGAGCATATCGAGAAAATAGATTTGGCAGCGGAAAACAGACACGTTCTCGCGAAAGGGGTTGGAGACGTTTTAGTGCACACAAAAACTTGCACTATAACATTGAAAAATACGCTGCCCTATAAACCAAAAACACGAAAAATTCATGGGTCCTTATGTACAAACTACTACCATGTTAGCACGCGCGCTTGTGTTCGTGACGATATTGAGGGTTAAATCGAAAAGTAAACATTTCCCCAACTTTTCCTCAAGTATGTTAAACATGCCGACCTCTTCCACCTTTAGTGAGTGAAAAAGACTAAAGTATAATCGCCGAATGCTTATACATCCGATTATCAAGTGCGTATCTACTCGACCTGCAAATGCCATAACAAACTTAGACGTTCAACTGTTCAGTTCGTGAAACTCTACACGAAACTGATCACGGAACAAATAACTCTGTCGGCAAGTGCAATGGAATTCGTGTTTCGATTGCACTAGTCGACGAACAACAAAATTGCATTCGGCGCCATGACCCGACGCCGAGGATCGATGCAGTGTCGACCGGCAAAGAATAACGGGAAGGTACCACATGCAACATAGTTCTTATGCAATTTCATCCCTCCATTATTCGATGAGCGGTAGAACACAATTCATATGTAAATCCTCTACCGATCCTCGATGATCGTTCAGGTGGACTTCGTATGGAATTCAGATTCACCACTCATCGATGACCAGTAGGCTCTACTTCATACTGACTTCAAACTCACTGTTCACTGAGTGCACGTATTGCTATCTCGTTCTTGCTCATTCCAATTCTAAATACAATGCGCGATAGGAGATCTGTTATGTCGAAGAGTGCGGATGAGATGGTCGAATGCATTTCAGTATGAGCAAGAAAGAAATGCGAATACCTCACACGTATTCACAGATAGCAAGTACATAGTTGAACTTGTTCCCAACTGATAATCTTTTTTCAGCGACAAGTTTCGAAACTGTTCGCTGCCTCTTCATCGATGTTTGGTTTATAGGGTGTATGTGCCGGAACTCTCATCGAACTTTATTTCCATCACGAAGGCCACAGACAACCGAATGGAAGTGCTGTTTAAAGGCAATTCTGCACTAATATTGGACGCTGAGGGTGTAGAAGCTATAACTGCGACTAAAAACGGTGATGTGTACATTTGCGATTTGGATACCACGCACCACCACTTATACTCCTGCTCAAGTTTTAGTGATGTCGTTCAATGGCACGAAAAATTCGGCCATTTGAATATGTCAAGTTTACGTCAACTGTCACAGAAAAAGATGGTTACCGGACTTAACATAGGCAACGTTCCCGAGGAATATCAGTGCACGACATGCATTAAAAGATTTGTACTAAAACTTCCCCTAAATCTTCTTTATCCCGTTCAAAGGAGTTACTTGAGCTAATTCACTCATACGTTTGTGGACCAATGAGGACTCAATCGATTGGAGGCGCGAAGTATTTTGTATCTTTCATCGATGACAAATCGCGGACTGTGTTCATATATTTTATAAAGTCAAAGAGTGACGTTTTCAAAAGTTTCAAATCTTTCCAAGCGATGGCTGAGCGATTCACGGGCAAGAAGATTAAAATACTGCGCAGCGACAACGGAGGTGAATATTTGAATGAGGCGTTCAACAAATATTTAGACGATTGCGGTATCAAACGCCAACTAACCGTACAGCACACTCCACAGCAAAACGGTGTTGCTGAAAGGTGCAACCGGACCATTGTAGAGATGGCTAGGTGTTTGCTGAATGAATGCGACCTTGGAGAGACATCATGGGCGGAGGCTGTCAACACAAGCGTGTACCTGAGAAATAGATCGCCAACGAAAGCACTGAATGAAGACAAAACGCCATATGAAATTTGGACTGAAAGCAAGCCTAATATAGCACATTTAAAGCCATTTGGATCAAGAGCTATTGTTTTAAACAAAGGACAGAAGATATCGAAGTTTAAACCAAAGGGGAAGGAATACATCATGATCGGGTACTCGGAAGAATCAAAAGCGTATAGATTCATCGACGCCAAAACAAAGAGTGTTATCAAGAGCCGAGATTGTATTTTTATCGACAAAACAATTGATGATAAAATTGCTGGTAAGTCCGACAATAACTTTTTCCTTTTTGAGCCAGACAACTGCAGTGAAGGGAAACCACATGAAGTTGACAATGATGATCCAAATAAGGAGATACCGACGTCCAAAGATGATCCAGGTATACCAAAATTTATAAGGGTAGGCAAAAGTGGTCGCCTAGTAAGACAGGACAACGCAGTAGGGGAACAATGCAACACCGAACACTATGAAAGAAAGGGCTTCTTTATATTTATATTTTTCGATTGAACCATCTTTGTTCCTTTTAATCGAAAAGTGGGTTTTTTCGATTAAAAGGAACAAAGATGGTTCAATCGAAAAATATAAATCTCGCCTCGTTGCAAAAGGTTTTGGCCAGATTTTCGGAGTAAACTATAACGAAACGTTTTCACCAGTTGCACGATATTCATCCATTAGACTAGTCCTAGCATTGGCAGTTGAAAACGAGTTATTGGTACATCAGTTGGATATTTCATGTGCTTACTTCAACAGTGAGCTGAAGGACGAGGTCTTCATGGTTCAACCAAATGGTTTTGTGGACGAATCAAACAAGAAAAAGGTGCTGAAAATTAAAAGAGCGTTATACGGCCTTAAACAATCGGGTCGCGAGTGGAATGATAAGCTTCATTCCGTCCTCACAAAGTATGGATATCGGAAGTGTAACGGCGATACATGCGTCTATACAAGAAACGAAGGAGATAACTTCAATATAATCATTGTATATGTTGATGGTATTATTTTAGCTTGCTCTGATGAAACCTCTCTGAACGATATCAAGAAATACATTGAATCTAAATTCAAGTTAGTGGACCAAGGAGAACTAAGTCATTTCCTTTGACTTGAAATCGAGCGACAAGGTCATAGGGGGTTACTGTGAAGCACGAACAATTTATACGTGATCTCCTGCAGGAACAAAGCATGATTGAATGCAAACGAAGGTTAACACCGCTAGATCCCAGAGAAAATTTGAATTGCAAGAAAACTGATTGTCATCAAGTCGACCCGACTCAATATCAATCGCTAATTGGGTCATTAATGTATTTAGCCGTAACGACGAGGCCGGACATCATGCACACCATGAGTAAGTTAGTGCAATTTAACGCTAACCCACACATTGAACATCATCACGCTGCAAAGAATATCCTCCGCTACCTTTATCATACGTGCAACGCAAGTTTGGAATACAAAAAGACAGGAGAGCAGCGACAAGGATTTGTGGACGCAGACTGGGGCAGCAACTCGGTTGACCGAAAATCCTTCACTGGCTTTCTTTTCATTCTAGCTGGCTGTGTTGTATCATGGGAGTCCAAAAAACAACCAACGGTAGCACTCAGTAGCACCGAAGCTGAGTACATGGCGCTGTGTGCAGCTGCTAAGAAATCTGTATATTTACGACGGCTGATCAACGAAATGGGATTCAAAGAATTCGTAGAAATCCCTACCACTCTGCATGGCGATAATCTTAGTGCACAGCAGCTGGTCAAGAATCCGGTCTACCATGCTAGAAGTAAGCACATCGACATCAAATACCATTACGTGCGAGAAATCTACCAGAAGGAAGAAATTATTTTAAAGTACATCTCGACTGACCAGATGACAGCCGACATCCTGACAAAAAACCTTCAGAAAGTAAAACATCTCCGTTTTGTTACATTAATGGGGATGAAATTAGATGAATAACTTATTTACAAATATTGCGATGAGGGGAAGTATTGGAATCCTAATGTTTGAATTATGCATATTGTTTGAATTATATTTATGTATTAATCTCTTTCGCTTACATTGCAACGCAATACTTGTACAACTATTGAATTGTTTCTATTACTCGACTATTGTACCCTTCAGTACAAATAAAGCATTCTACAAGAACGGACGTGTTTTACCTCCTACCTTAAAACCCAACACTGATTGGGTTACTTTGTAGCTAGGTATTCGGTTGTTGATGTTTCCATTATGCGAAACGATCGAGTTGCGCGGTTGCCAGGTTTACATGTAACATTATTATATATTTTATATTTATTATTTATATATTTCCTTCATTATAAACAAACAAATTACAAAGAATTTAATTTTATGGTCAAGGACTATTCCCAAATATTTTATTTCGGTCCCTTTTCTAAATTTCATATAGCTACAGTTTGCTGTTACTGTACATGATGGTGAGTAAAGTTTCATAGTGTAATCAGAAATATTTGTGTTGTCTTTTATTGTAATAGGCATATAAACTGTTTTTTTCGCACTTAATGTTAGATAATTGTTTTCAAACTGTACTAATATATCTTTTAACGTTAGTTCTGCTTTTTTATGAATTGTCATGTTTTTCAGTTATAAGAAGCGCACTATCATCCGCAAACAAGTAAAAATTGCTTTGTCAGTCTTGTTTTGCAGAAATGAAAAACATTGAATTTTTATCAACCGTTTCCTGTATTCAAATGGTGAAAATACTCCCTAAAGCCTAGTATTATCTAGAAACGAAATTTCGCATACAAATTTTTCGTTCGAGCGAAAATTGTTAGTGGATTTTGTATGTGATTTGACAGAAAATTTTGTTTTCGCTTCTAGTTAGTACTAGGCTAAACATATACCGTTACTCTTCGTAGATAGCGAATCAAATCGTCGATCTACATAACACAATATGAATTAATTTTATTTCATAGGAATGCATATTTGAAAATCTGCCTCGTTTCATATAAAAGCTATCGGACTTATGTTGTACCTTGTTCCCTAAAAATATCCTTAAGCCATGCCACTCGTTCAGTCATGACTCGATCGGTTGTTTTTCCGATGACAACGAACATGATAGCGACTCTGACATTCCAGAGAAATGCAATACTCGACCTGGGGCCTTATTACTGAATACTATACGATCAAAATCAATCGTAAATTCTAAATTTGGCATTACTGAATACGATCTTTCAATAAATCGTAAATTTGTACGATACGATTGAAATTGATCGTAGATGTGGCATTACTGAATACGATTTTTTGACAAATCGTTAAATTTCGGTCGTAATATTTTACGTTCGCTGTCGACCGGTCGTAAGTATCATGTTTAGACAGAAATTGTATGTGTATCTATGTGGTCGAAACAACAAGAAAATGTAATGCCGGTTTTCCACCAAGCAGACAAGTTAAGTTTTTGTTTTGTCTATGTTTTTGAAAGCACGGAAAACAAAAACTCGAACTCGAATAAATCTAAAACACTGTTTCAACCATCTATCGCAGTTTTGTTTTCAGTATCTCCACGAAGCGGTCTCAGTAAGAGAACACACCGCAACCTTTTGAAGTTACCGCTTCTGGTCGGGACACGAAAAACAGAACAGAAACAGTCGAAAAAAGCTCGAGTTTGTAAAAAAATTATGAAAAGTCAAAGATTTGTTTTTTTCGACACGAGCTTTTGCTTTGTTTTGTCCGTTTGGTGGAAAACCGGCATAAGATTACTATTTTAGTGATTTGATTGTATATTATTATAATTCCTATATTTCAAATTACAGGGAAAGCTTACAACACAGAAACAGTTCGAGGTGTTGATAGAATTCATGGAGAAGCACCCGGATTTCGCGAAGGGGCTGTTGAAAAAAGCGGACGGAAAAGTTAATAGTAAGCGATTATGGGACAATATAACAGAAGAGTTGAACATATATGGTCCTCCAGTAAGAAGCGCCGAAGCATGGAAAAACATTTGGACGGACTATAAGTTCAACATAAAAAGAAAGCTGAGAAAGAATAAGAGCGGAATAAAAGGTACCGGCGGTGGTCCGAATCACCGCATAACCTTCTCTGCGTTGGAAGAAGCGGTAATTACGGTCGTCGTCATGCGTGCCGCAGTAAGCGGAATTTCTGGAGTGTGCACTTTTCTTGAGGCAGATACAGGGCTGCCATCGACTGCACGAGAATAGTCAGAAATTGAAATTTCAGCCCAAAATGTATCCGCGTCTGAAATACTTTCAGACACTAGTCAAACAGATGAAACCGTGCCACAGCCCACAGCATCAGCATTTGCACTATCAAGACAGAGAAGAGTGGTAACTGCTGCTGACAAATACAGTGTCATTAAAGATGAATCGGAGAAACAACAAAAATTGTTTAGTAAATTACTAGACTCTTTGGAAGGTTTCAAGGACGTCCAAATAGAAAATACCAAGTTGAGACATACCGATGTCGAAGCCCTGTCCAACGCAACGCTGATAGCTGCCGCTTCCGAAAAATCTCAAAGCTGCTGCTAATTTCAAGATTGGTGGCACTGACGAGGAGCGGCTGCGCACTTTCAATTCGTCCTTTATTCCATTGAATACTTCCAAAAATGCTGGTTTGGATAACCGGAATAATTTCTTGAAACTGTAATTTTTTTTACAATAAATTATCTAATTAGAAATAAAGTATAAGAGAAACCCTACCTTGAGTCAGGAACATCTAATGGTTTGCAGCGTCACGAATCCGTCTTAATATTTTTGATCGAGTTTCAACATCGGAATCCTCGTCGCTACTTAAAAACACCGCCAAATTAAACATTTTTACGTCTACAGCACTAACGGAAGGAATATCGGATTCAAATTAACAACCTAAACATAAACAACCACTTATGTCATTTGGTGTTTAGTTTAATGTGAAGTTAGGTACGATACACTTTTAAGAGCAAAATACACACACTTTTAATGGCAGCACTGTTTGTCCCTTACGATCGTATTCAGTAATACCAAAGTAAGATCGTATCGTAAATTTAAATCGTGAATATTTTTGATCGTATCGTATTCAGTAATAAGGCCCCTGGATCGTAGTACTGTGACGTCATTTTAAACTTCCACTTTTCATGATAAGAAAATACACCAAACCATCCCTGGCTAATAATTATACTGCGGCAGCCATAAGTGCCATATTACTAGCCAGAAAAACTCTTCACATCGGTACACACATGTGCCAGGAGTAAGAGGAGTGCTCGCCAACTCTGCTACCTGCACATTAGGAAAGGTTTTTTGAAGATTCATTACGCTTCAAACACGCGGTAACGGTCTTAAAACCGCAATTAAAACCCCTTTGCACCAAAAGGGGGCGAACGGGTCCTTGCCGGCCAAACCCAGAGAAGGGTCGTGGGCGCCAGTGGTTCCTGAATTTAAGGAACCCGCTCTTGCACGATTTACCCCGTCCGAACCACTAAATCGGGGAAATCACTTCTTAACTTATTCGCTTCAAACTATCCTATGCACACGGCAAAAAGGCTGAAATACGTCACAAACATATACAAGACACAGTGTCGTAATGAAATATAAGAAAATGTAATTCGATTAATCCTTATAAACGTTAGAAAAATAAAAATAATAATAATAAATGACTGAGATAAATTCCACTAATGACTAATTCTTTTAAACGAACTGAACTCACTCGAAATATTCCTACTCTTATCTACCTTATTAACTCTAGGGCGCCGCTGGTGCGTTGTCCCACGAAGTCTGTTTTTTTCACTCCTTGCTCAGCTTTTTCGTACGCAATTCCAATATTATCTCCGTCCAGGTTTCTGCCCCCCGGTCTCGTTCCTCGCCGTATAACTCCTTTTTCATCCGCTTCTTTTCTTCAAAACTAACTTCCACTCCGCTCGGCCTCACTTCCAGAATCAAAAGAGACCGTTTTCCTGTCCTTCACCTTCCGCGAAGCCTCTGTTGCGCTTTTTCAACCGCTAAACTCCGTTTCACGGTTCAATGCTCGCTTCCTCCCGGTCATTCGCTCTAGTCTAATAACTTCTCGTACTTCGTTAGCTTTCAGGGTGCGTTTCCATCTCCGCCGTTTAGCGTCGCCGACAATGGTGTTCCGTCACACTTTTGACATGGTCGTTTCCATCTGCGGCGAAACGGCCGACACGACGCTAAAACGTTATCAGTCAGTTATTTTTATCTATAAACGGGACCACACCGGGATTTTTTAAGGAGACGAAAGTTGCTAAAAATTCTTTTAGTGCGAATGTTTTCCGATAACCATTATTCCGGTATAGATTTTGGGAGCAGTCACAACAATATCGGCCTTTTTTCAACCTCGATAATTAGCCGCTCGTCGTTCATTTTTGACTTTTAAATTACTTTATTATTTTTTAATAATAAAGTATTTTTTCCGTTACCATAGGTACGTAGTTTGGATCCAAACCAACCTCTATCGAAGGCACATTAGTATCGGCTCTCGCCGAAAAAGTTGAAGTTGAGTCAAATCCCGACAATTGCCTCGGCGCGTCACATAACTAGTTTTTTATGTATGTAGAATGTAGTCGGCGACGCCAAACGGCGGAGATGGAAACGCACCCTTATTCTCGTTTGATTCGGTGTCCACTTTATATTCACCATCCGACTTTTTAGCATGGACCCAACACTCGCAGATCTGTCTTATCGACTTCTCGCGGTTCGTGCAGTGCTCGTCGATATTGTCGTCGGATGACGTTTCTCGTTGTTGTGACATTTGTGCGGTGTTGTGCTGTATTTCCTGTGTCGTATTTTCCGTGTTAATTGTTTTCTGTGTTTTCCGTGAGCGTGATCGTGCCCTCGGTGGTAGTTCGTTCCTTCCATTAAACACCGGTTAGGTGTTTGTAACTAAAGTGTTTTCTTCTTTCTCGTTTCAGGGTTGAACGGAACGCAGGACGCAGTCAACGGTTACGCAGGACGGAGTAACCATCGATGAATGTAAGTATGACAATTTTGTCACAAGCTTTGATGTTGGTGTTCGGTTACGGCAATTGAAGTATTTATGTTTGTTGCGCAGCCAAAGTCTATCTCCCGTGAGTACCTTTTTTTCCATTTCGATAAATTCCTTACTAATCTAGAATACTAACGCTAAACCTAAAACTAATCTACCCTAGTGTTACATTAATGATCCTAATTCCTTAATTTTCCGCCTCTTCTCCGTGGTTACTGAAAACAAATATACTAATATTTCTTACTAACTAGTTTTTTATGTATGTAGAATGTAGTCGGCGACGCCTAACGGCGGAGATGGAAACGCACCCTTATTCTCGTTTGATTCGGTGTCCACTTTATATTCACCATCCGACTTTTTAGCATGGACCCAACACTCGCAGATCTGTCTTATCGACTTCTCGCGGTTCGTGCAGTGCTCGTCGATATTGTCGTCGGATGACGTTTCTCGTTGTTGTGACATTTGTGCGGTGTTGTGCTGTATTTCCTGTGTCGTATTTTCCGTGTTAATTGTTTTCTGTGTTTTCCGTGAGCGTGATCGTGCCCTCGGTGGTAGTTCGTTCCTTCCATTAAACACCGGTTAGGTGTTTGTAACTAAAGTGTTTTCTTCTTTCTCGTTTTAGGGTTGAACGGAACGCAGGACGGAGTCAACGGTTACGCAGGACGGAGTAACCATCGATGAATGTAAGTATGACAATTTTGTCACAAGGTTTGATGTTGGTGTTCGGTTACGGCAATTGAAGTATTTATGTTTGTTGCGCAGCCAAAGTCTATCTCCCGTGAGTACCTTTTTTTCCATTTCGATAAATTCCTTACTAATCTAGAATACTAACGCTAAACCTAAAACTAATCTACCCTAGTGTTACATTAATGATCCTAATTCCTTAATTTTCCGCCTCTTCTCCGTGGTTACTGAAAACAAATATACTAATATTTCTTACTTGGTTTATTTTTAGGTGCTTGTGCTAGGAGCGTTATTCGCCCCAGGAAAAGTGGAAGACATCAAAAAAAACAAGCAATTCGGAGGTAAGTAAACTCCAATATAATTCTGAATTCAACAATAATGATTTGCTTTATTTCTTTGCAGGTCGACATATAGTTACGGATGGATCCGTAACATTCCCCCCTTACGTAACAGAGAATTTCCTAAATTCTCAGTGGTGTCGGCGATAAATCCTCTCACGTAAGAACACATAAGTTATTATTTATTCTAATATTATACCCAAATTCCCACCCCAAAATTCTCGTAATCCCTCTATTCCAAAAAAGCATTAATGATTAGTAACTCGGATTATCTCTTACAATATGCCTAGAACTAACTCGGATTATCTCTTACAATGTGGCTTCAAGTCTTTAACGTGCCATATTCCACCGTGTTTCCCGTCTAAACCTTCTAATTCATACGTCCAGGGATACACTCGCTTCCAAACCACGAATGGACCGATGTATTTCGGGGCTAAATTAGCCGAGAAAAATTTCGACGCGTCTGACACGACGTAATTTTTCTTTAGGACATGGTCACTTGGGAGGTAATCCACATCTCGCCGTCTTAAGTCATAATTTTTCTTGGTTTAGTTAGCCGCACGCTCGAACCGCAACCTAATATCGTTTCTAACATCCTCCAAGGCCTTAGCACGGTCGATAGGATCTTTACAGGACGAAGATGGGACGTCAGGTCGATGTGGTGACTCGATCACCACGGTCCATATCTCTCCCGAAGTTGGTAAAGTACGGCGAAACCTTCATCACCTCATGTGTGGCGGTTCGTATCGCACAACCTATCTTGGAGAGATTTTCATCCCATTTCCGGTGGTTCTTCATCGACATAGGCTCGCAGCATCGTCTTTATCGACTGATTGATTCGCTCTGCAGGGTTAGCCTGTAGGTGGTAGAACGCAGTGAATTTAATTTCGGTTCCATATGACCCCACCATGCCTTTAAACTCCCTCGATCGAAATTGCACCCCGTTGTCGCAAACCAACCATTTTGGTACTCCAAACAAAAGAAACACTTGCTCTTCTAAAACCCGTGAAACGGCGGCCGCTGTCGCCGCTCTAAGTGGAAACAACAAATCGAACTTCGAAAAATAGTCCACGACCGTGAGAATGAATGTCGAACCTCTAGACGAGCGCGGAAGTGGTCCTACTAAATCCACACAAATCATCTCCCACGGTTGTTTCGCTTCGCCGCACCTGGAAACCATTAAACCTGCCGGTAATCTCCGCTCGGGTTTTATGGCCTGACATATTTGGCATGCTTGAACATACTTGTCCCGCTGCATCTTAGGCCAATAAAAACTTTGCCATGATGATCCGAAATCGGGACATTCTGGAGTGCGAGGGACAGTGGACAGGTCCTTCGCACTCCAGAATGTCCCGATTTCGGATCATCATGGCACCTCCGCAAAACATCCGTCTGCTCCCCCTTCGTTGGTACCCTCTTCCAGGCGCGATCATCATTGAGTGCGGGATACCGCGTTGGAACATGTTTCCACAGAACTCCACCCTGAATTCTCCAAGCCGGATACTTCGCCGACTGATTTTACGCCAACCCCAGCATCTTCGTGTACCATTTATCCGCCTGTACCTCTGCTATCATCGTCTCCACCAGAGGCACAGATCTGGATAAAGCATCGGGAACAAGATGTTCTTTCCCTTTCCTATGTACAATCTCGAAATCGTATTGCTGCAGTCTGACTGCCCATCGTGCCAATCGTCCTGAAGGGTCCTTTAGGTTACTCAACCAAATTAAGGAGTGGTGATCTGTTATTACGCTAAACTGACTGCCCTCGACGTACGGTCTCAATTTCTCCACAGCCCATACTACCGCTAAGCATTCTTTCTCTGTCGTTGAGAAATTGCGTTCCGACTTCGTCAACGAACGACTCAGATAGCAGATTACTTTCTCTCCACTTGGCTGAGACTGCGTAAGTACCGCCCCTAACCCGAAGTCTGAAGCATCTGTCTGGATAACAAACGGTAGCGAAAAGTCAGGGCAAGTTAGGATTGGTGCCGTGGATAGTTTGCTTTCGAGAACGCCCTGTCGCAATCCGTATCCCATACGAATTTGCGCCCCTTACTCAAAAGAGCCGTCATAGGTGCCACTAATGACGAAAAATCCTGTATAAACCGTCTATACCACGACACCATCCCCAGAAACTGCCCCACTTCCTTCACATTTTTCGGCGCAGAAAAACGAACCAGGCACTCAACCTTTTCCGGATCCACATGTAACCCTTGCGCATCGACAACATAACCCAAATATCTCAATTCCGATCTACAAAATTCGCACTTCTCTCTGGAAACTCAGCCCTGCCTCTGTAAGTCGTCGGAACACTTCTCGCAAAATTTCCAGATGCTTCTCGAAAGTTTGAGTTACCAGAATTATGTCATCAAGATAGACAAATACATACGGCTCTAAATCCGCCCCTAGTACTTTGTCAATGAAGCGCTGCCACGTTGCAGGTGCGTTGTGTAAACCAAAAGGCATACGATTGAACTCAAACAAGCCTCGGTTAGGTATCGTGAACGCCGTATATTGTTTTGAAGTCTCCGCCATTAGAATTTGCCAATAGGCAGACTTAATATCGAGAGAGGACAAATATTTCGCGTCACGAAGCTTATCCAAGGTGGACGAAACATACCGGATCGGATATGCATCTCGTACAGATGCACGATTTACTTTCCGAAAATCTATGCAAAACCGAAATTTACCATTTTTTTCTTAATCAACAGGATAGGCGACGACCAAGGGCTCTTCGACGGTCGCACTATACCTGCCTCCAGCATCTCGTTCAAATCTTCATTGATATGCTTCTGCACCACCGGAGATACTGGGTAGTAACGTTGTTTAATGGGCGGCGACGAGACGGTAATCACGTGTTCTACGTCCGTCGTCAAGCCCAGACCATCACCCATCCTACCGAACTCTTCCGACAACAGTTCTTCCAGTTTTTCCGACTCCTCCTCGTCCAGCCTGGATTTGGGATGTAAAAACTCAATCGCAGCTAGCTCAACTACGTCCATGATGTCGAATTGTTCCCGTTTCAGATCTAACACGATCCCAAATTCTCTCCAAAAGTCTGCACCCAGGATCACCGTGTGCGGTAAATTCGACACAACCAAGCACTCCATCCAGCGCGTACGGTCGTTTACCCTAAAAGGAACGCAAACCAATCCATCCACTCCACATGTGTCATTATTGGCTAATCGAATTTCCTTCGATGACGTTGCTTGCAGTTCCACCCCCAATTCACTCAGCCTTTTCCATCCCTTCCCTCCCCAAATGGTCCTCGACGCCCCCGAGTCCAACAACCCGACGAACTCTGCGTCGAACACCGACACTTGAAGGTGTGGACGATTATCTCCCTCTATCGGGATTAAAGCGAAATCAATTGGTACGGATTTCCCGGTCTCTTCTTTTGCACTCACTAGCCCTCACTCTAGTGAGCACTCGGCTCGTTTCCTGAACTGCTAGTCGGTTGACTTCGCTCCGCACCAGTCGCCTCGGAATTGCATGCCGGACATCTTGAGCGGAAAACTCCCACTTTCCCACACCAAAACAACGCCGATCTTCTGTGCAGCTACTTGCTATATGTCCCGGTTTTCTACAATTATAGCAAGTTATTCCTTGCTTCCGACCAAAATCACGTGGCCGGTTATCGGAATTTGCACGCCCTTCACCCGAGTTGTTGTTCTCTACCGCATCTGCGTAAGCCAGATCCGCTTCCAAAACGTTCGCACGGCGAGTAGGAGGTGGTATAAATGCTTCCACCGAGATTCTGGTTGCCTCCAAGGTTCGGCCTAGAATTACCAGCTCATCCACCGACTTTACTGTCACTAATGCGAGTTGTGCCTGATAGAATGGCAAAATGTTTCTCCTTATTAATCGTAACTTCTCACTGTCAGTTGGTATCTTCGAGAGGCGTCGGAACAAATTCTCCATTATGGCTGTATACACCCCTATGGATTCATTACTTCCCTGAGTGCGACGCCGAATTTCGTCCATAAGCCGATCGTCATAATCAGGCGGTAAAAATTCTGCACGCAATTCGGCTACCAATCCGTTCCAACTCCTACATCTGGTTCTAATTGCCCTCAGTCAAATGAGCCCTCTGCCCTCGAAAAGGTCCACCACGGATCGAAAGAGCAACGACTTCAAAACCCCACGAGCTTGGCGTAGTTCTTCTACCCTTTCGAGAAATGAACATAAAGTGTTTGGTTCGCCGCTAAATTTAATATTCCATTTATCTAATCTGTTCGACTCATTGTTGTCCACATTAGTTGCAGTACTCCCATTTGAATCGACAACTTCCTCCTCCTCGTCCTGAACATCCCTAGCTTTGTCGTACAGAGAACCTAACACCATTAGAACTGATGCCCGAATTACTCTTTTATTTTTCTGTTCTTCATCTGTACATTGAGCGCCCTCAATTCTTCTTAAACACCACTGGATTTTTGCATTTAATTTCTTGTATGCTCCAGACGAAGTGTCTCCCACGAATGTCTCCAACAACCCCTCAATTTCTTTGCATTTAGCCTCCGTTGCTGCCAAATCTTCCGCGAATGTGAAAGGATATTCCTCCTGCGAGAAAGAAATTGCTCCTTCCCTTTCCACACGCAAAGCTGTTCGTAGTGCCTTACGCATCGCGTCTACCGAATCCGACTCTAGCCCTCGAATAGCCATTTCGTATGACAATTCCTCTTGGCTGAGTCTATCTACATCGATTTTCGACATGATTCACTAATAAGCTCACCCGTAAAGAAATAAATAACTACAAGAAAGAGTACACAAGAGAGAAAAAAAAAATTAACCGAACACAAAAAAATATTTCCACGCGATAACCTTCACTTATTAAGGCTGAAAACTCCGAATTGCTTATTAAATCTTTCCTCACTATTTTCCTAACACGTTGGGCGCCAAATATTACGCTTCAAACACGCGGTAACGGTCTTAAAACCGCAATTAAAACCCCTTTGCACCAAAAGGGGGCGAACGAGTCCTTGCCGGCCAAACCCAGAGAAGGGTCGTGGGCGCCAGTGGTTCCTGAATTTAAGGAACCCGCTCTTGCACGATTTACCCCGTCCGAACCACTAAATCGGGGAAATCACTTCTTAACTTATTCGCTTCAAACTATCCTATGCACACGGCAAAAAGGCTGAAATACGTCACAAACATATACAAGACACAGTGTCGTAATGAAATATAAGAAAATGTAATTCGATTAATCCTTATAAACGTTAGAAAAATAAAAATAATAATAATAAATGACTGAGATAAATTCCACTAATGACTAATTCTTTTAAACGAACTGAACTCACTCGAAATATTCCTACTCTTATCTACCTTATTAACTCTAGGGCGCCGCTGGTGCGTTGTCCCACGAAGTCTGTTTTTTTCACTCCTTGCTCAGCTTTTTCGTACGCAATTCCAATATTATCTCCGTCCAGGTTTCTGCCCCCCGGTCTCGTTCCTCGCCGTATAACTCCTTTTTCATCCGCTCCTTTTCTTCAAAACTAACTTCCACTCCGCTCGGCCTCACTTCCAGAATCAAAAGAGACCGTTTTCCTGTCCTTCACCTTCCGCGAAGCCTCTGTTGCGCTTTTTCAACCGCAAAACTCCGTTTCACGGTTCAATGCTCGCTTCCTCCCGGTCATTCGCTCCAGTCTAATAACTTCTCGTACTTCGTTAGCTTTCATTCTCGTTTGATTCGGTGTCCACTTTATATTCACCATCCGACTTTTTAGCATGGACCCAACCCTCGCTGATCTGTCTTATCGACTTCTCGCGGATCGTGCAGTGCTCGTCGATATTGTCGTCGGATGACGTTTCTCGTTGTTGTGACATTTGTGCGGTGTTGTGCTGTATTTCCTGTGTCGTATTTTCCGTGTTAATTGTTTTCTGTGTTTTCCGTGATCGTTCTGTGTTTTCCGTGAGCGTGATCGTGCCCTCGGTGGTAGTTCGTTCCTTCCATTCAACACCGGTTAGGTGTTTGTAACTAAAGTGTTTTCTTCTTTCTCGTTTTAGGGTTGAACGGAACGCAGGACGGAGTCAAAGGTTACGCAGGACGGAGTAACCATCGATGAATGTAAGTATGACATTTTTGTCACAAGGTTTGATGTTGGTGTTCGGTTACGGCAATTGAAGTATTTATGTTTGTTGCGCAGCCAAAGTCTATCTCCCGTAAGTACCTTTTTTTCCATTTCGATAAATTCCTTACTAATCTAGAATACTAACGCTAAACCTAAAACTAATCTACCCTAGTGTTACATTAATGATCCTAATTTCTTCATTTTCCGCCTCTTCTCCGTGGTTACTGAAAACAAATATACTAATATTTCTTACTTGGTTTATTTTTAGGTGCTTGTGCTTAGAGCGTTATTCGCCCCAGGAAAAGTAGAAGACATCAAAAAAAAACAAGCAATTCGGAGGTAAGTAAACTCCAATATAATTCTGAATTCAACAATAATGATTTGCTTTATTTCTTTGCAGGTCGACATATAGTTACGGATGGATCCGTAACAGATTGTTGCGTAAGATAAGAATTTAATTAAATTTTTATTATATTAGTTTTCACCTGTATACAGCAGAGCGGCGATACGATCAACCCATGAGATTTTTTTATAAGAGGAGCCGCCTTAATGTAAAATTTGTATGCTTTTACATGAAAAAACTTATAATACTTACCAAGTCCCATATCGTCTGCAAGGATGCCACCACGTGGCCTCTGTTTCTCTCTCCAATACATCCAGGCTAGTGCATGCCTTTGATGTTGCATTAATGGTACATTTAAGTACTTTGGTTCGTCTGCGAGAACGTTTTCTCCTGGACAGGATTCCAACGATCCGTGAATGTCCTACAATGGATTTAAAGAGGTATATTAAATTAATTTGTATTTCATTTATATATTATTGTATTCGGTTTACGCTACTGATTAATTAAAATTACATAAACATTGAATTAAAATGGCGTATATTCTTATGAGAAGCTACAAATTTGGTGTCAGTGAAATTTCTAATTGTGATTTTTAATTTGAATTTTGAAACTAAAGTGAAGTGGTGAATTTATAATTTAAGATTATAAATTAATTTAAGGAAGGTATATTAGTGTAAGGTGGAAAAATGAGCATGGTATTTGAACTAGCCAATATTTTTTCATATACAAAATATACGTAAATGTAAGACAATATTGATACTGGAGGTAGCGAGCAAGAGAAATGGACAAGGTAAATTTAAGAGATTTAACTATATTTGAGATAAATGGACTATTTATATTTAAGAGATTTAACTTGTTTGAGCTGCAAATACTATTGAAGCAAAGAGATCTTTCATTTAGTGAATCGGTTAGCTGAAGCAATAAAAGCTGAAAATTTTAAAAATCAGGCTTTGGCTGAGGAAGTGAATACATTAAAAGAGAAAAATATTGATTTTGAAGAAAATATAAAAATATCAGATCAGAATATTGATCAGGAACGGATAGAAAATAGTCACTTAAACATAAAATTATTAAGGGAATACAAACGGTCAAACCAAACTAAAATCAAAAAAGACGAATAATAATTTTGTATTCAGTTCACCGTGTACTGCAAACCGGACCGGACGTATTGATCACTATTAAATCGCAGTCAATAAATCAACCAACAATAAGCTGTTTTTTTAGGTGCATGAGAACTTAAAATTATAATACAAGACAGAAATATTGTTGGAATGAGATTTTTTTATTATATTCTGGTAAATAATTTCATGGCATTTATTTTTTAAATATGATTTCCGTCATATGTCCGCCGCGGCTACGAGTTACATGTTCCATTCGATCAGTCCAATTTTTGACTACTTTTCCCAATAAATCTGGCCGTATGGCGTCAATAGTGGCTTGAATATTGGCTTCCAATGCTTCAAGAGTTACTGGTTTGTCGATATAAACGCATGACTTAATATAGCCCCATAAAAAGTAATCCAGAGGCGTTAAATCGCACGAACGAGAGGGTCAGTTAACAGAACCACTTCTGGAAATCAAGTTGTCACCAATTGATTTTGCAATAAATCGATTGTTAAGCGCGCTGTATGGCAAGTTGCACTGTCTTGTTGGAACCAAATGTCGACGATGTTTAGCTGATTAATTTTTGGAAACGAAAATTCAGTCAGCATGGCTCGATAGCGCTGGCCATTCATCATGGACGAAGTGCTCTATGAACTTCGCGAATAGATTTATTTTTTTCAAAGTAAATTTCCACAATTTGAAAGCGTTGTTCTGGCGTTAAACGATTCATGAAGGACTTGCCAAACCTTACTGAACAGAAATGTCAACACAGTTTGACATTCTCAGCTGTCAAACCACAGTTATCGATATCGATAGTTCTCATGCACCTAAAAAACACCCTTTATAAAGTAGTTCCGTTATTTAGAGTATTTCGTCCTTTAACGTGCATTTCATTAGAGACTTTAAAAAATAATTTCTTCCGAAAAAACGCTGAGACATTGAGATCGCTAAATAGAGACAAATTAAAAATGCTCAAAATGTCGGAAAAAATAACAAAAGTGAAAAGTTCCGCAGCATTTCAAAATTGATTTTCTGTACTAGCCAACAGCTCTACCGAGGGCATTGATCCGCCGGCATCATCAACCTTTAGCGATAATACCCCGAAAAAAGTACATATTCCACCTGTTGTGCTTCCAAATCTCGAACCAAGCACAATCAGACTAATAATGTAGACATTGGAAGTAACGGATTGTACTACTACACTGATGTCCCGAGGATTAAACATCAACTCAAAGGCGAGCTAGAAAAGAAGGTACACTTTTACACTCACAATAGCAACGAAAACCGACCTATTAAAATTGTACTCTCGGGTTTGTACGAAAGCGAATTGCACAAACTAGGAGTCAACTGCTGCGACGTCAAAATTTTTAATCTTAACCAAAAATATTATGACAAGCAAGCGATGTATGCTTTACTTTGATAAAGGTACTATCAAAATTGTCGATCTTCGTAAGATTAAATCCGTTATGGGTATTGCCGTAATTGCCAGTTATATTGCCACGGCTCTTCCAACTGCTATCTACCTACAAAATGCCTCATCTGTGGCAAACCCCACAACCATTCCGAATGTCCAACCATGGGTCCAGAGAACAGCGTCTGTGCGAACTGTGGTGGAAATCATATTGCGAGCCACCCAGACTGCAGTAAGCAAGTCGAATACATTAGCATAAAAAAACAAAAACAAGCGAAATGTAAACAGAATAGTTCCAGCCTTCAAAATCATAGCTGATGATTTTCCTGCCCTTCCACCTAGAAGAATAGGAACTACATCAAACATCGCAGTTTCATCAACTAACACTAACTCTAATAATAATTCTTATAGAAATAATTTGTTAAACATAAATACGAGTACTAACGCCAATACTAGTCGAAATGGTTTGTTATTCACTTCTAGTGAACTAATATCGCTCTCGAGTGAACTAATCTCGAATCTGTCTAAATATCAGTCAAGACAGATCAATTCAATGTCGTAATCGAATTAGCTGCCAAGTTTCTGTATGGATAATAACAGAACTAATATTAAATCGCGCAAAGTATACGCAATAAAACAGTTGAAACGTTTGATTTTTTGAAATCGAACAATATTGATATTCTAATCGTTACAGAAACTTGGTTACGTCCAATGGATGCTTTACGTCCAATGGATGCTTATCAGCGATCCGTGTTATAAAGTTTATAAAAGTGATAGACTTGATCGCTCCGGTGGCGGTTTCGCAATTTTGGTTCGGAACAACATAAAACATACTCCATTTATACTCTATAATTGAAACGTTTGCATTGAAATATCGGACCCAAAAATTAAAATTATAGCAGCTTATTTTCCTGGTACGAAACTGAACCGAGGGAAACTTAATCTATTTAAGAACGATATAAAACTTATTTTTAAAATCAATATTAGCGCCATTATCTGTGGTGATGCGGGTAATATACTCTTCGAAAAAATAACCAAGTCCAATATAGCCATCCATCCTCCCTCTGGCCCCACTTACTACCCGCAAAAAGGCAGATGTTCAACACTAGACCTGCTGATAAGTAACGGTCTCACCGCTCTCTCTCTCTTGCCCCATAACAGTAAACGACCTGTCCTTAACTCACTTGCCTGTTTGCTTTTCAATTCTGCTCGATGAACCATTGCCAAGTAGTAAATACTCAAGACCTTGCTACTCAAAATCCAACTGGTCGAAGTACAGACGACTGCTCAAAAAAGATTTCGGCAATATCAAACTAAACCTTTCATGGTTCAATATCTAACCAATAAAATAATCGAAGCTGCTGAAACCAATACCCCCTACTACGTAGTACCTGACTTCTCTATGAAAATAAATAATAGCATTAAACTACTCATTCAAAGAAGAAATACTTTAAGAAGACAATGGCAAAGAACCAGGTGTCGCTCAAAAAATTTTGGCAACTAAATAAAGTATTTAGAAAGGGTCGTAGTAACATGCCACCTCTAAAAAGTAATAACACAGTTATTTGCGAAGACAAAGAAAAAGCAGAACTGTTTTTTCTAAATATCACATAACTTCGCAAGGTATGGGAGATATAGACACAGATAGAATAGTAAAAGAAACTTTAGAAAATTCGGTAACGCTCAATTCACTTGAATCTATTCAGTCAGTGCTCAGTAAACCCAGAGAAATCAAAAACATCCTGAGAACTATTAAAACCAAAAAAGCACCTGGTTTTGACGGCGTGCTGGCATGCATGATCAAAAACCTTCCACCGATTTCAATCATATACAGTGGATGCCGCTTATTGTAATCACTTTGGGACCGGCCATAAACAATAACATTAACCGGATGATAACAATAGACGAAGGGGAAAATTTTTCTTATTTATATTCCTACGCTTGAATATAGATTGCTCGAAGCATCTAATATTATTTTTTTTATTTATTAAAAGTTATTTACAACTCTAGCTTCAATGTTTCACAAAGTTACAGAGAATATGAAATACTGTTTCCTCTTCCTCCTCATCCAGGCAGCTTCTAAAGAAAGTCGTTTGAAAAGAATCGCCCTTCTTTTAGCATGCCGGCTTATAAGACAGTGTCTGGTCAGGACACTTACTGTGGTGCTGATTCTCTCCCTTTTTAGCAAATTCAGCATTGTACAGCGTTTTAGATCCAGCTTCGGTTATATCTGTCAGCTCAGCGCGCCACTTCTATTAAACTGTCTCGAAAACTTACTCGAAGTTGAACTCATTCCGTTGAACGAGATCAGCATCAATAGTTTTCAGAAGCTACGAAAAGACTGAAATTTCTCATAGTAATCTATGATATGTATCGCCTTGTGTTTACATAAATGTAAAAACAAGAGCAATCATCTTTAATTTTGATATTGTTTTTATTTTGCCTTTTTGATCACATTCACATGAAGAAAAAAGAGGAGCGATTAAGAATACAGTCACAAAACTTGTAATGTTGTATGAAAAGCTGGCCCGAATGATAACATAAAGCGAATTTTTATTCCAATAAGCGATGAATTTCGTTTGTGGAAAATGGAACTAACTTGTTTTGATAACAAAATGCGGCTTATAACATTATCCGCGATTACTATAAGCGGCATCTACTGTACTTGAATTTTATTTATAATTGCTGCTTAAAGATCGGTTATTTCCCCAATATCCTGGAAAGTGGCAACAGTATCACCTATCCCCAAACCAGGAAAAGATCCCACTAAAGCGCAAAGCTATCGGCCAATTAGCCTGCTCCCAATCCTAGGAAAAATATTTCAAGAAATCATAGTGAAACGCATAATTAGTACGAGCGAGTACTTCAACATAATTCCTAATTTTCAATTTGGATTTCACGCGAAGCATTCCACTACACATCAGCTTCTTAGAGTGAAGTCTGAGATCCATAAAGCTGTACGCTCCAAAAAGTCCGTAGGTATGGTAATATTAAATATCGAAAAAGCTTTCGATTCCGTATGGCACGATGGTCTGGTATCCAAACTTATAAATTTCTCCTTTCCAATATATCATACATAAGCAATATAATTAAATCATTCTTAGCAAACAGAAGTTTCTCAGTCAAAGTTAAAGGAAAACATTCTAGTCCTAGGTTTATCCCTGCGGGTATGCCACAGGGATCATGCCTCAGTCCAACCTTGTACAATATTTATACTTCTGATGTCCCAAAACTCCAATATTGTGAACTTGCCGCATATGCTGATGATACAGCCATACTTTCTGCTGGCTCGGACCAAAGATATTAGAATATCTTTATATTAGATGTCCCAACCAATATAAAATGAATCAATAAAGCTTTACGATTGGCAAACAAACTCTGGTGGCTATTAGAGCTTTCTATACTAATATTTGTAGTCCACTGTAAACATGAATCCGAAAGCTCTGTTTTATATTGTTTAGAAAGTCAACGTCACCGATTCCGAAATCTGTCAATTTCAATAAAACAGGATCTTTACATTTATTTGTTATTATTAACTAGTTAAGGAACAATTTAAGTTTAATATTTAACATCGGGTTAAATATTCGTGCTTTCACCTCCCGGTTGAGCTGTAGAGACGGGCGTGGCGAAGGTATTCGGTACCAACAAAACTAAATGTCACAGGACAACAGGACTTGGGCGCGATTTTGCAGAAAATTTCGACAACCTGTCGCAACCGGCGTCGGATCAACCAGCCTCACTCCTCGACAGTCCAGTAGCATAAGAGGCTTCAGTCATCGTGTTCCATTTCGAGGAAACCTCGTTTCCTGCAAACGCTCACTCGTTCTCCATACCAGCGTTGCAGTATTTTGTCCAATTGGCCTAATGTTGGTACTGATTTTCTTGAATAAAGTTCCATGACCCTCTACTTAATGGCATGCGCCAACGCTGCTCCTTGCTCAAGTTTTCGGGCTGAATTCTGTGCGGGTCGGTTCTCAGGTGTTGGTAACGTTACCGTGTCTTTAAACGCGGACCTTCATCCGCTCTAGTGCCAATTCTTCCTATCAGCAAAAGAACTACTTCAAAATGAAAAAAAAACTAATTTATTGAGCCAAACGTAAAGCAAATTACCTTCGCAGCCTTCGAGCCTTGCGGGCCTTCGCTATTCTAAACGTAACAAGTGTTTTAAACTAATGAAAATTTCTAAAGAAACACCTTTTTTAATGTTTGTTATGCCATGACCATCGGCGAGAAGTCTTAGATTTTATGTTGTTGGTTCTTCTGCGCAAGAATTGTTAATGGAAAACGAAAGAGTCAACAAATTTAAAGAGAAATTCTAGACTGAGAATATTAAATCAGTAATAACAATATTTTGATATACTATCACATAGAAGTCCTTCAAACACATGTATGCTTCAGCCAGGAACTTGAAGTCTTTGAAAAAGGAAAGTTTTATAGGTATTAAGTGATTTGCTATCTTCCTACAGTTTCAGAAATACTGGCATGTTTAGCTATCGTTTGGTGGCTACTTGAAGGAGAAGGTCATTATTCGCATTTTTAATTCAGTACGTAGATATTTTGGTATATCACTGATTGACAAATTTTTATTTTAAGGAATTTTGTATGGCAGCTAACTAAAGGTGTGAACCGATTTGGCCATTGAACCTGGCCCTGCAAATTCGAGCAAATATTCATATTCTAAATTCGTATGTTCAGAAAAGAAGAATTGGGGTATTTGGCTACAATTGAACAAAACTACTATAAACACTAAATTTTCATAGGCTGAGAAGAACAATTCATTCTTGTAATTTATCTAACGAATTAAATGATCATAGAAACGCTGGTTTCATTTGAACGTTGAATTTTTAGAACATTCCAGGAAATGAACAAAAATATCTTGAAATTTAACGATTATCATGTTAAACTAGCACTATGAATATTACCGCCATACCATATTCACATATGTATATAGCTAAAAATGATGTCCCATTGACAATCCGATACAAAAAACCTGCCTTTGATTGATTATTTGTTGTTAGTTGACGAGCTTTCACTCCAACATACAGTGGGTCACAACATAAATTCTAAAACTTTGCAATAGCCACCGGAGTTGGGTCGCCAATCGTAAAGCTTTTCAAATTGATATTGACATGCTTGGGACATCTGATATTTTCTACTGTCTTTGCTCGGACCCACTTGAAATAATAAATAACTCACAAAGCCAACTGGGAAAAAATATCCGATTATTATACGAAGTGGAAAATAAAATTAAATGCATCAAAAACACAATGCATATTTGTAACGAAACGCTCTTCGATTCTTACCAGCTCCAACCTCAACATCTTTGGCGAGCCAATAAACTGTTAAAAAACAGTTAAGTTCCTGGGTATCCATTTTGATTCTAAATTAAAGCCTCCGTTATAATGGTTCCGATCCGATCCGGCAACGTCGGAGGAGAAAAATTTCAAGGCACAATGATTCCGTTCCGACATTCGTCAAAGTGACATTATCGAGGTGTAATTTTGAATTTTAGTGAGGCGAAAGAGGTGGTGAAATACAATAATTCAACTCTTAGCATCGGAACGGATAGAAGTTGAAAGTTGGTCAACTTTACCCCTCCGTTTCGTGTCTCGGCTAATCAACGGAACGATTGTGACTAGTCGTTCCGAAGTTCCCTTTAGATGTGTGTCGGATGGAGAAACTCAACACTGTCCGTTTTCCGGATCGGAACGATTATAACTGAGGCTTAACTTTTCATCACCACATTGATCAGACTATCTCCTCTATTTCTAAAAACATTCCAGTTATGTACCCATTTAATCAATAGAAAATCCCAGTTGTCCCAAGAAAATAAGCTGCTCTTATACAAATCAGTTTTTATACCAATCCTCACATATGCCGCTCCGGTTTGGGAAAGTTGTGCTGAAAAAAAATTGCAAATAATTCAAAACAAGTGTTTGAAGATTATATTAAGTGAACCCTGGCACATGTCTACTCGTCTTCTACACAAAAAAGCAAAATTGAAATTAATAACATAGTAAACAGATTTAAAAACCGACGTGAAAATTGCGACATCCCCACGATAGCTTCCATTAATGAATTATTGTTATTTTAGTTTTAGTTTAGTTTTTAGTTTTAGTTCAATTTAATTTTTAGTCTATTAAAGGTTTTTTTATTAACTTTTCCTTACAAATTATGTATAGTATTGTATGTATTCTTAAAAGTGTACATAAAATTTTATCTGCTCAGTGCTTACTGTCTATACCAAAGTTGTAAAGACATTACGTCTAAACTTTAAATGAAAATTAATTGAAATATCGAACTGTATTTAAATTTAAGAAATAAATATATCTACAGGGTGTAACTAGTACTGAGGTTCAAACGAAACTCCCGTTTTTGCACCGTTAAGGAGATAGCGCGATTTTAAGGACGAAGGATTTTCATCGTACCTGTGATCACTGTTTGATCTTTAACTTCTGCTGTACTTAGCGTAACGTAATAATTCTGGGCTCGTTGGAAAGGACACAAATTCTTCTTTCTAATTGCTATCAACTGTGTCAATCAGTGTTATACTTTTTGAGAAAAATTCATTTAAATGACACAAAAATAATAAAAAATTAAAAAAAAATACAAAAAAGTCCTGTTTTCTCCAAGAAGGACCTGATTAACCACCAAATTTTATTACATTTTCGGAAAGCCCATAAAATTTCACTATACGTTTGATACGACAGAATTTCTTCATATTTGCAACAACAAGTGAGTTCCCTGCACATGTTGGAAATACTGCTAAATATAGAATTTACCGCAAAACAGATGCAGTAATGAGCAACCATGTTAACAACACACGTATTGCTCTTATGTGTGGAAATTATGTTACAGGTAAGTAAAAATATGACAACTAATTAGATAGCGTCCATTTAAGTAAATTAACTAACATCCATTTAAGTTAATTAAGTAATATCCATTTAAGTAGGGCGTGAAGTTTACCTGCTCCCTTAAGAAACAGGAATGACTTCGTCCTACGTAGATTTTTCTGCGATAAAAGCATCGGGAGGAAGCAGCAGCAAACAGAATGTCATAGACATCATTACGAGCAACATGGCAAGCAATAGGAGGTCTTTTACAACGGAAGAAATGGCAGACATGCACTTCGTGTATGGGTTGTGCGACGGGAATTCTAGGCGAGCCGAAAGAGTTTACCGGGAACGGTATCCGGACAGATCTCGGTACCCCCATTATCGGATGTTCATCAGCATTCATCGGAACCTTCGTGAACGAGGTACACTGCAGCCGTGGCGGGAGACACAACATCCAGGACGGCGACACTTGGTACCTGTGGCCACGGAGGAGCGCATACTGCGCATCGCGGCTAGGGACCCCACGGTAAGCACCCGGCGCATCGGCCATCGATTAGGCATCAACCACATGCAAGTGTTCCGAATTCTGCAAGGAGAAGGACTGTATCCCTATCACAATACACCGGTGCAACAACTGTTGCCCGGTGATCGTGAACATCGGCGAGACTTTTGTCGTATCATGTTACTGAGAGCAGACGAACATCCAGCGTTTTTCGGAAGAATTCTCTGGACCGACGAATAGCAATTCACACGCGATGGCATACGAAATTTCCACAATATGCATGTGTGGGCACGTGACATAACCGCGATGTTGGAAACGCTCCTGATTTCGGCAAAAACAAAGCCGTTTTTTCGCAACCTGTATACTTTGCATCAGGCCGCTCAAATAACAACAATGTTGGACGGAGATACTGTGCTGATAAAGATAGACATTCCCCTGCCAGACCCGACTGTCTACTCGATGCAAAAGGTGTACTACCTACCATCAAATTTCAACGATCGGTGGGACCTGATGCTTCAAATTCGAAAACCCTACATGGATATCCCAGAGGGATTATTCGGGGTGCACGAGCGTAGCATACAATGTCACAACGCCCATGTTCGTATGCCGCCACAATGGACCGATACTTACCAATGGCAACCCTGATTGTTTGGTTGAATTGTTGCAGCACTCCCCGTCAGCATCAGTCAGCTGCGCAGTTCCAGCAACAGACGGAGTGATAATGAAGATGGAGGCCAGTAATCAGTGGCTTTTCAAGATGAAAGCTTCGTTCATCCTAACAGTTGCATACCAGGGTGAACACTTTATCGCGAATTTAACCGGATTGGGTTATCTGAAACTAATGCAACCCTGTGAAGTCAGCAACAGGGAGTTGAGGCTACCATACGAGAAAACGCTATTCACCACAACAGAATATAAACAGCCAAGGGTAACTTTTACGGAGTTGTCGGACGCCCTGAAGCAAAGTTTGGCGTCTTTCGACATGTCGTGTCCGGTCCAGAAGCCTAGGAAGCAATTGCAATTGCCCTTCTACAGGTAGTCGATGTAGATCACACCTTGTGAATCCCAGAAAACGGTGGCCATCACCTTTCCGGCCGATAGGACAGTCTTCGCCTTCTTCGGAACACGTTCGCCGGGTGAAGTCCACTGTTTCGACTGTCCCTTGGTCTCTGGTGTGTACCAGTGGATCCATGTTTCGTCGACGGTCACGAAACGACGCAGAAACTCCTTCGGATTGCGCTTAAGCAGCGTCAAACACTGCTCTGAAGTGGTCTCACAGTTGCGCTTATTGTCCGGATTGAGGAAACGCGGCACCCATCGCGCCGACAGCTTTCTCATGCCCAAAATTTCATGCAGGATATGACCCATGCGGTCTTTTGAGATGCCTACTGTCTCAACTATCTCGCGCACCTTCAATCGGCGGTCTGCCAATACGAGATCGTGGATTTTTGTCACGTTATCCTCCGTGGTAGCCGTTTTCGGGGCACCTGGGCGTGGCTCATCAAAAACCGACGTGCGACCACGTTGAAACTCGTTAAACCAATTTTTGACGGTCGCCATCGAAGGAGAAGAGTCACCGTACACAGCATCCAAGCGCTCTTTGATTTCGCTGCGCGATTTCCCTTCCAAAAACAAGAATCGAATCACCGACCAATATCGCTCTTTTTCCATTTTTCTAAAATCCGCGGACACGCCCGCTTCCACACAAGGTCAAAACAAAACTACGAGTCCGATTCGGCTGAAATTGAATATACTACACGATAGTAAATTTCTCTAGCGATAGTGACGCCATCGGGCGGTGAGGCTAAGTACTTATCGGACCGCCCGCGTATGTACGCAGCTTTTGTAGGTAATAATATGGCTCATAAAAAAATAAAATTAAAATGACATTTTTATAATGGGGTTTTCTGAGAAAAACTACATTGATCACTGAATTTTTAGGGTTGACGTAGCAAAAATCTGTGTTTTCGAGTTAATATCTCAAGATTGGGTGCAGTTACAATTTAGACTGTTACATCAAATGAAAGGTAATTCTATTCCCTAAAAAACGAGTTATAACACTTTGCATTGTGATTATTCGTTTTTAAGATATAACGTTTTAAGTGAGTGAGGGTACCTGTCAAAAACACTTTGCTTAACCACCCTGTATCTCCACTGTTATTGAAAATTGACCCACCCTGTAGAACAATTTTTTTTTCCAAATATATCAAGGAATAACCCCTTACAAGGTGGCGGACGGAGTGCCAAACACCCTGTATACCTGAGCAATTTCGGAAGTCGATTTTCCTGAAAGTACACAGTTTATCTCATCCAGGCATTAAAGCAAAAGTTAAATTAATGTCACAAAAGTTCATTTGGCCCTCTATTTGTAAAGAAGCCTTTGGAGTTGGACTAAGCAATGTACAGAGTGTCAGAAGGCTAAAATTTCAAGGTATATCAAAATTCCTTCCGGTAATTTCAAGATGGTTTCAGAAAAATTTGAAACAATTCACATCGATATTTTAAGACCTTTACCGTCGTCAAACAATTATAGTTTTTGTTTAACAATAATCGACAGATTTTCTAGATGGCCACAAGCTTTTCCTATAATGGATAGTAGCACAAAAACAATAGCTTCTGTATCAGTTAAAGAATATTTTTCACAGTATGGGATTCCAAATACTATCATTACCGATGAAGGAGCTCAATTTGAATCAAAATTGTTTTCTGAATTACCATTTGATTTTATGCAAGATAATTTGGATTCCAAATTAGTGCATATTCATGAGGTTATCCAAAATCTTAGAATAAATGTGTCTCTAGTTGAACCAAAACCATCTTTACGTCATTCCCAACAAAACACTTTTGTTTTCAAAAATCTAATGGACTGTTCTCATGTTTTCGTTACTAGTGAATTAAATAATTTATCTTTAAAAACTCCATTCGAAGGTCCATATTTGGTACTTGAACGTAACCCAAAATTTTTATCTGTGTTAATTAATAACAAGCAACGTAAAATCTCCATCGATAGATTGAAACCATGTTTTACACAGTCGATTAAACCTCCAGTTCAATCTTTAAAAAAGGTGAATTTTGAACATCTTTCGGAAGAGAACAAATAAATTAAAAAATAATTATTTTAATCCGGTATCAAGAAAACTTCGCTTTCTCTAGGAGAGGAGTATGTAATGGCGTTAAGCATTATTTTCGCCACTGTCAATTTGGGTTATTTCTGACGACTTTGTAGACATATTTTTAGTATCAATCGAAGTCGGCGGCGAATTTAATGTAAATAGTATAATAATAGAAGTTAATAGTTAATTTTTATCAAATGTGTTCAAGAACCGAAATACATTATTAATTTCATTTCAATTGAAATGATTCAAGATTATTTAATTCTCGATTCTATTAGTGATCAATCCACGTGATCATAAAGGCAATGACCAGCGAGCATATTAATTGATCAGCGGATATAATTCATGTTAGCATAAAGCAATAAAATTACCTTTATGCTAGCATTGCAATTATTCGTCCGATCTACCTTTGCACCGCACATGCTACCATTGATTTGCAATATTAGCATAAAATTAGTATATAAGTTGTAAAAAACATTTTATAAGTCCAGTTACAAATAAAGTTATTAAGAAAGTTATTTTCATTCTTAACATTGGTCCGTCGAGACAGTCGAACCCGTCGACTATATAGAATACAGTCCCAGTTTCCCAGTAACCCAATATCCGCCCATTCCATTCTAAATTTTCTAACAGGTTATTTTCTTGGACGAAAAATGGACCCTTTGGCAGCACAGCAGATCGAATGCTATGACGAGATGATGCGGCTGAAGCAGAATATGAAGAAAGACTCTGACAGCAGGAAGACGAAAAACTACCTTACAACACGTCTAACTGCACTTGAAGATCTTTGGGCGGAATTCGAGGGAAGAAATAACACTATGGAGGAGATGATGACCGTCAACCCACAGCACGAGTACTTTCAGAAGCAATACTTTAAGCTTGTGAAAGATGTCTACCTCGCCCTTCGGGAACACCTACTGCTGAAGATGGGTGAAATTTCGATTTTGGAGCAGCAAACGACTCAAACGCAGTCTGACGAGGCTGTGAAAAACTTCAAAACTACCATTCCATCAACTTCTGCAAAACAGCCTAAAGGAGAGATAACTGGAGATGGTATTCAACACCTAAAGCTACTGCGAGTACAGCAAGAACATTTGCGGTTGCTTTCTCGCCTACTTGATTGTTCTGATACAATCGCACCGAACCAATCAAGATTCTTCTACCAGCAGAAACTCAACGCCATGCAAGTCTACTGGGAGAAGATATCAGCAAACCATTCTGATATTATCGCCGACCCGGACGAAGTATTCTCCGTATATCTTGAACAAAAAATATACGAGGGAATAGAAGATAAATATCAAGATGTCATAATAAAGCTGCTAGAACGTTTGGAAACTCCACAACATCAACATACTGATGTTAAGCTGCCACGTTTAACGTTACCGGTGTTTGAGGGAGACTACTGTACGTGGACATCATTTTCTGACATATTTTCTCGACTTATCCATACGAATAAAAGTCTAGGAAATGCGGAGAAAATGCAGTACCTCAAAACACACGTTAAAAAGGATGCTGCAAACCTTCTTCAACATCTTTGCATTTCTGATGCAAATTACGAAGCTGCGTGGAAACTCCACAATGATAGATATAATAATCAGAGGAAACTGATCGCAACCCAAGTACAAACCTTGCTGAATCAACCAAGATTGGATCACGAATCGGCTGTGAACATCAGGAAACTTAACGATACCACTAAGGAGTGGCTACATGCCTTAGACAATATCGGAATTGATACGACAACATGGGCTCCGATCATAGCACACATTGTCATTCAAAAACTTGACTATGAATCCCATAAATTGTATGAACAAAACCTACGTGCCTTTGTTCATATTGTCAGGAAAACCACAAACTACACTCCTGTCCGAAACTGAAATCATTAGACGTTCAACGCAGAAAAGAGTTCATCAAGAAAAATAAGATTTGCTTCAATTGTCTCGGCCATCCAGCTGGGGAAAAGTGTTACAGCAAATTTAAATGTTCCATCTGTCAACAATTGCACCACACGATGCTCCATTTGGAACTACCAAAAGACGCTAAACCAAATCCAGTCGAGATCAACTCACATATGGCAAAACGCAGTTGCAGTGTATTATTAGCAACCGCGCTTGTAATTGCGAATGCAGCTGACGGCACAAAGAAGTATCTACGCGCTCTTATAGACCAGGGCTCCCAAGGGTCATTCATTACTGAAGAAACAGCCCAGTTACTCGCCTTACCGAAGACAAAGGAACACGCAGAAATCTCTGGTCTAGGACTAACAAAAGCAGGAATAACCGAGATTCCCATCTAAGTTTACACTGATGGCATACGTATTGCCGAAACTGACTAAATTCCTACCTGACAACAAGGTGAACCTTAATATCGAGGATAAATTTTGGCAGAATAATATGATAGCAGATCCAACGTATGGTACTCCAGGTCCAATAGACATGCTATTGGATGCTGACGTATATTCATCGATAATACAAGATGGTCTACAAAATATTCAACCATCAGTATTGGCCCAAAATACAGCGTTTGGATGGATCTTCTCTGGAAACACGGATTGCCTTCCATCAAAACAAATTAATATAACGAGCATGGTGTCCAATATCGAACTTAACGACATTATGAAAAAATTCTGGACCTTGGAAGAGGTGACCACAATCACCACATCATCCGAAGAAGAGCAACAATGCGAAAAACACTTTGAAAAAACGCACACACGTAAAAGGGATGGAACTTACACAGTACGAGTTCCATTCAATAAGAATCACGAAGAACTAGGCAACTCAAGACAGAAGGCTCTTGCGAGATTACTTCAAATCGAAAGGCGTTTCGAATCCGACAAAAAACTGGAAACATCCTACAAGGGATTCATGAAGGACTACCTCCACAGGAAACACATGATGCCAGTAACTCTACCATCGAATGACTGCTATTATATACCCCACCATGCAGTACTGAAGGAAGACAGCACCATGACGAAACTCCGTGTTGTTTTCGATGCCTCCATGAAGTCCAGCTGCGGACAGAGCCTCAATGATATTACACATATAGGTCCAAAACTACAAAATAACCTGGCTGAAATATTATTACGATGACGCCTTCATCGATACATACTTACTGCCGATATTGAGAAAATGTATCGGCAGATACAGATCAACCCCGCTGATCAAAAATTCCAAAAAATACTTTGGAGGTTCTCCACTAAGGAACCCATAAAGGAATACTACTTGACGACCGTCACTTACGGAACAGCGTCTGCCCCGTTTTTAGCCCTAAAAACGATGCGGCAGTTAGCGAAAGACGAGAAAAATACATTTCCAAATGCATCTCAGATCCTCATAAACGACTTTTATGTGGATGATCTGATGACAGGAACAAACACGCTGCGTGAAGCAAAACAACTCCAACAGGACCTCATAAAACTTCTTAACAAGAGAGGTTTTAAACTACGGAAGTGGACGAGTAACTACACTAATAGCCGATTTACCTGAAGATATGGTTGGCGCAGAAATACGAGAGATACATGATGGCAATCCCATCAAAACGTTGGGCATAAACTGGCTGCCAGGAAATGACATGTTCCAGTTTCGTATCAATTTGACTGACCGAACGCCTACAAAGCGCACTATCTTATCAACAATTGCCAAAATCTTCGATCCACTCGGTTGGCTTGCTCCAGTTATGATTTTCGCTAAAATACTGATGCAGGATTTGTGGTTATCAGATATTACTTGGGACCAGCCTCTATCTACTACATTCTCAAATAAGTGGCAACGATTCGAAGAAGAACTTTCATCGATAGGAAATATCTCTATACCCAGATGGATCCACTATACTACCTACAATCAAGGAGTAGAAATTCATGGCTTCTGCGACGCTTCGGAGAAAGCATACCCCGCTGTTATATACACAAGAATAATAACAGAACATGGTGAGGTCAATATTACTATGTTAACTTCTAAAACTAAGGCAGCTCCCTTGAAAAAGACTACTACCATACCACGACTTGAACTTTGCGCTGCACAGCTGTTAGCACGACTTCTTACTATTGTGAAAAAGGCATTGAACATACAGACTTCAGCCATATTTGCCTGGTCGGATTCAACAGTCGCTCTAGCGTGGATAAAAAACAGAACGAAGAGATGGGGAACTTTTGTCATGCATAGAGTATCCGAAATTCGATCAGTCACCAACACTGATGACTGGAACCACGTAAGCACTGATGACAACCCAGCTGACTGTGCATCGCGTGGATTATATCCTTCACAATTGAAAGCACATTCATTGTGGTGGAATGGACCATCATGGTTAGTACAAGCCAAAACCCAATGGCCTACGTTTCAAGGCACCTTTGACACGAATATTGAGCAACGTAAGCACTTAGCAGCACATACAGCAGCACCTACAGCAGCCTTGGACAGTTATTTCCTACGACTTCGATCTTCAAACTTACGAACAACAACAAGAATATACGCCTACATATTACGCTTTCTAAAAAATTGCCGTCAAACTAAAACCAACCGCACCAATGGCGCTCTCACCACAGAAGAAATCTTGCAAGGAATGCAATGCATAACGTACCTTGTGCAGAGGGAGGAATTTCCGGACGAAATTAAAGTGATGGGAAAAGGAAAACATCTACCTCATACGAGCAAACTAATTTCATTAAATCCATTTCACGGAGTTCTGAGAGTCGGTGGAAGACTTGAGCACTCTACACTACCTTACAACGAAAAAAATCCCATCATTCTCCCGCATTCTCATCAGTTCACGACACTTACCATTCGAGACGCTCATATTCAAACCTTACATGGAGGGAATCAAGCTACACTAGCTTATATTAGACGAAAATACTGGATAATAGACGCAAGGAACGCTGTTAAAAAGGTGATACACCAATGTGTTTCATGTTCCAGACACCGGGCAGCCCTGTCACAACAAATGATGGCAAACTTACCAGCCGCTCGAGTGACCCCATCCAAGCCTTTCACGCATACCGGAATTGATTATGCAGGACCGATACAGTTACGACTATCCAAAGGACGTGGGACAACGTCGTATAAAGGATATATCGCAGTATTCGTTTGCTTTGCTACCAAAGCCATACATATTGAAGCTGCAAGCGACCTATCTTCAGACGCGTTTATCGCGGCTTACAAACGATTTGTTTCAAGAAGAGGATTATGCACGGACATCTACAGCGACTGCGGAACCAATTTCGTCGGAGCAAATAAAGAGATGAACAAACAATTCGAGGCTGCCGTGCAACAATCTCTAGAAGCAGCAAGGCCATATCTAATCAATACTGGCACACAATGGCACTTTAATCCACCTGCAGCACCTCACTTTGGTGCCCTGTGGGAAGCTGGAGTAAAATCTGTCAAACACCACTTAAAACGAATTATTGGAGATACCTTGCTCACGTACGAAGAACTTGCGACTACATTATGCCAGATTGAAGCATGCTTAAACTCAAGACCACTGTGTCCACTGACATCAGATCCAAATGAGCTCATGGTACTAACTCCTGGGCACTTTCTGGTTAGATCGGCACTGACTGCACCTCCAGAACCTATTTCCTTCGACACACCGTTGCACAGTATTACTAGATGGAAACTAGTGAATAAACTGAAACAAGACTTTTGGCGTGTTTGGTCAACCGAATATCTTTCACGATTACAACAACGTCCAAAATGGCAAAATCCACAGGAGAACCTAAAGAATGGTGATCTGGTAATTGTTAAGGAGCCAAATACACCGCCTACCAAGTGGCCTATGGCGCGGATTATTGAAACGCATCCCGGGACAGATGGACTAGTAAGAGTTGCTACTGTTCAAACCACAGGAGGAATTCTGAAGAGACCCATTGCAAAGCTTTGCAAATTTCCCGTGGACATCGCTATCCAAAAGGAAACCATGCCAGGAGACCTCGAACCAGATCTTATAGAGATAAAAAAAGCTGTGCCTCCGCTACAAAATCCGCTAAGTATACCAAAGGAAAGCAGCGTAAAACGACCGAAACTACGGATTGCACCAACCAACATACCACCACGGAAACAAGCAAAACCTTCAACCTTGGTTTCATCCCTATTACTGTTAAATTGCGTGCTACCGATATTAAGCATGAACTTGCAAGGCGACCATATCCTACCAACTGCTACTTCCATCACTGACATCAAGATCACAACATTTAAGCACAACCCTGGTCTATACTTTGAAAACGTGGGAAGAATAAACATAATCAATAATAAATGGTCTACGATAATATACCTAAATCTAACGGGATACTACGAACAACTCCACGGATTCACCACTTGTGTGGAAAAACTAGAGAAATTGTGTGGTCAGATGACCACCTTCAACTATTACTGTCAATCGATCCTGATTGAATTTCAACATAACTACGAAGAAATACTCAACAACGACATCCTTCTACATAATCGGGTCGATGATACTCGACATAGAATTAAACGAGCCCCGTTAAACATCATAGGTTCTATACAAAGCAGTCTCTTTGGCCTATTGGATCAGGATAGAAGGAGAACTCCAAAAGGTCCAACAAAATGAGAAATATCTGTTGCAGCTGGCCCAGAATCAAACTTCAATCTTCGATGGAACTGTTAACATATTTCGGAAGTCAATACATGACATAGAGGATCAATTTAAGGTGTTTGAACAACACATGGCCAATAGCATCCACGCACTGTCAAAAGAAATCAAAAGCCAAGAGCTGAGACAAACATTTTCCCTAATGACCGAATATGTCACGCTCATCATGAACAAGTTCGAGAAAGATCAAAAAAAACTAATCGAGTTAGTTGTTACTGCAAATGACGGAAAACTCAGTCCGTTCCTAATAACGCCAGTACAATTATTGAAACAGATACAAATCATTCGGCATCATATACCAACGTCTCTATTAATTCCTGGAGAAAAAGATAGTGAACCACTGCTATCCTTTTATCGGCTAACAACAGTTCAAAGTCGACTGGTAAACAAAATTATTATCTTCAAAATGACCGTCCCACTCTTGAACGATGAAATATTTCAACTTTTCAAACTACACCCAGCACCAACTACATATGGAAGTGAGCTCATATTTATCGAACCATCCAGTGAGTTCATCGCTGTAAACCTTCACCGGGACTCATATTATCCATTATCAAGGATTGATCTAGAGCAATGTTCTGAGCGAGAATCTCAGAAATTCATTTGTAAACAGGATCATCCTATATATCGAGAAAACTCTCATGGAAACCAATGTGAAATTGGCTTATTAAACCACAAGCCGTTTACAAAGCTACGATGTACTATTCGAACTACCAGAGCCGTATTATATTTTCACCAACTTCAAGACGCCAACAAATGGATATTCTTTACACCAAACGAAACTGTAATCACAGCTGTATGCAACCATAAACCATTCACACAACAGCTACAAGGCAGCGGAATTTTGGCATTAGGTCCGAACTGCGAGATCAAAACCTCATCCGTTCTTCTTAGATCACAAACATCATTCACAGCAAGCATGGACAAGTCATTTCTTCCACCCAGGAATCTAGCATCCATATTGATGAACGTTGATGGTTCACCTGCAACTAAACTGTCTTTCACAGACACACTCAACACCCAGGAGCTGGATAGGATTAAGACTTCATCTCCGACCTTACAACTTCCAGAGGATCTAAATATACACCACGTGCATCACTACATCGTGAACTACTTGATAGTTGCCCTGATATTAGGAGTCACAGTGTACATAATCTACACTAAAAGGTCTAAAACAGCAAATTTCACCGTAAAACCCGTCAAACCCGATACCAGCGAAAAAATCCATACTACACATTGCTCCCGGGGAGGATGATCAATCCACGTGATCATAAAGGCAATGACCAGCGAGCATATTAATTGATCAGCGGATATAATTCATGTTAGCATAAAGCAATAAAATTACCTTTATGCTAGCATTGCAATTATTCGTCCGATCTACCTTTGCACCGCACATGCTACCATTGATTTGCAATATTAGCATAAAATTAGTATATAAGTTGTAAAATACATTTTATAAGTTCAGTTACAAATAAAGTTATTAAGAAAGTTATTTTCATTCTTAACAATTAGGAATAAATAAATATTCAAGAAGAAATTAAGAAGAGAATAAATAAATATTAAGAAGAAATATAGAAGAGGTAATTATACAACAGACCTCTACACTACCATAAATATGTTGTCGTTTCTTGCTGTTTTACAAAATTAACTGCAAGTTGTAAATAAGTTTATTATCGTTAAATAAGCAACGAATTTTATTGAAAATTTACCTACCCTGTAGTTAAGAAAGATATAAGATATAAGTCGCACGGTGCTAGATCCGGGCTATAGGATGGACTTTGCATCGGTTCAATATTTGCCTCACTCGCGCTCTAAACGTCAGACGAGCCTGACGTGCCCGAATTGTGCCGCGCGCTAAGGTCCATAAACCCTTCCGGATAGGTGATTCTAACCACTAATTGAGTGGTTCACCACTCGGTGTGTCTTTTACCCCCTTGCGGCCCCTTTCTACGCTAAGTGAACAATAAAATAAATAAAAACCTAGTGAGAAAGTGAGGTTAGGGCCGACGGCCCACCTTTTATTCAGTGGTGCTTTCGCGGACCAAGAAACAAATTAAAGACTAAATAAGCAGCTCGCGAATATCGCAATCCAAGGTACGCACCCCTCCCATTTGCACTAGACAATAAAAAAACAGAAACACTAAGACTTCTCCCCCTCAAACCACTGGCATGGCCAATACAAACAAGTTTGCCACTCTGGCGAACGCTCCCCAAACCTCATCCCCAACAATATCCCCCAAATCTAAAAGGCCACGAAACGCTAAGAGTGCTACAAGCTCCTCCGGTGACAGCAGTGTACCCGGACACCCTCCAAACCCCCACTAAACCCGCTAGTCCCACCCCAAAATACGTTGACGAACAAAAAACACTCCAGAAGCACAATGTTTTCGTCGTTAAGAAGGGTGTGGATCAAGTATCCACCCTCTACTCCAAATCTTCTTTTCTAAGAGACGGCAGCTTGCTTATATTGTGCAATAACGAAGCTATTGCCAATAGATTTATCAACACAAAAACTATTAGCAATATCCCAGTCCAGTGCCGCTTACATGCCACACTCAATACAGTTAAAGGTATTATATATTCCTCATCCCTAATATTCCTCTCCCCTGAAGAGATCAAAGATGGTCTTAAAGACCAACATGTAGTTGATGTAGTACAATTAACTAAACCTACTACTAAAAAACCATCAGGATTATTAATCCTCACGTTCAACCTATACAATCTCCCAGGCCACCTAAATGTAGGTTTCGAGAGGGTAGAGGTTAGGGAGTATTTTCCTAACCCCCTTCGATGTAGGAAATGCCAACGACTCGGACATACAATTAACCACTGTAATGCCGAACAAGATATGTGTACCTTATGCTCGGACGCACTACCCCATGAGCCTACTTGCAAAACCTATTGCATTAACTGCCAAGCTGCTGGCCACGGACCCTCCAGCAAATCTTGCCCCACTTTTACGGTACAGAAAGAGATCCTGAAAATCAGAACTCAGCTCAAATGCACCCAATTTGAGGCCAAAAAGGCCTACTACAAAAACAAACCTAACTCCACTTCACCTTCCTACGCTCAAATAGTACAAACTTCATCATCACTACCAATCCCCTCCACCATCAGCCCACCTACTCCCTCCATTCTTACACCTAATTCCCCCTCCCGCCCTAACAATTCATCCCCTCCCGCCCCCCTCAACTCCACTACTATCCGTAAACAACTCCCCTCAACAAGTAAAACTAATACAACCGCCACCACCGTTCTAACTAAACAACCAGCCACTACTAACCCCCTTCCCATAGAAACACACACTAACAACATCGAACCAACCTCCTCAATAGAAGAAGTCGCCACATCATCATCAAAACCCATCCTCACTACACTACACACTCCGGAAAAACAAATCACACTTAACATGATAGGCCAAGGCCTAACCCCCCAATCCCGATCTATCTTTGAAAATATCGCTACCAAAAACAAAATATCCAAAACACAAAACGTCCAACACCCACCCATTTTAGAAATGGAAACACAAACACTCTCCGACGACTCATCAGAGCCTGAAGCAACTCCCCCAATGATTACGAATATACGTTATAGTCCCGACAGTTCATCGGAGGAATCTGTCTAATGTTCCCTAACGTGCTACCGTTGTCTCCATCTCCTTTCCACCCCTCCCGCAACCTCTGCATCCTTCAGTGGAACATCAGAGGACTCTATTCCAATCGTCCACACCTTGATATCCTGATCGTCCAATACCAACCCCACATCCTACTGCTACAAGAAACCAATATTCTACCGGGTGAAGAACCTCTCAGGTTCGGATCCTACTCCTATATTGGATATAACACCCCAAGAGAAACTAGGCATGGCGGCGTCGCTATCCTGGTCCACAACTCTTTAGACTACGAACAGGTAGAGCTGAGTGTCGACATTCTGGCCTGTGCTGTCACGATTAGATCTGACCCTCCGCTGACTGTGGTGTCGGCATATCTTGAGTGGGAGCAGGGGATTACCAATGCTGACTTGTCCAATCTGTCAGATCAGCTTCCCAATAACACCATCTATGGTGGTGATTTCAACGCTCACAGTCCCATATGGGGAGGTGGGCGTTGGGATTGCAGAGGGAGGCTGGTGGCGGATTGGTTAGAGGACGCTTCCCTAGTCCTCCTCAATGATGGCTCGCCCACACTCATCTCGGCCAGGTCCTCTCTGACAGCCATCGACTTGACACTGGCCCCCTCCAGGCTCGCTCCATATCTAACATGGGAACTCCATACTAACCCAGAAGGCAGTGACCACCTGCCAGTAACCGTTAGATCTACTAAAGGTTTGGCTAACTTTAGACCAACCATCAGGTACGTCACCGCACGTGCCGACTGGGAGAAATATAGAGCAACTATGACTGATACGGCGGAGAGTTATCCGGTGTCCGGTAATGTGGACCAGGAGGCTGCACGTCTTGTCAGAATCTTTCACTCTGCAGCAGCCACTTCCATTCCCATATCTAACCCCACACCCAGAACTCAACCACGATGGATGAATCGAGACATCATGGATTGTATTAAGAAAAAGAATAGAGCTTGGAAAAACTTCTACAGGCACCCGACGGATACCAACCTAGTCACGTACCGTCGTGAAGCGGCTATTACCAAGAAAAAGATTAAAGCTGCTAAAAGAGAAAGCGGGAACTCTTTTGCTCGTTCTATCGATCCGAGCTTAAATCTAGCCGATGCTTGGAGAAAGGCTAAATCAACCTTCGGCGGCAGGCCCAGTGCTTGCTTCTTGGGAAGCAAGTTGGCTTAACCACTTCTCTAGGAACCCTAACTAACTCCTTGCATATTGCCGAAAACCTAGCCTTATTCTAGACTAACTATTCTTCGGATTCGAATTTTTCTCCCGAACAACTTGCGGATAAATTGTCAGCCCCCAACTACATCACAGTTCCTTCACCTGACCCAGACAGAATACTTGGTCATCCTATTTCCCTTGAGGAGCTAAGTTCGGTGCTTAGTTCCTGCAAGGGGTCAGCTCCTGGACACGACAGGATCACTTGCATGATGATCAGAGAGTCCACAGACAGCCTGAAACTCAGGCTGGTGAAACTCTACAATCTGATCCTGGCGCGGGGCTCCTTTCCACACATGTGGAAAAGGGCTATCCAAGTGCCTATCCGCAAGAGGTCCACTCATTCAGCCTCGGCCATCTCTCCTAAGGATCTACGTCCAATTTCGCTGCTCCCTTGCCTGTCAAGGGTCTTCGAAAAGATCTTGGGTAGAAGACTTGGACTCCTACTGGAGACTGTACTGACGGACGAGCAGCACGGCTTTAGGCCGGGGAGAGGCACAACCTCTCTCCTGCTCGATCTTGAACATAAAATCAGACTAACACTCTCCAAAAAACAGGAGTACCGGGTACTATCACTTGATCTCGAGAAGGCCTTTGACCGGGTGATCAAAACCGTAGTTACAAGACAACTATCTGTCTGGGGTATTGATGCCCGATTCATCCAGACGATTGACAATTTCCTATCGTCCCGCTCCATTATGGTGCGAGCCAACGGTTTCACCTCAACACACCACACAATAGACAATTCGCTACCCCAGGGATCTCCCCTCTCACCTACCCTCTTCAATGTCTACATACACTCCCTCTCTCAACTCCTTTCCGACATCCCCTACACATTTCACCACATCTACGCAGACAATATTGTCATCTCCTCATCCCTCCCCAACTTCAACGAAGTATACAGACGGACCAAGACCAAAATAGACATATGGTGCAATAATACGGGAGCGAAGTTACCGTTTAACAAAGCGAAACTTATAAACTTTACGCGCAAAAGATAACCCCTCACGAATGCTTCCCTTCCGGAAGATGAACAGCTGCTACCGCTAAGATCAGTCAGAATCCTTGGACTCATTTTCACCCCCAAACTTAAATGGAATGAGCAGGTGAACCACGTTATCACTTCACTCACAAAAACGCTCAACCTCATCCGAGTTCTAGCGTGTAAAAGCTTAGGAGCCAGTACAGCAGCTATATTGCACATAGCTAACACGCTGATTAAAGGCCAACTGCGGTATGGCCTCACTATCTATGGTAACACAACCAAGAGCAACCTGCAGAAATTACAAGTCGCTACCAATAAAATCCTGCGAGCTGCCTTAGGTGCATTCCGCACCACTCCAATCGAGTCGCTACTTATCGAAGCAGGCTGGGAGACAGCGTGTTGACCATACTGACTAAGGCACAGATCAACCTGGCAGCAAGAAGCTGCATTAACATAAAAAACGTTCACCACCAAACCATCACTAACATGGAATTGACGTCCACAGACCCGAACATCAACAACGCCCAAAGTTCGGCACTTCAAATATCACGTTCAACCCTACTACAACACTGCCCCAACCTCCCCTCTCCCATCCGCTCCTTCCCACCCATACCCTCCCACAGACCCTCCGACTCCACTTCCACCACTCCTAACTACCCTAAAAAACAATATACCCCCGCCACCGTCTTCAGAATGATGCACTTGAAACACCTAGAAAGCTTACCTAGACGCATTAGGTATTACACCGACGCCTCGAAAACAGATCTACAAACAACAGCAGCCTTCATTGCAATACTGCCGAATTTCAACGATGCAACAAAACAGCATTTATACAAGATGCACCCAAACACTAGCGTCTACGAAGCAGAACTATACGCCATTCTTAAGGCGGCAGAGGCTGCTTGTGAGGATGCAATACCAGCCGCGATCTTCTCAGATTGCAACTCAGCTATCAGCACGTTACACCACAAAAGCGACCGCGAGCCTCTAGTTGCACTAACGCGCCTGACCATCGCCGCAAACTCCGCTGGAACAGAACTTTTCTGGGTTCCGGGCCACGTAGGCATCCCAGGCAACGAATCTGCGGATCGCCTGGCCAATTCCACAACATCAGCCCACGAAGAAGAAATTGTCCCACCGTACATCAGTTTTGCGCAGCGCTGCGCCAGGCAATCACTTTCCCAGCAGCGGGTCACCGCATGGACTGCAAACACTACCTTCCTGGCCAAGCACTGGCGCTTCATTCAGCCGCCAGCCTATGATCCGCAACTAGAAAGAAGAGAGACCGTCACACTCACCAGGACCAGACTGGGTCATACAAGACTTACGCACCAACACCACATGCATAAAACGCCGCAACCAGGCTGCGTAGATTGTCAAAGACCGATGACCACAGAACACATTCTAACAGAGTGCAGTAAAACGAAGGCCTTCTTTAACCATTCCTTACCCCCTCTAAATACCCTACTCTCCACCACCAACCCAGAACCACTCTTCCAACTTCTTAACCACCTCAACCTTCTTCACCTCCTTTAGCCAACCCCCAGTCCTCCCCTAACTCACCACCCTCACTTTTACACCCAACACTTAGCTTTAAGACATTTTAACGTAACATTACATACTGAATTCTCCTTTTAATTCTTATCTTTATTTTGATTTTATTTTATCTATTTCTACTATTTTTATTTTTATTTTTGTTGTATTTTACTTTATTATTTTTTAATAATAAAGTATTGTGATCGACCTGAAATTTCAAAAAAATTTGCTACCCTGAAATTTTGTATTTTCACGTTTTAGGACTAGTAAACCCCAAAAAAGCAAAAAAAAAAAAAATGTCCGTCTGTCCGCCGTAGACGCCGTACGCCGTACGCCGTACGCAAAATAGTTTGAAGGCGCGTAGCTCCCAAACCCGTTGAGATATTAAATTGAAATTTTTGTCGTGGGTAGATTGGGTGAACCCCTACGACTGGTATATTTTCGAGGGGTGGGGGTACAAGGGGAGAGGAGAGGGGAGCATTTTAGACGAAAAATTTTGGTTTCTAGATCTCATGAACCACTTATGATAGGAGGCTGAAACTTGGAACTTATGTAGTACTATTATAATGGACTCAATTGCAAAAAAATGGTCGATATTGGTTAAGGGGTGTGGAAGTGGGGGGGAAAACAATGAGTATTTAACGCATGAAAGACTGGATTGAAACATTCTAAAATCGATATCTCCTGAACCATTGATCTCAGAAGATTGAAACTTTGTTGTTGTCCTTAGGGATACTTCGAGATTAGACAAGGGCTAACATTTTCAAGAGGGGTGGTGGGGTGTGGGGGTGGGGGGTGAAAAACTTTGGATTACAATATCATCCGAACCCATTACACCAGGAAGATAAAATTTTGTTTCTGTATATGGGATCACAAGAGGAGTCTACCGAAACTAAATTTTTTGAGAGGGGAGGTGGGGCACGAAAGTGGGGGGACAGCAATTTTTCAAAAAATTTAATTTTTATATCTCAGAAACCGTAACAGATATGATCTTGAAAATTTTACAGGAGTTGGGGTCGGTAAACTTCTAGTAGGGAAAAATATTTTGGTGGTGTGGGTGTTGGGGGGTGATGGTGAAAGAGGGTAGAAAGGAAAACATTCTGATTTTTATTTCTCAAAAACCATAATGAATAGAAAGCTAACAATTTAGGATTATATAGAGCCACTATGGAGACATCCTAGAAAAATGGAATTTTTGATAGGGTTGTCAAGGTACAGGGGAGAGGGGTGGTTTTTTATATCTCAGAAACGGCTTATGCTAAAAAGTTGAAACTTAGTACGTATATGTAGATGTACTATTAGAGTACTTAAAGCAAAAAAAAAGTTCAAATTTTTATTGGCATTCAGAGGTTGAGTAAAAAAAATGTCCGTGAATCCACATTTTCACAAAATTCGTTAAAACTTTTAGACATGTCGATCTATCAAAGCAATTTTACTTCTGCGTGCTATTTATATAAGCGCCTAGTAACGATCTTCAAAATTTTTCGATATCCAACAACTAAGAGGGTGTAAAGTGGTTGTGTACATATTCACGAATTCTGATATATTTCTAAGGTATATTGAGATTTGGAATTCACTTTTGTTTCTATAAGCTTTAAACGTAGTCGGGGAAAAACCGATTTAAATATTTTTCTCTATTAAACCCCCTGCGGGTATTGTTCAAGATTTCACAGATTCCGAAAATCTCTTAGGTTTAATGTGATCGAATTCGCTTTTACTACTATGAATTATTCTATTGATAAAAAAAATACGTAAATAAATAAAAAAAATCTGCCAACAGTCTGGGCGCAACTTTATTATTTTATGGGTAGAAGTCCGAAACGTGTTTAATGATGAGATACGGTGCTGGGTACTATGCGACTGACAACCTAAAAAATAACCAGGAGGCTATTTGGAACGTTATTTTTTAGGTTGTCAGTCGCATAGTACCCAACACCGCATCTCATCATTAAACACGTTTCGGACTTCTACCCATAAAATAATAAAGTTGCGCCCAGACTGTTGGCAGATTTTTACTAATGAACATTACCTTATACTGAATTTCTTTACTTTTCATATTTCTTTAACGTAACTTAACTATTGGATAATTTGTAATGGGAAATATTATACGATGTGCCATATGCCCTAGTTGGCCTGGCCAGATTCAATGGGTTCCTTATTACATAAGGTGCCACATTAATATAAATAAAAATAAATAAATATTTGCCTCAGCCAAGAATTCATACTGACCAGGGAGAGATAACGAGATAAGACTGCTGGTGGTTTTTAGCACACATATGTCGATAAAGACCAAATATTCATTTGTTCTTTTCATCCCAAACTAATATGTGATTCTAAAAACTTTCAGTATTACCAGGGCCATTATCTTCTATTATCTTTTTGAAATTATCTCAATCTCTCGTCTGCCGTATTTTCTCACCAGATGTACTTTAATATCTAATTTCTAACAAGCTTTCCACCTATTTAGCCATTTAGTTCCTATGAAACACATAAAATCTACGGAAAATTCTATGAAACATAAGAAAATATGATAAAGAAACATTACGCGAGATAATAAGCCCGGTTAACCGAAAAGATTGGAAGCCTAAACTACCTCGGTTAATTGAGACATCGGATAAACGGACATCGGTTAATCGGGATTCTACTATAATACGTTTTATTTGCTAGCATATAGATTTGGAAATAGGGGTTGGTGTGGATAACCTGTCACTGCAGCCACAGTTGGGCTCATTGTTAGCATAATCCGTCGTTTAATTTCGTCCGTTTCGTTGCCGTCCTTTGCTAGATTAGTTTCAAGATATTATATGAAGTTGTCCACACTCTCCATTTTATACTCCGCAATTGTTATATTCTGTCTGATTGCCGTTCTCTTTCTTTGTTGCGATATTACTTTTGTTTTGGTTTCGTTAATGCGCAACCCAACTTCCTTTGCGGCGGAGTCAAGATTGACTAATATCTCCTTAGCACTAGGGAAGGATATTGCGAGGATGTGTTGGAGATATTATACAAAATATATAAAAGCTTAATTCAAATTAAAAGCATAAATTTAAAATAAGAGAACGCGTCCGAGAATCAACCGAAATCATATACTGTAGGTTAACTTTCCTTAAAAAATTAATTACTCGGCGCTTGTCTTACACCCACGCATGATTAATTTGTTTACAAACTACATAGTTATACGTTTGTCTACAAATTAACGGCAAAGAAGAAATTAAAAAAAGGTTTATGATAATCTCATATTTGACACTTTTATGCATTCACTTGCAACCATTTTTTTAACTTGGTTGCAACCCTCTGCGACCCATTCTGTGCACCTCCATACAATCACATCCATTTAAAATCCGTTTTAATTTCCCCTCCGTCCCTTTGAAATTGATTGCTCAGCGATGTGGTGGATTCAACTCCCACTCAACGCATAAACTATTTATAAGAATTTTTCAGTTCCTATTGGCTTTGAAATATTAATATAAATATTGAACAGTGAGGAATGTTTAATAGGGTCACTACTGAGGAAAGCAGACGAAGTTGAGGAGATAAATAAAGAGCAACAGAATATAGAAACAGAAGAAACAAGAAAGGACTCCATAACTCCATGATTGAACACGACAAAGTGCTTTGGAATCATCGCCTAGACTGACCAGGGAGAGATAACGATAAGAAAGGACACTGAAGCCTGGAGAGAGAAATTGTTAAAAAGAAGTGCAGATATAGACGACGAACTAAAAAAACTGCAGTGACGATCGGCTGCAAGCCAATCGTATAATACTCTAGATGAATACTCCGATTTATATTGTAGTTGGGGATAAAGTAGAATTACGTGTGTGCATGTTGTATGTCCTTTATTAAGGACTACCATTAGATTGCTACTCAAACCTAAAAGACAATATTCAGTGTTTAATTTCATATCTTAAACTGGGTAAGTCATCGAAAATAAAAGTCCTTTTTGAAGGACTTTCATATGGGAGGTGCAGGAAGGACTCACTCGATTTCTTACATTTTTATCCTTTTCCTTGGAACCATTTAAAAATGAACGTGTACAAAATTTCAAATTCGTAGCTTGAAGCGTTCAAAAGTTATCGAAAAATATTTTTGAACACGTGTCTTAAAGACATTTTGTATGGCAGCTACCAGAAGGAGTAAAAGGATTTCGCTGATTAGTAAACTCGAACTTCGTTTTTACTCAAAACTAATTTGTACAAAATTTCCAATTCATAGCTAAAAGATTACTTGAGTTATAGTAAGTTCCGTAAATTAAGTGAAGACGTTTTGACAGGATATTTGTATGGCAGCTACACGAAGGACTAATAGGATTTTCTTCATAATCATACATTTAGCTCCAACTATTGGAAAAATAACACATACAAAATTTCAAAGACGTAGCTTAAACCCTTCTGAAGTTATCGGCCAATATTCTTAAACACGTGTTTTAAGGACATTTTGTATGGCAGCTACCAGAAGGAGTAGGACGATTTTGCCCGTTAACGAACTTAGCCTTACAAATTCAACGAAACATCCAGATTCAAAATTTCATGATCCTAGGTGAAGGCGTTCTTGAGTTATCGTGCTAACGGACAGACGGACGGACGGTCGGACGGACGGACGTCAAGCGGATTTGAGGTTTTTGGCCACAAATAAACACAAAATAATATATAACTTTTTTTCGTCCGAGGCTTGGTTCTATGCGTTACAAACTTTTGGGCTGGATTAAACTTATAATACTCTATATGATTTCATCTAGAGTATAAAAATAAGCAAGGACAAGCAAATAGAAAATGGAATAACCAGCAGAGAATCTAGTGAAAATTACGAAAAAAATTCGCAAGAACCCATGCTTTGGCGTAAGAGCACAACAGAAAGAATTCTTGGAGTACTCCATCGACGTCATTAATCCCAATGCGTACAGCCAGCTGATGAAAGATAACCTTAATTTGACAGACACTAAAGATAGTATTACACTATTTGACCAAGCGGTCCAATTGCAGTAATAAGCAATGCTAAATAGCGAATTTGATCGAGCGGATACTGTGAGATTAATTTGAATTTGCTATTTCGCATTGCTTATTACTGCAATTTGACCACTTGCTCAAACAGTGTAATACTAGCTTAATTGATTTGGAAAAAAGATTCACTGATGCAAATCTGCCACAAATACTACTATCACTATCATAATACCATACACTTGCCCAATGACAAGCTAAGCGACACGAACAGAAGAATGTTCCGATTACCCTCACAGGATGAAACGCAGCCAATCTATAAATAATATTCCATAAGCTCATAGGTTGGAATGTAAACACAAATCGAAAATATGCTAGAAGTCATTATTGAAGACAGTGATACCCCTTTCAATTCCCCACTAATATTGATTTTGTTGAAAATACTTTGCAGTAGACACCATGTGAAGTAGAAGTCAGCTTCAAATCGTTCCAAGCTCTCCAAAAAAAGGGTCAACAAGTTGGTAACCATGAGTTGGAATGAATAAGGAATAAAGAAGAAGAATATAATTACAAGAAAAAAAAGGAGGCCTCGTGGAACGATTTGAAGCTGAATTCGACTAAGGGTAAGATTGAACTTTATAGTAAAACAAAAAAATTAATTTGTAATTTCCACTTAGGAAACCCAACAAAATTTAAAAGTGTATTTCGTAATATATTTTTCTGAATATATATAACCAAAAGAAAACACTATTTAAATTCAATCTAACCCCCGCAACAAGCTTTTAAATTTTATTGGGTTTCCCTTAGTCGCAATGAATTCGGCTTTTCGTAGATCAACCCGAATCGCTCGCTCTCCACCACAACCGTCCTTGGGGTATTATACAAAATATATAAAAGCTTAATTCAAATTAAAAGCATAAATTTAAAATAAGAGAACGCGTCCGAGAATCAACCGAAATCATATACTGTAGGTTAACTTTCCTTAAAAAATTAATTACTCGGCGCTTGTCTTACACCCACGCATGATTAATTTGTTTACAAACTACATAGTTATACGTTTGTCTACAAATTAACGGCAAAGAAGAAATTAAAAAAAGGTTTATGATAATCTCATATTTGACACTTTTATGCATTCACTTGCAACCATTTTTTTAACTTGGTTGCAACCCTCTGCGACCCATTCTGTGCACCTCCATACAATCACATCCATTTAAAATCCGTTTTAATTTCCCCTCCGTCCCTTTGAAATTGATTGCTCGGCGATGTGGTGGATTCAACTCCCACTCAACGCATAAACTATTTATAAGAATTTTTCAGTTCCTATTGGCTTTCAAATATTAATATAAATATTGAACAGTGAGGAATGTTTAATAGGGTCACTACTGAGGAAAGCAGACGAAGTTGAGGAGATAAATAAAGAGCAACAGAATATAGAAACAGAAGAAACAAGAAAGGACTCCATAACTCCATGATTGAACACGACAAAGTGCTTTGGAATCATCGCCTAGACTGACCAGGGAGAGATAACGATAAGAAAGGACACTGAAGCCTGGAGAGAGAAATTGTTAAAAAGAAGTGCAGATATAGACGACGAACTAAAAAAACTGCAGTGACGATCGGCTGCAAGCCAATCGTATAATACTCTAGATGAATACTCCGATTTATATTGTAGTTGGGGATAAAGTAGAATTACGTGTGTGCATGTTGTATGTCCTTTATTAAGGACTACCATTAGATTGCTACTCAAACCTAAAAGACAATATTCAGTGTTTAATTTCATATCTTAAACTGGGTAAGTCATCGAAAATAAAAGTCCTTTTTGAAGGAAGGACTCACTCGATTTCTTACATTTTTATCCTTTTCCTTGGAACCATTTAAAAATGAACGTGTACAAAATTTCAAATTCGTAGCTTGAAGCGTTCAAAAGTTATCGAAAAATATTGTTGAACACGTGTCTTAACGACATTTTGTATGGCAGCTACCAGAAGGAGTAAAAGGATTTCGCTGATTAGTAAACTCGAACTTCGTTTTTACTCAAAACTAATTTGTACAAAATTTCCAATTCATAGCTAAAAGATTACTTGAGTTATAGTAAGTTCCGTAAATTAAGTGAAGACGTTTTGACAGGATATTTGTATGGCAGCCACACGAAGGACTAATAGGATTTTCTTCATAAACATACATTTAGCTCCAACTATTGGAAAAATAACACATACAAAATTTCAAAGACGTAGCTTAAACCCTTCTGAAGTTATCGGCCAATATTCTTAAACACGTGTTTTAAGGACATTTTGTATGGCAGCTACCAGAAGGAGTAGGACGATTTTGCCCGTTAACGAACTTAGCCTTACAAATTCAACGAAACATCCAGATTCAAAATTTCATGATCCTAGGTGAAGGCGTTCTTGAGTTATCGTGCTAACGGACAGACGGACGGACGGACGGACGGTCGGACGGACGGACTTCAAGCGGATTTGAGGTTTTTGGCCACAAATAAACACAAAATAATATATAACTTTTTTTCGTCCGAGGCTTGGTTCTATGCGTTACAAACTTTTGGGCTGGATTAAACTTATAATACTCTATATGATTTCATCTAGAGTATAAAAATAAGCAAGGACAAGCAAATAGAAAATGGAATAACCAGCAGAGAATCTAGTGAAAATTACGAAAAAAATTCGCAAGAACCCATGCTTTGGCGTAAGAGCACAACAGAAAGAATTCTTGGAGTACTCCATCGACGTCATTAATCCCAATGCGTACAGCCAGCTGATGAAAGATAACCTTAATTTGACAGACACTAAAGATAGTATTACACTATTTGACCAAGCGGTCCAATTGCAGTAATAAGCAATGCTAAATAGCGAATTTGATCGAGCGGATACTGTGAGATTAATTTGAATTTGCTATTTCGCATTGCTTATTACTGCAATTTGACCACTTGCTCAAACAGTGTAATACTAGCTTAATTGATTTGGAAAAAAGATTCACTGATGCAAATCTGCCACAAATACTACTATCACTATCATAATACCATACACTTGCCCAATGACAAGCTAAGCGACACGAACAGAAGAATGTTCCGATTACACTCACAGGATGAAACGCAGCCAATCTATAAATAATATTCCATAAGCTCATAGGTTGGAATGTAAACACAAATCGAAAATATGCTAGAAGTCATTATTGAAGACAGTGATACCCCTTTCAATTCCCCACTTATATTGATTTTGTTGAAAATACTTTGCAGTAGACACCATGTGAAGTAGAAGTCAGCTTCAAATCGTTCCGAGCTCTCCAAAAAAAGGGTCAACAAGTTGGTAACCATGAGTTGGAATGAATAAGGAATAAAGAAGAAGAATATAATTACAAGAAAAAAAAGGAGGCCTCGTGGAACGATTTGAAGCTGAATTCGACTAAGGGTAAGATTGAACTTTATAGTAAAACAAAAAAATTAATTTGTAATTTCCACTTAGGAAACCCAACAAAATTTAAAAGTGTATTTCGTAATATATTTTTCTGAATATATATAACCAAAAGAAAACACTATTTAAATTCAATCTAACCCCCGCAACAAGCTTTTAAATTTTATTGGGTTTCCCTTAGTCGCAATGAATTCGGCTTTTCGTAGATCAACCCGAATCGCTCGCTCTCCACCACAACCGTCCTTGGGGTATTATACAAAATATATAAAAGCTTAATTCAAATTAAAAGCATAAATTTAAAATAAGAGAACGCGTCCGAGAATCAACCGAAATCATATACTGTAGGTTAACTTTCCTTAAAAAATTAATTACTCGGCGCTTGTCTTACACCCACGCATGATTAATTTGTTTACAAACTACATAGTTATACGTTTGTCTACAAATTAACGGCAAAGAAGAAATTAAAAAAAGGTTTATGATAATCTCATATTTGACACTTTTATGCATTCACTTGCAACCATTTTTTTAACTTGGTTGCAACCCTCTGCGACCCATTCTGTGCACCTCCATACAATCACATCCATTTAAAATCCGTTTTAATTTCCCCTCCGTCCCTTTGAAATTGATTGCTCGGCGATGTGGTGGATTCAACTCCCACTCAACGCATAAACTATTTATAAGAATTTTTCAGTTCCTATTGGCTTTCAAATATTAATATAAATATTGAACAGTGAGGAATGTTTAATAGGGTCACTACTGAGGAAAGCAGACGAAGTTGAGGAGATAAATAAAGAGCAACAGAATATAGAAACAGAAGAAACAAGAAAGGACTCCATAACTCCATGATTGAACACGACAAAGTGCTTTGGAATCATCGCCTAGACTGACCAGGGAGAGATAACGATAAGAAAGGACACTGAAGCCTGGAGAGAGAAATTGTTAAAAAGAAGTGCAGATATAGACGACGAACTAAAAAAACTGCAGTGACGATCGGCTGCAAGCCAATCGTATAATACTCTAGATGAATACTCCGATTTATATTGTAGTTGGGGATAAAGTAGAATTACGTGTGTGCATGTTGTATGTCCTTTATTAAGGACTACCATTAGATTGCTACTCAAACCTAAAAGACAATATTCAGTGTTTAATTTCATATCTTAAACTGGGTAAGTCATCGAAAATAAAAGTCCTTTTTGAAGGAAGGACTCACTCGATTTCTTACATTTTTATCCTTTTCCTTGGAACCATTTAAAAATGAACGTGTACAAAATTTCAAATTCGTAGCTTGAAGCGTTCAAAAGTTATCGAAAAATATTGTTGAACACGTGTCTTAACGACATTTTGTATGGCAGCTACCAGAAGGAGTAAAAGGATTTCGCTGATTAGTAAACTCGAACTTCGTTTTTACTCAAAACTAATTTGTACAAAATTTCCAATTCATAGCTAAAAGATTACTTGAGTTATAGTAAGTTCCGTAAATTAAGTGAAGACGTTTTGACAGGATATTTGTATGGCAGCTACACGAAGGACTAATAGGATTTTCTTCATAATCATACATTTAGCTCCAACTATTGGAAAAATAACACATACAAAATTTCAAAGACGTAGCTTAAACCCTTCTGAAGTTATCGGCCAATATTCTTAAACACGTGTTTTAAGGACATTTTGTATGGCAGCTACCAGAAGGAGTAGGACGATTTTGCCCGTTAACGAACTTAGCCTTACAAATTCAACGAAACATCCAGATTCAAAATTTCATGATCCTAGGTGAAGGCGTTCTTGAGTTATCGTGCTAACGGACAGACGGACGGACGGACGGACGGACGGACGGACGGTCGGACGGACGGACGTCAAGCGGATTTGAGGTTTTTGGCCACAAATAAACACAAAATAATATATAACTTTTTTTCGTCCGAGGCTTGGTTCTATGCGTTACAAACTTTTGGGCTGGATTAAACTTATAATACTCTATATGATTTCATCTAGAGTATAAAAATAAGCAAGGACAAGCAAATAGAAAATGGAATAACCAGCAGAGAATCTAGTGAAAATTACGAAAAAAATTCGCAAGAACCCATGCTTTGGCGTAAGAGCACAACAGAAAGAATTCTTGGAGTACTCCATCGACGTCATTAATCCCAATGCGTACAGCCAGCTGATGAAAGATAACCTTAATTTGACAGACACTAAAGATAGTATTACACTATTTGACCAAGCGGTCCAATTGCAGTAATAAGCAATGCTAAATAGCGAATTTGATCGAGCGGATACTGTGAGATTAATTTGAATTTGCTATTTCGCATTGCTTGTTACTGCAATTTGACCACTTGCTCAAACAGTGTAATACTAGCTTAATTGATTTGGAAAAAAGATTCACTGATGCAAATCTGCCACAAATACTACTATCACTATCATAATACCATACACTTGCCCAATGACAAGCTAAGCGACACGAACAGAAGAATGTTCCGATTACACTCACAGGATGAAACGCAGCCAATCTATAAATAATATTCCATAAGCTCATAGGTTGGAATGTAAACACAAATCGAAAATATGCTAGAAGTCATTATTGAAGACAGTGATACCCCTTTCAATTCCCCACTAATATTGATTTTGTTGAAAATACTTTGCAGTAGACACCATGTGAAGTAGAAGTCAGCTTCAAATCGTTCCAAGCTCTCCAAAAAAAGGGTCAACAAGTTGGTAACCATGAGTTGGAATGAATAAGGAATAAAGAAGAAGAATATAATTACAAGAAAAAAAAGGAGGCCTCGTGGAACGATTTGAAGCTGAATTCGACTAAGGGTAAGATTGAACTTTATAGTAAAACAAAAAAATTAATTTGTAATTTCCACTTAGGAAACCCAACAAAATTTAAAAGTGTATTTCGTAATATATTTTTCTGAATATATATAACCAAAAGAAAACACTATTTAAATTCAATCTAACCCCCGCAACAAGCTTTTAAATTTTATTGGGTTTCCCTTAGTCGCAATGAATTCGGCTTTTCGTAGATCAACCCGAATCGCTCGCTCTCCACCACAACCGTCCTTGGGGTGCCCCGCTGCTGCCAGCTCTGCAAGAATCCGGACACCATGGACATGGTCCAGTGCGACTTATGCCACTCGTGGAATCACTTTTCCTGTGCTAACGTCGACCATTATACCATCGCTGACGAGGAATTCGTTTGTTCGCGGTGTTCATCACAGGAAAAGGAATCCATCGCTACAGAGCCTGCACAGCACAGAACGTCTGTCGACGCAAACGACAATGTATCAGTATCATCAAACTTCCCGGTCGAAGCGGGTTTAGCTTGAGGAGGAGAAGCGTATCGGGGAGGAACGCGAAAGAGAGCGCGAGGAACGAGAAAAGGAGCGCCAGCAACGACAGTTGCAGTGCGATGATAAAAAGAAGTACGAACTTTGTACAAATTCGTGCCTGAATTTGTTCTTCTTTTTTTTGTAATTCGTTCCTCTCCTTTTTCTTAGCGTTTTGCTTTTTATAAAAAATTCAACTGTCATCATTTTGGTTGCCACAGTAAAGTAAAATTTTTGAGACACATTCCAAATTTCAGTTCAGTTCATATTTCACTTAAAGTTAATTTCCCATGCTTGCGAAGAATTTATGTGCATGCAGGGAATCAAGTTGCATTAAATTTTTCTGTGGATAAGATGTTTTAAGTCGCCGACATTAGGTCAGCATAATTTTCATTTGTGGCTAACTGTAAAGTTTTCAAAATTTGTAAATTGTAATCAGACGAAATAAAGACACGGTGTGCGAATAACTTCAAATAAAATTCTTTATATTCAAGAGTGCATTGGTTTTGTACCAAGGCACAAATAACAGAAACTTTCGGTAGATATTGTATCTAACGAGAAGAAAGTGAAGGTGAATTAAAAAGAGTGAAATTCTAGCGGTGGATCAAAAGAGGTCCATCGCTTTATAAACATATTTGGTGACCCCGACCTGATCTTTAGAATCATATAATAAAGGTGATTTTTAAAGTGATCTTTATAACGTAAAAGTGATCTTTATAACAGTCTCATAAAAGTGATTTTTTAAAAAACTACACACAAAATTAGCTAGCGTAATCTGGGCTAAAACACAGATTGATAGGCTTCGAAATGGAACAGCTAGCAGCGGATCAAGTTAAAAGTGGTGAAACTATTAAAAGAAAGTTCACCAATTTCAAAAAGGACGGGCCCCAGAGACGGACTCCCGATTACATAAAGGATCGAGTGGCCGCATTGGAGCGAGAATGGCAAACTTTCAACATTCGTCATGCAGCGGCTGAAGGACTTCGCGAGCAACACGCTGATCACCCCTATTTCACGGAAAATCTATTCGCACAAGTTAAGCAGCTCTACAAGGAGTATAGCAAGGCATTAGCAGCCACCAAGGATGTGACGTATGCAGCTGAATTGAGCGGTGCAGCCGGGTGTTCAACCTATCCACCGAATACGGCGCAACAAAGGCAAATTCGGCAGCAGAAAGTTCTGATAGAGGCTCTAAGAAACATTTTGGAGCCAGCCCAAGTTAAGATGGAGCAAAGGCAATCATCAGCTTACTACAAACAAAAGATTGCTAGCATTCAGGAATATTGGCATAAAATATCCGATCTTCATTTGGAAATAATGGGTGAAAGCAGCTGTCCAGATTATCAGCCCGAGCTAGTTGCCCACACAGAGAGGCAAGTGCAACAAGTTTTGATAAATTTGCAAGAGCGGCTGGATTCACAAATTCAGTCCGACCAGAAGAAGTAAGTACCCACATTCAGTGGTAATTACCTACAATGGAAGCAATTTCGTGACCTATACGTAGAACTCATCCATATCCAGCAATTACCCAAGGCAAAGAAGATGTTTTACCTGATGAGTAATCTGAAGTAATCTGAAGCCAAGGCCCTGGTCCAGCATCTTTCGATCTCCGATACTGGCTACGAAGTGGCCTGGAACATCCTGGAGAGTAGATACGCGAACAAGCGCCTGTTAGTAAACTTTCTTATCAACAAATTGCTCTCCCAACCGCCTTCTACTAGCGAAAATGCAAGTGCAATTAGAGCTCTGCATGACACTACAAACGAGTGTTGCCAGGCTCTAGCAAACTTGGATGTTCCAGTGCATGAATGGGATGCAATCCTCGTCTTCATCCTACTGCAGCGTTTGGACCAGGCAACACGCACTCAATTTGAGCAACAGTTGACGCACCCCAGAGAAGTGCCAACCTTGACGCAGTTACAAAAGTTCCTGGAGCTGCGTTTTCAAGCTCTCGAGGTCTTCACCACTGCGAACAAACCACTTGGTGGCAGAATAATAGGATCAAACACAAGATCCACGTTATTAGCTACCGATAAGGATACAAGTTGTATTTTGTGCCAGCAGAGTCATCAGCTATTTTCATGTGACAAATTTCTTTCTCTGACCCCAACTGCGAGATATCAAACGGCAAAGAGAGAAAAGTTGTGCATAAATTGTCTGAGAAAGGGCCACACCACATCAACATGTCCTGCAAGGAGTTGTAAACAATGCCAAAAGAAACACAACACACTACTGCACAAGGATGATAAAATGGTAACGTCAAAACCGAATCATCCAATCCCTAGCAACAACGCTACTTCAAGAGCAGAACAGGATCAAGCACCTTCAAGCAGTACCACAGTATCGTTAGCAGCAGAAACATCAACATCGCAAGTACTGCTAAGTACCGTCATTCTGAATGTTTCGGACAGAAATGGATATCCAACGAAACTCAGGGCTTTTTTAGATAGCGGTTCGCAGGTGAACTTGATTACAGAATCGGCTGCTAAGAAACTTTCTCTTCAACCGATGTTATCGAAAATCAGCATTCGCAGCATAGGAGGAACTGCGCAGAAAGTACACTGTCAAGTGGAACTTGCAATTCACTCCAGAATTAACAACTTTTCAACCAAGATAGAAGCCTACATTCTATCTCAAATAACATCTCCGCAACCATTACATGGTTTTGACAAGTCCAATTGGTCGATACCTAACAACATAAAACTCGCAGATCCGAGCTTCAACAAACCAGGTCCAATCGATATTCTGATCGGAGCAGAATTATACTTCCAGTTGATCTCGATAGGACAAATAAACCTTGGAAAAGGATTACCGATATTACAAAATACAACATTTGGATGGGTCGTGGCTGGTAAGATTAATACAGTCAGAAGGTCAGGGAAACCCTTACCAATGTGCGGTATCAATAGCATTGAGGATGCTCAATTATCCGAACAAATGGAAAAATTCTGGAAGATGGAAGACAAGGAACCAACAAACGCACAAATGACCACCCAGGAGATGAAATGCGAGGCGCATTTCCAGCAACACGTCCAAAGAACAATTGAAGGATGTTTTGAAGTGAGTCTACCTTTCTCACACCAGACTAGTATGCTCGGTGATTCTAAGGATATCGCTCTTAAACGATTTCTTCAACTGGAAAAACGGCTTGCGAAAAATCCCGAATTGAAAGCTATGTACAGTGCCTTCATGGAAGAGTATATGGATTTGGGACATATGAGCAGGGTAAACATACGAGACATTCAATCGCCGCACTGCTTCTTACCACATCATTGTGTAGTTCGACCCGATAGTACGACGACTAAACTTCGTGTTGTGTTTGATGCATCAGCTAAAACTACATCCAATACGAGTCTTAACCAAATTATGCATACTGGATCAACCATTCAAAGCGAATTATTTACGATTCTGCTGCGATTCCGTATGCCTCGTTTCGTTTTTACCGCGGACATCGAAAAAATGTACCGTCAAATCATGGTAGCCAAAGACGATCGAAAATACCAGTTAATACTTTGGAGAATGGATCCCAGCGAGGAGATTAAATATTATCAATTGAATACAGTCACATACGGAATGACATCTGCACCCTACTTAGCAACAAAGTGTTTGCAGCAATTAGCCGTAGAATCAGCTGACAAATATGAGCTAGGTTCCCAAGCAATCAAAGAAGACTTCTACATGGATGACTTAATGACTGGCTCAAATAATCTTCGAGAAGCTATTTGTAAAAAAGATCAAATAAATCAAATACTACAAGCAGCCGGATTTAAATTGCGCAAGTGGTGTGCCAATCACAGTGATCTTGTAAAAGATATCCCCAATGAAGATGTCGCTCTACAATTAGACTTTGAAGATGACCAAGTGAGCCAAATAAAGACTTTGGGACTAACTTGGCTACCGAAAACCAATGTATTCAGCATTAGAACAGCTTGTAGTGATTCCTCGAAGATCACAAAAAGGACCGCGTTATCGGACATCGCTCATGTCTTCGACCCGTTAGGATTATTGAGTCCAGTCACCATCACTGCAAAGATATTTATTCAGCAATTATGGAACCTTAAGCTGGATTGGGATGCTGCTCTCCCGATGGAACTGCATTCAACGTGGATAAAATACCGCCAAGAGTTGAAAAAACTAAGCAACATAAAAATTGCCCGCCACGTATTTAACGGTAAAGTACCCAGAAGTCAGCAGTTACAAGCTTTCGCCGATGCATCAGAAAAGGCTTATGGAGCCGCGATATATTTTCGTGCCATACATCAGGATGGAACTAGAACTGTACAACTTTTATGTGCCAAAACAAGAGTTGCACCTTTAAAAGTAACTACGATCCCTCGTTTGGAGCTGTGTGCGGCTAAGTTAGCAGCAGAATTAATGCACCGTCTTCGTAAGGATCTGAAGCTGACCAGTCAATCATGCTTCTTCTGGACCGACTCTAAAATTGTTCTTCATTGGTTGCATGCAGAATCTTCATCCTTCCACACTTTTGTAGCCAACAGAATCGCATCAATACAAGAATTTTCGGCGGCAGAACAGTGGCGGCATGTAGGATCAAAAGATAATCCAGCTGATTTGCTATCCCGAGGAATTGCACCAGAGAAGCTGGAAGGCTGTTCTTTGTGGTTCTATTGACTCTTCTTCTTGCATGGTAGTGAAAGCATGTGGCCGGAAAAACATATTCCCGAAGACACCGTAATGGAAAGAAGACAACCCAAAATTGTGCTAACCATTACACAAAACTCATCTCATTTCATCTACGGCATCGATCACAAAAATTCATTCCGGCATCTGCAAAGAGTTGTGGCCTACATCATTCGATTCACACGGCTAGTTTGTCGTCGGAAGGAGACTACTAAAACTGGTCAGTCGTTATCAACGTCAGAAATGGACGAAGCTTTGACCACAATTATACGAGAAATTCAACGACAAGAATTTGGCGAAGAAATCAAGATCCTAAATTCTGGTAGTCAGCTCAGCAATAATAACCATATCAGCAGTTTAACACCGTTTTTGGATCGAGCGCATGTTCTACGAGTCGGTGGACGTTTGGAGCATTACAATCTGTCTTATGGTAGCAAGCACCCTATCTTGCTTCCGTACGGTCACCATGTTACAAAACTTATCATCACCCAAATCCACAACGACAATTTGCACGCCGGACCACAAGCTCTTCGTGCAATACTACGTGATCAATACTGGCCTATAAAGGGAATGACTATTGCTAGATCCGTGGTGCAGAACTGTGTTCAATGTTCCAGAGCGAAACCCAAAATGCTAACACAAATAATGGGAGACTTGCCAGCTGACCGAGTTCAACCAGCTCGGCCTTTCATCAAAACTGGAGTGGATTTTGCCGGACCGTTTTGGACTCACTTCAAGATTCGTGGAAAACGACCACAAAAATCGTATCTAGCTGTATTCTGCTGCTTTGCCACCAAGGCCGTCCATTTGGAACTAGTGGCGGATTTAACCACAGAAGGATTCATCGGTGCGCTAAAACGTCTTATTGGCCGGCGGGGGCATTGTGAAAAAATAATTTGTGATAATGCGACAAATTTCGTTGGAGCTCGGAACCAATTAGAGGAACTGAGTGAAGCGGTTTACGCCAATCCGGCAGCACAGCGTATAACGGATTTCTGTGTCTCCAAAGGAATGGACTTTTCTTTCATACCTCCAAGAACTCCACACTTCGGCGGACTTTGGGAAGCGTCTGTGAAGTCTGCGAAACAGCTGTTGCTAAAAAATGTAGGATCAACTTCATTGACATACGAAGAGCTGGAGACTATAGTAATCGAAACAGAAGCGATTCTCAATTCAAGGCCGTTAACTCCAATGTCATCCAACCCAAATGATCTAAATGCTCTAACACCAGGACATTTCTTGATAGGCGAACCGCTTACCAGCATGGTCGATGTACACGCACAAGTATCAAGATCGAGTCTCTCCCAACGATGGAAACTGGTATGCACAATCAAACACCAAATCTGGCAAAGGTGGTCGATTGAATACTTGAGTGAATTACAGCATCGATACAAGTGGAAACAGCGAATGGAAAATGTGAAACCCGGAATGATGGTCATTATAAAAGATGATAATCTACCCGTACTAAGATGGCAATTAGGTAGAATCATCCGAACGATCAAAGGAAAAGACGAGTCGGTTCGAGTTGCCGAAGTCAGAACCACCTCTGGAGTTTTAAAACGGCCCATCCACAAGCTGGCACCTCTCCCAGTAGAAGTCGAAGCAGAAGAGAAGGTAGCCCCCATGATGGAACATAACGACCCGTCTCATCAATCGCGCGAAATCAAGAGAACACTAGAAGTAGAAGATGAATTGACCGCAAATTCATCCAGTACTGCAACCACCAGTACGTCAAAAAGGAAGAAACCTAGTTCCATGGCATCGGTAATAAATTTGATGCTCCTCACTGGCTTTATATTACCAATTTTTGGAACACCAATCAAGGTTACTCCATTTACTTCGACACCCGGCCTTTACTCCGAAAGAATTGGATCTGCTGATCCAATTTTGGACAGCTGGAATCTGGTCGTCTATTACGACATGACACCGTACTGGAGAGAGTTCGATACAGTAAAAGCAGGCGTCCAATACTTAAGTTCCATCTGTCAGCATTCCAAGGAAGATTCTTCATGTATCCCTACCATATCGCAGTTTGAAGGTCTAATTGCCGAAATCGAAAACAACAACGAACTTTTGAAGCCACACAATCGCAGACACAGGTGGGGTGCTCTAAACATCGTAGGAAATAACGCCAACTCATTGTTTGGAATCTTGGTGCCGAATATGCAGATAAAATCTCCAGCATGATAAGTCAAGTAGAGGGAAACGAAGAATCAATTACGATTCAGGCTCATAAGCTGCACCATTCCTCCATAAGAACTGCAGTATTGTCTACAAGAAATTTCACAGAATTAAAGTTTCCCGCCCTATCAACAGAACTTTCCGGTGTCAGCCGTTCCCAAAGGTCTTTTAAGAAGATTTTTCAGGAGCTACAGCTTTCCATTCAGGATTTAAAAACTAAGACGGACATTCCTGTTCCATCCGTTCAGGGCCATGACACTCATCAATTTATCCTGAGTTATGGTGGACTATTGCTGATCTTACTGACCATGACATATCTCTTATGGAATCATATGAAGCAGCGATGTCAACCAAGGTCACAAAGAAATCCGATCCCGTCACCCAGGCAACTACCAGCTGAAGCCTTCCGCCTAAATGCATCATCAGAGGAAGAGTTAAACTAACCTTTAACGCGGGGAGCATGTACAAATTCGTGCCTGAATTTGTTCTTCTTTTTTTTGTAATTCGTTCCTCTCCTTTTTCTTAGCGTTTTGCTTTTTATAAAAAATTCAATTGTCATCATTTTGGTTGCCACAGTAAAGTAAAATTTTTGTGTTATTTCAGCGGAAGTAACTAACAAATGGGTACAGCAACTCAACAGCCCGCAACAAGCACCCATAACCTCCTCGGTTGAGTCGATGGAGACGGTGCAAAATTTTCCGGGTAAGTTGCAATCCATTTCTACTAATGCCTTTTCGACCACAAACTCACGCGCCCATGTTACTACTGCGCATAACAACGCATCGGCTAGTTACGATACTCCCGTGTTGTATCAATCATCGGCTGCATTACTCGCGTCGTCAAAAGGCTCAGGAGCATACAATACATCGTCTGTCACCGCACTTCTACCGCCTGTGTCATCGTTTACCGATCCAAGAACCACAGCAGCGTCATCATTCATCGGACAATTACAACCATCAACGGCATTTAATCCACTTTCATTCGGGAATACATCATCTAATGTAACCCGCACAGTCCAATTGCCAGTTGTTACAACGTTCGCCTTATCAACTGATCGCCAACAGTTTCATCGGTTCCGTCGATTACCACAGCGCCACCAAGTTCATTTCAAAGAAACGTAAATCTCCAGGTTATCCGACTACTTCAGCTGATCCAAACAAACAGCTGAGCAACAACAAACAGCTCCACGAATTAACGCTCATCCATCGGTTGTTTATTTTCCATCGGTACACAATTTTAACGAGAATCTGCCGACAGTCTCGTCATCCTTTAACCTGGCGCCTTCCGTTAATCCTTACAACTGCGCCACTCAATTAACCCAAAATATTACTCCGAGTGCTAGCCAATTAGCAGCCAGAAACGCAATGCCCAAGGAATGGCCGATTTTTAGCGGAAAGCCAGAAGAATGGCCAATGTTTATCAGCAGCTATGAAGGAACAACACGGGTTTGTGGATTCTCGGGCATAGAAAATTTGATCCGGCTACAAAGGTGTTTAAAAGGTAGCGCCCTTGAGGCTGTCAGAAGCCGCCTTCTTCTGCCGCAGTCAGGGCCACATATTATTGATACATTACGTATGTTATATGGACGCCCTGAAATTATAATCAACTCTCTGTTAAGCGCTGTACGACGTAAAGCTCCACCAAAAGCAGATAGACTGGACATGCTCATTTCATACGCATTATCCATACAAAATTTATGTGCAACACTAGAGGCTTCTGGATTAACAGCGCACATGTGCAACCCCTCTCTTCTTTACGAGCTCGTGGACAAGCTACCAACTCATATTAAATTAAACTGGGCTATGTATAAATCGTCTATTTCGGTAGTTACGATCACTCATTTCTCCAACTAGCTGTTTCACGTGGCAAAGGCTGCAAGTGAAGTAACGCTACCGACCTATGATGCAGATAGCGATCATAAAACCGAAAAGCGTTGCGACAAGACACGGGGATATGTACATGCTCATACTGAGAAAGACCATCAAGCTACCAATGAACAATCTCCTTCCAATTCAGTGAAGAAATGTGTTATATGTGGAGAAAGACCACACAAAATTGCCGACTGTGAGCAATTCAAGAAACTCGACAATCCTAAAAGATGGTCTACGGTGAAGCACAATAGATTATATTAGATTAGGAAATAGGGGTTGGTGTGGTTAACCTCTGTCACTGCAGCCACAGTTGGGCTTATTGTGACGTCCCCCGGTTTGATTATGATTCCTCTTCGATCCCTGCGCTTTCAATGAAGCCTAGTATTTTGCGAAGATGAATGGTCAGGAATTCCGATGGGTCCATGAAACCCTGACCGAAGTGACGAAGCCTTTTGCGAGTTAAACCCTCGCATTCACAGAGGATATGCTCTGGTGTTTCGTCTTCGTCATTGCATATTCTGCAAATTTTAGTCTCAGAGAGACCAATCCTATTGAGATGCTTCCTCATGTGACAATGTCCAATCAGAGCTCCCACTAAGGTTCGGGTCTGATATCTGCTTAATTTTAGATAATCAGATGTTCTTTTTTCTGAGTGTTTTGGCATAAAAAGATTTGAGTGCCTGTTGCCCGGTGCCAAGTCCCAGTGAATGGCACTTTGCGATTTTTGCCACATTCGGATGTTCATTCTGGCTGTGCTTAATGGTATCCCACAGAATGGATATGGTCCCATGAAGTCAGCTTCTGAACCTTTCCTAGCCATTAAGTCGGCCATTTCATTACCTACATAGCCGCTATATCCCGGAATCCAAATGAGAGTAACTCTGTTCTTATTTCCGAGTTCAATCAGGCATTGGAGGCAATTCCAAACAAGTTTGGAGTGGATTTGAACGGACTGAAGTGCTATTATTGCTGCCTTGCTGTCCGAGAGAATATATATTTCTTGGTTTTTGTAGCCCCGTCTGATATTTTCTCTAATGCATAGTTCAATAGCATGAGTCTCCGCCTGAATAACAGTGGATGTTATGTGCATGCTACAGTAGAATTTCACATTTGGGCGCACTCCACCAATACCACAATAAATTGTGTCGCAAATGTCTAGGTCAACACAATCAATTCCGTTGCACTTCTAATAAGCTGTACGGTAAAGGTGGTTGCACGTTCAAACATCACCCGCTACTTCATAATGAAAGCGACAACGAACTATAGTCGAATATCACTGGACATAGCGAAAAAACTTCGGCAGTTATATCGGACCAGAAACTATGCAACACTCATCGAAACTCCCAACACAATATACTATTTCGCATAATGCCTGTGCGATTGTATGCGAACGAAAATTGCATCGACACTTACGCCTTTCTAGACGAAGGCTCTTCGCTTACGCTTATCGAGGAGGACATGGCAAATAAGTTAAGCTTGGGTGCAAGTGCGGAAAGTCTGTGTCTGAAATGGACCGCTGACACAGTACGCGAAGAAAAGGACTCCAGAAGGGTTTCACTAAAAATTTCCGGTACATACGAAAACGCCTCTATCCATAAGATGTCAAATGTTCGAACTGTGAAAAGTTTAAACCTACCTACGCAGTCTAGATCTTCCGTCGGGTTATGTGAAACATACCCACACCTAAAGAGACTACCCATAGAATACTACAACGAAACCAAGCCACCGTTGCTTATCGGAATGGACAACTGGACCCTAGCAATCCCACTAGATGTGCGTGAAGGGCAAAGTAGCGAGACGTCAAATTCTGAAAACACAAGAGGAAAATCGTCACAGCTACAATCAAAAACGAAAGGAAGCAAGACAGTACAAGGTCGGCGATATTGTCGCAGTCAAACGATCACAGTTTGGACCAGGCGGAGGATAGCTTTTCCCGAGGTGGAGGAAGAGTATACTGATGAAGAGGAAGACATAGAAACAAATACGGATTCATTTAATATGAAGTAACGGAAACGAAATAGCTATCACGGAACAACAAAGAAGAATGTACAATAAAGACGAAGCAAAAAAGAATGTACAATAAAGACGAAGCAAAGAAGAATGTACAATAAAGACGAAGCAAAGAAGAATGTACAATAACGATGAAGTAAAAAGAACGTACAATAAAGATGAAGTAAAGAAGAATGTACGATAAAGACGAAGCGAAGAAGAATGTACAATAAAGATGAAGTAAAGTAGAATGTACAATTAAGAAAGGAAGTGAAGTTTCATCGGGACGATAGCATCGCAGGACGGCCGAAATGTAGGAATCACCCTGTACTCTGAACCGGGAATAGGCCGGAGCCGAGAAGAAGAGGAAGATGCCAGGCCACTCGTCGCGTAGCACTCATCGTGTGACAATCGTTCGTTTCTGTAAGATTTAACGCTCGTTCGTTTCTATAAAATTAAAACTCATACTAAAAACCGTTTGCTAGTTGTTTTCTTTTGAATCCCACATATATATTTGCCAGATAGGTTCAACATGGCGTTTAAACGACTTTTATGCCTTGAAAAACGAATGGCAATTGATCTAAACTTCGATAGGAACATTCGACAAATAATACGAGATCACGTAACCAAGGGATATGCTCGAAAATTATCCGCACATGAGCTAAAAGAGACCCATAATCGTACCTGGTATCTACCGATTTTCGCCGTGACTAATCCTAATAAGCCAGGTAAGCTCCGAAGTGTATGGGATGCAGCAGCTACCGTAAACGCAGTATCACTGAACTCGGCTCTTCTCAAAGGCCCAAACGAACTCACCTCGCTCCCACACGTACTGTACAAGTTTCGAGAGCGGAAGATCGCCATAGCAGTTGACATCCAAGAGATCTTCCACCAAATCCTGATCCGAAGGTCCGACCAACATTCCCAATGATTTTTGTGGCGCGACGATCCTAATCAAGAGTTGCCGGACATGTACGTCATGCAGGCCATGACCTTTGGTGCTACCTGCACACCGAGCCTAGCACAGTATATTAAAAATCTGAACGCGAAACGATTCTCCCCATCACATCCGAGAGCTGTACAATCAATAATACAGAATCACTACGTTGATGACATGCGCGACACGCCAGAGGAGGCCATTAAGCTAGCCAGAGAAGTGAAATGTATACACCAAGAGGCCGGATTTTACATCAGAAATTGGGCTTCAAATTCAACTGAGGTCCTCGCGGCGATGGACGAAAAACTAGTAAATAAAGGATCGAGAAATTTAGAAATGCAGTCGGAAGCAAAACCCACGAAAATATTAGGCATATGGTGGGACGTATCTGCAGATACATTCACATACAAACTGACCATCAATATCAATTGTAAAGATATATTACAAGGAAAACGTCGCCCTACGAAGCGTGAAGTTCTGCGAACCTTAATGTCCATATTCGACCCGTTGGAACTGCTTTCTTCATTCCTAGTGTACGTAAAGGTACTGCTTCAGGAGATCTGGAGATCGACTCTTGATTGGGACGATGAGCTTACCGAAGTCCTTCACGACAACTGGTTAAAGTGGATTCGAATACTACCACATATCGAAAAACTTCAAATACCGAGATGTTACTCAATTTCATCATCAGCAAGCCATAAGTCCATTCAACTTCACGTATTTGTCGACGCCAGTGAAGATGCCTATGCAGCAGCCGCTTATATAAGAATAGAGAGCCGCGACCAAATTAATTGCACCCTAGTTGGAGCGAAGACGAAGGTTGCTCCACAACGGCCGCTATCTATTCCAAGACTTGAACTACAAGCTGCTCTTTTGGGTACCAGACTTGCTGCATTTATACGTCAGGGTCAAACACTAAAATTTGACTAATACTTCTTTTGGTCAGACTCCAAAACTGTTCTCTGTTGGCTTAAAGCGGACCCCAAAAGATTTCGCCAATACGTTGCCTTCCGAGTAGCGGAGCTATTAAACTCAACTGCCGTGCGGGAATGGCGATGGATACCTACAACAATGAATGTGGCAGACGAGGCTACAAAGTGGTCTAGCATTCCTAAATTCCATGAGTCAAGTCGCTGGTTCAACGGTCCCGAATTTTTGGCTTTTGGCTGACGAGAGACAATGGCCAACCAATACATTTAGCACACCGATTGAAGTAGAGGAGGAGATTCGGCCACATCACTTTCTTGCGACGGAGATGAAACAAACCCTGCTCGATGTTAATCGTTTCTCTAACTGGAACCGTTTACTCCGTTCCATGACATATGTACTCCGCTTTATAAGAAACCTTCAGGCCAAAATTCGAGGCGCGTGTCCAGTATTGGGCCCAATAACACCAGAAGAACTTAGCGTGGTAAAAAATAAACTCTATGGCCAGACCCAGCTTGACTACTACTCGCAGCAAATACGTACGTTACACAGTAATTGGAAACGTCCGACCAACCAGCTGGAACAAATAGCAAAAGATAGCAGATTACATAATCGCTCACCTTATCTTGACGATAACGATGTTTTACGAGTAAGAGGCCGTATAGACGCCGCTGCTGTAGCAACTTATAAAACTAAACGTCCCATCATACTCCTCAAAGAACATCGGATTACCACCTTAATAATTAATTACTTTCACCAAAAATATCATCATCAGAATAATGAGACAATCGTGAACGAAATTCGGCAGAAATTTGACATTTCCCATTTACGAGCACTTGTAAAGAAAATCGTTAGAGATTATCAGTACTGCAAAAATCAACGCGCAAGACCTGTGCCTCCTGAAATGTCTGAGTTACCGAGCGCACGTCTTACTCCATTCACCGCTGCGTTCACCTTTGTCGGAGTGGATTATCTTGGACCAATGTATGTAGCTGTGGGAAGAACTGAAAAAAGATGGGGCGTTCTTTTTACGTGCCTTACGGTCAGAGCCATCCAAATCGAAATTGCTCATACCTTGACTACTGATTCATGCATCATGGCTCTAAGGAACTTCGTATCATGCAGAGGCATGCCTAAAGAAATTTATAGCGATAACGGTACCAATTTTCGCGGAGCTGATGATGAACTACGCAAGGAAATCTTAAAGATAGATGGGGCACAAGTCCAAGAACGAACATTTCCATGTGCCACACTGAAGTGGAATTTTAATCCACCCGCGGCCCCACACATGGGAGGGAGTTGGGAGCGCCTCATTCGGTCAGTTAAAAAATCCCTAAAATACGTAATGCCATCGCGTAATCCTACAGATGAGCTTTTAAGGACCTTATTGATGGAAATCGAAAACATCGTAAACTCAAGACCACTCACGTATATACCTATTGAAGATCCTAACGAAAAAGCCCTGACGCCGAACCATTTCCTGCTCGGCTGGTTTAGTGGTCAGAAGCCACCCGGAATATTTAGCGACGATCCAATCATATTGCGAAAGAATTGGAAGATCGCACAGAATTTAGCGAACAACTTTTGGAGACGGTGGGTACGGGAATACCTACCTGATTTAACAAGACGAACAAAATGGTTTCAACGAGTAGAACCCATTAAGGTTGGCGACGTAGTCATAGTAATCGATGAGAACCTTCCCAGAAACAATTGAAAAGAGGCCATAGTACTTGAAACAACGCCTGGAAGATCCGGACAAGTACGTAAGGCCGTAGTGCAGACAGCAAGCGGTATTCTTGCCAGGCCGGCAAACAAATTGGCCGTACTTGATGTCAGAATGGAAGAGAACAAGGTAGGCCGACCAGATGGCTTGATCGACATACCGGGACGGAGTGTTGAAAATTCTTTGCAGTAGAAACCATGTGAAGTAGAATTCAGCTTCAAATCGTTCCAAGCTCTCCAAAAAAAGGGTCAACAAGTTGGTAACCATGAATTAGAATGAATAAAGAATAAAGAAGAAGAATATAATAGCAAGTAAAAAAAAAAGACCTCGTGGAACGATTTGAAGCTGAGTTCGACTAAGGGTAAGATTGAACTTTATAGTAAAACAAAAGAATTAATTTGTAATTTCCACTTAGGAAACCCAACAAAATTTAAAAGTGTATTTCGTAATATATTTTTCTGAATAAAGGGTAAACTATATAGTGATTGGCACTCATAAGACACCTTTCTAAATATTTTTATCTTTATTTGTCCCAAAATGGTAATTACAATTATTGGTGATATGTAATTAGATTCAGAAGAGGTTAGCGATAAAGATAGGCCACTTGCTAATTTTTTTAATATTCCTTTTTTAGCAAAAAAATAATAATTGTAATTAAAAACTCATAAAAGTACAGTCATTGGCACTGTGGGGTATATTGATTGGCATGCTACACACAGTTACTGGCATAGGGTGGCAAGGCATAAAAACACAACAAATTTTAGTAATTGGCAGTATCAATTTTCATCTTGTATAACATTCAAACAAACAAATGAAGCATTTCGATTAGAGAAATCGAGTATAACGTGTTAGGCATGTAGAATCATATTTAAATTCAAATTTATTGTGTTTCAGACATCATGAAACTTACATTTAGAAATATAATTAATTTTATTGTCAGGATTTGCAATTAATTAAATTGGCTTAGATTAATATAAAGGAAAATGAGCAAAATAAGCCTTCATAACTAAACAAGAGATCAACAAAACAAGAAAAAAAATAAATTAGGTGTAAGATTTTCATTTTCCATGATGGCCTGAAACCGCTTTGAAATTACTTTCTAGTATTTACCAAAACTAGGTAAAAAAAATCAAGGTGGTGAATTCAGAACCGGACGATCTACAACAGACTAGATATTCTCGGTGAAACAGGTGCATGAGAAATGCTGCATGTGTACCAAATCTTCGCAGATTTTAAACAAGCATACGACAGAAACGATAGGACGGTACTGTACCAAATCATGCTTGATTTTGGAATTGCGCCAAAACTAGTCCGACTAACAAGACTCACAATGACGAACACTGAATCCCAAGTAAGAATAAAAATCGATTTCACAACCAGCTTTCGAACGGAATGTGATTTAAAGCAGGGAGATGGTTTAGCCCCCATTCTTTTCAACTTGGCACTAGAGTATTTCATCCGAAAAATCCCAGTCGCCACCAATGGGACACTACTATTCAAGTCCACCCAAGTAGTAGCATACGCTGACGATATAAACATCCTCGCAAGATCCTTCCCTAAGGAGGTATTTGTCATTCTTGAGTCCGCCGCAAAAGAAGTCGGGTTACGCATAAACGAAAGTAAAACAAAAATAATAACGCAAACAAGAAAGAGAACGCCAATTAGACATAATATAACAATTACGGAGTATAATTTGGAGTGTGGACAACTACATATACCTTGGGGCTAATCTAGCAAAACACGTCAACGAAACGGACGAAATCAAATGACGGATCATGCTAGCAAATAAAACGTATTATTCGGTACTTCCAATAATGAATACAAGAAAGTGCACAGGAACAATAAGCTGCGAATATATGAACTAATATACGACCTGTGCTCTCTGTTATGGCAGAAACGTGGACATTAACGCGAGCTTCCGAAAAACCTAGCACTGTAGCAGCATCCCTATTCCCTTATCTAATCCAGATGTTTGGATTTCCCCTCGTATCCGCATTGCCAGTGGGTCAGTTTCATAATAATTAACGTAAATAACTCGGTTTGTTTACTGACCTACTGGAAATGCCGGTAGTGTTAAGTATCTTTAAATAATATTGCTAGCTTGCGGATTCGGACTTAAGCGCCGGTTCATATTGCCCGGCCGAGGTCGAAGCTACAAACAAAATACAATTGTTTGGAGCTTCAGATTTCGTCACGCAATGTGCGACCGAGACCAAGACCCGGAACTTAATGTCAGCAATGTTTTGCCGAATGACATGTAACTGAGTGTTTTTCCAAAGCGGAAGACAACACTCAGTTCCGTGTCAGTCGGCACTTTTTTAATATATAAGTTTAGTTGTAACTAGCGATAGTCTCTCAGTTTTGTCAGTATTTTTTAACCAAATTAAACAGAGGTAACTAAAAACCTTTTTTGTTTTATTTTTTCAGAAAACTAATTCGAATGTTCCCGAGTAGAGTTGAGACGGGCTTAATTGCATCCTCGCTCTATTTGGACATTTAGAATATCCCTCCTGCACCTGGATCAACTCCAGGAAATTCAAAGTGATTCCAAATGGTCTCTGAGATCGGGCTTAATTGCATCCTCGAGCTATTTGGACACTTAGAAAATATCTCTACGTGGTGGATCAACTTCAAGAAGTCCACGAAGAAAGAGTTGATTTACCACTCAGGAAAAAGGTGCTGTTCGCTGGACAAGACCACGAGCAAGCAACAGTACTCCTATCTTTCAGGTCCCAACTCCTCTTGGGACTAACCGCGTGTTCTGGTCGGGTATCCCTCATGCCCACCAAAAATAAACACAACACATTCGAAACAAAAGTCCTCGGCAAAATGTTGGGACCTGTGTAGGAAGGAGCGGACTGGCGAATAAGATACAACCATGAGTTGTATCAACTCTTCAAGGAGCCAGAAGCTTCAACGTCCATCAAACTACGTAAACTGCAGTTGGCTGGCCATGTAGACCGGATGGAAGACAAAAAGTGCTCTTAAAGGCAAAGCGAGTGGTAATAGGCCAGTAGGCAAACCACGCAAGCGATGGGAAGACTCGGTTGACGAAGATAGCAAATCAATCTCAAAAATTAGCAGCTGGTCTTTGGATCGAGACGATTGGAGGCGACGACTTCAGGAGACCAGGGCCCAATTTGGGCTGTCGCGCCATTAATGATGATGAGGTAAAACAAATATGCCAGGATGGATCAGAGCAATATTTTAAAACTGTGCATTTAAGAGATAACGTAAGATGGGGTGACTTTGATCATATTGTAGCAACTATTTGCGTCGGAGCCAGTTTTTTGTTTTTGTTGAGCTAGAAGGCTACAGTTGCAAAAAACGATCCTAATTGATCCTAGTTGATACATATTCAGTATTATACATCCATATCTGAAGAATCATCTGCACACCTAAAACAAATATGACAGACATATAAATCGATCTCATCTTCAGGAACGTGAAGTTTGTGACCATTTGCTACACACCTCTTATGGCATAGCTTGTTGCAGAGAGAACACTCTAATCCCTTAGTTCTTATTATTTTAGTGCATCTAAAGCACAATCCTTATTTTACATTTGATTTCCCATTTTCAGCAATTTTTTTTTCAGTTTTTAACCAAGAGGAATTTATACCCCTATAATTAATTTCACCAATAATAATATAGAAGAAGCAAATTAGTATATTCAAAGTGTTTTAAAAATTTACAGTTGTTGGCATTGGGTGACAATAGGTAAAATGTTGCATATATTCTTTACAGTTATTGACACCCACGTTTTTCAAACAACAATTGCGTTATTTGCAAAATTTTTTTTACAAATTTCTTTCCAAAATAGCACTGAATTTAAAAACATAAAAAGTCAAAATCAGGAAGGATCCAATATAGAATAAAAATTATTTATAGAAACCCCATTTCTTAAGGCTTACCGTAAGAAATCCGTTATTTTGGTTTCGCTGCACATTGCATTGACTTTCGAACTGTTAATAAATTAAAAAAAAACCCGACTATCAGTTTACCTTGCTTCTAGAAAAAGGTTAGACGCATACACGATTCCTAGAAATATTGCACAAATTTTTTTTTATCAGTGAAAACCTTGTAGTAGAGACATTTTATCCAAAAGTGCCAATGACTGAAAGAGTGTCAACCACTATATAGTTTACCCTATATAACCAAAAGAAAACACTATTTAAATTCAACCTAACCCCCGCAACAGATTTTGTAACTCACGTTCACTGTTTTCTAACTGTGCTACGCAATTGTGTTTTTCGTCAATCACGACTCTCACAAGGTCTGTTAGCAGAACATCCGACATTTCCCCAATCTGGTGGCCATTGAAATTTGGCTTGTTCTGTGTGTAGCCCGCTTGTCTACCGCTTAATTCAACTTCAAGATGTTCCGCGAGAAATTCTGCTAAACTGTTAGCAAAATATACATTTTCCAACCTGCTTGCCACTGAAATCTGTTTTGTTCCGCTTGTGCAGCCTGCACGCCTCTGTTCGGTTTCAAGATTTTCCGCGAGGAATTTTCAGTCTTGATTATGGTTTATTACTTCTATCTTAAATACATTCACCCTTTGCTTTCACAACGCATCTCACTAACATAGGATAACTACAATGCGCATGACACCACTGAAATGACGATAACAATATTGGAAGGTGGAGAAGATCTTAGTACGACTAAGACGTTGTATAAAACGTGCGAAAATTATTGAAGAGAACGATGACCGAATTTTCTTACTGCCGCGGTCGGCCCAACGTTCAGGAGGACATTTTTATAATGGGGTTTTCTGAGAAAAACTACGTTGATCACTGAATTTTTAGGGTTGACGTAGCAAAAATCTGTGTTTTCGAGTAAATATCTCAAGATTGGGTGCAGTTACAATTTAGACTGTTACATCAAATGAAAGGTAATTCGATTGCCTAAAAAACGAGTTATAACACTTTGCCTTGTGATTATTCGTTTTCAAGATTTAACGTTTTAAGTGAGTGAGGGTACCGGTCAAAAACACTTTTCTTAACCACCCTGTATCTCCACTAATATTGAAAATTGACCCACCCTGTAGAACAATTTTTTTCTGCAAATATATCAAGGAATAACCCCTTACAAGGTGGCACACGGAGTGCCAAACACCCTGGATGTTCTGACTACGATACTGAGAAAGAAAGTATGCTACAGCGAATCATCCAGCAGACAGACTTATCCTACTTTTCTTGTTTTTCACATTTCATGAGTTTCTCGTCTTATTTCAGTTAACACATAAAACTCGCGAAAATACGAGAAAAAGTTGTTTTTTTTTATTTCCAGCTTCAGGATCCGAGCAAATAATGCAACAAAGGTTTCGAGTTAGGGTCGTATTTTCGATGTAACTTCAGGTATATTATTCATTCACATTTTTTTACTTCTGTCTTACATTAGAATAGAAAAATTGGAAATTTAGCAGCTGATTCAGCGTCAGAACTTTATAAGTCAAATTAAGAATTCTTCATTTATCTATGTAAAAGGCGGAAATGAAAAAATGTGCGAGTTGCACTACTCGTAAAATTGAAGTGAATTTTGTACGTACCAAGAACGTACGTATCTTACTTATAAGCACCTTAAATATTATACGTAAAATCGTAGTAAATATTCTACTATAGTGCTCTTCCGAACTATACGTATAGATATACACGGCGACCGCGGACATCATACCCTAGCGTTCTACGGTGTTTTTCGGGGTTTTTCCAGCTAAACAGAGCATTCATTTAGATATTTCCATACTGCATGTATGGATACAGAAGCAAACTGTCAAATCCACCACGTAAAACAAGAAATGAAAAAATCGTCTCGCGTATTTTTCTTCACTTTTTCGTCAAGCAAAATCTTTTAAAGTCGCAATCCGCAGAGAAAACTCACGAATTGCGAGAAACTTCTACACACTCCACAGACTGAAGAAACCTCTACACATTCAGGAGAAAGACGGCGAAACGCGAATATCTGCAGCCGGCTTTACTGGTACAGCGCTTTGAAGCCAGAGAAGTGAGACAAAACTGGGTCGTTATATCTATTGTTTTTATTTTGCGAGTGAGTGAATGCGACGACATCCGCCTTCAACTCAGTTGCTGCTTGTCATCTCCAGTATATATATATCTGATTCCTAAATCTATAGCAGAAAATGACTATACACTTTTCAAACCTGCAGCCCAATTTCAAAGTTAGTACATTCAAAGACAATTAAATAAATTTGCCTTGACAATAATCGTTTGCACAAATTACTAATAGATTATGACAACATTTAATTGCTGCCGAATGAAATATTTGATAAAACAATTACCTTAAGTCGATCTATTGTGAGAGTTTTTTGTGTTAAAAAGTTAGCCATTCCGATTTTTCCTGTATATTTTGGCTGGATAGAATTAGCTGCATCGGTCAACTCTTCCCAAGTCGGTGCAGGTAAATTCTTAATATTTTCTTTCTTGTAGTCTTTTTCATTTTTTACTTCCAATTTAGAAATACGCAAAGACAGAGCAGCAATTGCTTCTCTCAAACGTTCGCCACGACCAGACATACGTTTTCCCTTGTCCGGCAACTTGGCACTTAAAGTTTCACACAGCTTTTCGCATGTTGCCAACTCAGATTGTAGTTCATTTAATTTTTTAAGTTCATTTTCCAAAAATTCCTGCGAAACATATTCTACAGCATTCTTAGAATTTGTTCCTATTTTCCGCGGAGAATCGAATATTTCAACAATTTTAGGTTGTATTAATTTTGAAGACCTTGCTGGAGTAGATGAATGCAGGTTTAGAGAACTGTCCGATTCACTGCTCAGTGATATTATATTTTCTGGACTGCTTTCATTTAGCACAGTTGAACTAAGCTTACCGCCAATTGAGTAATTGAATTCAGTGCTCATTCGAGCTGATGGATACTGAACATTCGACAAAATGGGTGTCACGGAAAGAACTGTCCTGGGAGTGGGAATGATGCCTTGAAAGGAACTGTTCTTTTTATTGCACGTGTCGCCTACATTTTCTTTTCTTAATGAACTGATTTCTGAAATAATTTCGTTTTCTTCATTAGTACCATCATATACATCACTTTCTCCATCAGATAAGTCGCATGGGCGAAATCCTGTAATACTCATTCTAGTTCTAGGCGATAACGCCCTGCTCTCAAAGCTCTCATCACTTAGATCGTCGGAAACGTTGCTTGGTTCTGTTATTGAATCTGCTTCAGTTTCCGATTCGGACAGAATAAGCATTTTTTTCATGGTTTTTGGCCGCACTATTGAATCTTCCTCATCGCCTAATAAATTATTGTTAATAACATTTCAGAGAATAACTAGTTCATTCACCCACCGGAATTCGGAATTTCTACTGAGGAGTTCTCGGCATCTGATGATCTTGTTCCATCTAAATAACGAATAAAATACAGCGTTAAAACAATTTAAACGAGCATTATATTAATTTACCGTTCCATGATAAATTGCCTTTAGATAAGGCTTTTTCGCTTTCGTCTTTAGTATGGCACGTCAACAATGAATCTGAATCCGACATCACACCAAACTTTGTTTTTTACGAAAATTAGTTTCAATTCAAACAATCGCACTTTATTGAACTGTAGTGATAAAACGATTTGAATTTCTTTTCTTGCCTACTCGCTCTGTGTCAGTGCTGCCACTCGAAAGTTGAAGAGAAACTGCTGTACTTCCCAGCAGGCAGACCATCCCTGCTAGTCGTCTGAAAGAATCTCGCAGATGCCTCGGAGACATCTCGGTCATACATCTCACAATAAATTAATCAAACAATATATATAATGAATGTACTGTTTATTTGATAGTTCATAAACACACATCACTGAGAACAACAATAGTTCACATTTATTGTTAGAAGTGCGAATATTTTGATCCACTAGACATTAGGTTTGTTTTTTTTTGCACACATTCATGCTGTTATGACACTGGCTATTTTTGCTGCTTTAAAGCGGCTAGAAAATTCAAATGGAGAGGGATAGAGACTTTTACATACAATTTAGACATTGAGACAGAGACAGTCCGAACAGCAAAACTATGAGTAACTGTCAAAAAACAATCCATAACTGTCAAAAAAAGCGGCAGCGAAGCACATTCGAGCAGTGTTTCGCATCATTCTAGTAGTTAATCCAAGAAAATCCACTGGCGGCTAGATTTTCCAGCCGCTACAGACTTGGTTTTAACAGTTCGGTACGTATAAATTATGGAAAGTGCATGTGATATTATGAAACGCGCCAGAACCGGTATTTTTCTTAACAAACCAGTTGTTAATTTCGTTTACTAGATGCCGCTAGCGTCGGAAAGGGCGGTATCTCTTTCTTTTAATGTTGTTCGCCTTGTCGCACGATTGGCTATTATTGTACTTTTTCTAGCGAGGAAAAAAGCCAGTGTCATACCAGCATTAGTGCACGCTATACTTTAAGTGTATTACACTTAGGAGCCGTACAGAATGAACGCATCGAAGTCGCATTGGAATGTCAAAATAACGGAGGGGAAAAAATCGAGTTTCAAATGCATGTGATTGTAGGTCTGTTCTTTTTGCATACACTTTCTACAATAGGGCGGAAATTGTACCCTAAAGCTGTTCTTTTTGTCGGTGTGACGTCAGAGGTGGCTGTTCTTTTTGTCGTGCGTAATGTACTCAGTGTACACTTTTCTACACTAGGTCGGGAGCAGGTGTATTTTCTTACACTTTAGTGCCCAGTTGGTCTCGAGTCTCTTTCGAGACATTGTCTTTATGGTTTCAGCATAATGCTTGCCTTTTTCATCACTAGATAGAAAGAAAGAGCAATAAAAACATATGCGCCACCCCGATCTATTTGAAGTGCAGAAAACAGCCGCATTAAATCAAATACTATAAACGTCATTTGGCACTTAGGCGATGAAAACGAATTGCGCAAGAAGTGAAAATTTAAGTTTTCTTATCAAGTTCGGGTTTAATAAAAGCGAAATGAGATGTGTCACTATATAATATGTAGTTTTTTTTTACATTTTTAATATTGTGGTAAGTTAACTTCGCCCGTGTTTCCCCACGTTTCATTTCATTACACCTTTTTTTATTTTCAGGCGACGTGCACCTACGTGAACATTTTTTCACCGGCTTGAAGGAATACGCGCTTATTTTAACCATTTATATATAAAATCTCGAAGACATGTCTGCGAATGTCGGAATAGCAAATTTATTATCGGTGTAGCGCCATCTGTTTCATGATAACTTCAAAATAAAATAAACAAAAAGAATATTTAATGTAACTGCTTATTACATACACATCGAGATGGACATTCAAAAGTTTTACGTATATGTTTTTCTGATTAAAAACTCGTACTTCTTCAAGTTGATGAAAAATATTTCACGGAGATTGACATCGACTGGAAATAAGAAAGGGGGTTATCAAACGAAATGTGGAGGCATGGGCGAAGTTAACTTCCTGCAATATAATAAATATAAAAAACAAATAATATAGTGACACATCCCAATATTTCCAATCACTTCAAATCACACTTGTGTCATTTTATTGCAACCGCACTTGAAAAGGAAACTTGAATGGCAACTTTTTTCGCGTATTTAATTTTCATCGTGTAAGTAGCGGATGGCATTTGTAGCGTTCGGCGTGAACGTGATACGTCTGTTTTCCGCACTTAAAATAGATCGTGGTGGGAGCACATGTTTTTATTACTATTTCTTTCTATCTAGTAATGAAGAAAGATAAGCAATATGATTCCTAAGGCTCAAACCATCGAGATTATTACCTCGTTCACGTGGTCAACGACGTACCGCTACGTAGCACTTCGTAGTACCACGTGAACACATGAAATTTTGCTACGGAGCGGTTTTTCTACAACGTAGCAAAACCTCGTAGTGTAGTGTAGTGGATTTGCTAATCCTTCCCACGAGAACACTTGCCGTTGCGCTCCGTATTACTTTTCGAGTGAATTGTCAAAAACTGTGTTGACAGACAACTTTATTTGTTTGGATTTTCTCAACGATTCTAATACCAGTGCCTTTAATGACTCCATTTCGCTGAAAAATAAAAGAAGAAAGGTTATTTAAGAAATAAAACGACGAATGTAATTTTTTTTAATAAAATAAATACCAGCTGTGACAGCTGTCAATTAATAATCAAGAGTGCGAAACGTCAATTCACTTCACGTGAACACTCATATATCAACCGGATTTCATAATACCCCAGCGAAAAAAAAAGCTCTTTATAACCGATATGCAAGCGCTTTACTAAAGCAGCAAACCGCTTTGAACATGCTTTGGGTTCACTCAAATTTAACATTGCATGTCATTGCTACATAGCGCTTGGGCCTCGCTATCATTTCAACGCTTATAAAGCGCTTGGACCTCGCTATAATTTCAACGCCACTGATATATAATATATGGATACCTCATCGGCTCATTTCCCTATACGATTTGACATATTGAAATAGCCGACGAAATCGTACCCTCTCGCTCCTTCTTAAAAATTCGAACTTCGAAAAACATGGGCAACAACTTAAATAAAATTAAAAACTTTTCAATTTGAATTATCAGTTCTGACAATTCAAATTGTTCGATTTGATGGTGAGAAGTTGTGTTTTGCGCTCGAAATTCATAACACAACTCACAGTTTACTTCAATTTTTTTATTAATAAATTTCTTGGGAAATAAAAGCTTCAGGAATATTTATAACGGTTGAGCATGTAATACGTTATTTTTGAATTTGGCGCCATACCGATAAGTACATGGTATTATATTCGTACTGCAGTAGCCAATATTACCTGTACAATTTACACAGCTTAGTTGCAATTTTATGAACTCATTTTCTTTCAATACCTTGCATTGTTTATCCAAAAAAGTATTTATCAAATTCAAATTATTTGATAATTTTTCAATTCGAAATTACACCTAAAAATTCGGATTTCATTTTTCATGTTGGCTAATCTGATAGTTCTGTCATTGTTTTCCTTCTCGCCTTAATACATGCATACCGTGCTACTAACTCTTTCCTTCTTAAGATTCAGGTCATCCGTGGCTCAATCCTAATTTGTACCCCGGATAACTTTCGAAGTTTCTCTAAACTTAAAATGAATTGAATTTGTGAAAGAAACATAAAGAAATGTTTCAATCAAAAATTATTTTATTTGCATTACCAATTTTAAATCTAATGAATGTTTAAAATCATCAAAATTTTGTTCAATAATGCAGAACCTCGGGTTATCATGGACACCTTTTTCGGATATTGACATTTTAAAAACGTCGGCCATGTGAGATAGCAAATCAAGGCCTCCATTTGATATATCTCAGTGTTCAACGCATATAAAGCGCTTGGGCCTCGCTATCATTTCAACGCTTATAAAGCGCTGGGACCTCGCTATTATGTCAACGCTTATAAAGCGCTTTTCCTAAGCAAATGCAAAGCGCATTCCCTAAGCAATTACAAAGCGCTTTTTCTAAGCTATTGTAAAGTGCTTTGCCTGATCAATTGGAAAGCGTTTCAATTTCCAAAAAGAAACATCCTCAACAGGACTAGAAATTATTGATGTTTGATCTTATTATTGCATTATTGTTGTTGTTAATTTTTTAGTAAATTTTAATTCTAAATAAAACTATAACCTAAAAGACCAAAACATAAAGTTCGCTGTAGGGATAATAAAATTCTTATCGACCTTACTTTCCTACGAAGAATGTAAGGCATAAAGCCATAAAATAAAATCCAAAAACGAAGTTAAAGATAAGATCTTGGAAAAGATAAGCAAGAAACATGAAACAAGAGATCAGACGGGGAAAAAAAATTATTGTCTTTACAACTTTACTGTAGTATTTTATTTGTTGTCAAATTATGTTATTAATTAAACTTAATTACACTTCATTTAGGAAAATTAAAATTAATTATGTTTAATTTAAATATTAAATATTCATGAGTTATTTATTTATTTTATTTTTAATATGTGTTCCATAGTGGAACTTGTTCTTCTGAGCTCGAATTCCAACCCTCATTTCTTTTTCATATTCCTCACGAGTCAACAAATCCTTTACGGCATCTGTGTAAAAGAAATGTTGATTTCCATAATGAATGAATTAAAATCATCTTACCGTAAACATATTGCGAGAACAATTTTTTTTTTCAATGGAATTTTCTTTTGTTTTTTGGAATTCGTCACTTAAAAGCATCGGAATACATTTCCGGATTTATTGGTCTCCAATAATGGAAAGTAAATATGTAACCTGTAAAATCGTTGTTGATATTTATTATATAATACGTAATAATATTTAATACATTGGCAAATTACATTACGGTAAATTTAATCTAAAAACAAAGGTTAATTTTAAATATGTTTGAAGGAATCTAAAAAAACTATAGGTGTGCCAATATCCGTGTAACTGTATATACAACAAATAAAATACTATAATAATAATAATAATAATAATAATATTCTACTCACATGTGATCACTAATTTTACGCTTTAAATTGAAATTACCACTTCACGATCACTGATGAACACTAAAGGTGGGTTTCCATATGCGACAATATTCTGTGACAGAAATTTGTCACGACAAAAATGTGTCACACTCTTCAGTCTCGAGTTTACATTTGTAACATTATTTGTGTCACACCTTTGCGTAAATTGGTTATGTCAGTTGTCAAAAAAAGTAAAATGGCTGGAAAGATAACTAAACAGCAAAAAAATACCCAAAAAAAAAATTGTTAAAATTGCTTCTAATAGTGAAACTAAAAGAAAATTCGAAGCGACAGTGCTGGGTATCGAAGATATTTGATAAAAGAAAAGAACAAGTTCACTACGACAATTTGGTACAGGAGATGCGTTTGTACGACAGCAATAGATTTTTCAACTTTCACAGAATGTCGATAAATTTATTTGATGAACTTCTCGAAAAGATGACACCAGCAATCGAAAAGCTACCACTTTCTCGAGAACCAATTTCTACTGGCGCATGGCTTTCATTTTAGTGGATATGCTATCAAGCACAAATTATAATTATTATCATGAAAATGAACTGAAATTTTTGTCACACATGAAAAGTCGGAGATTGTTCGACTAGCGACATGCGACAAAATTTGTCAGAGATTTGTAATCTGATTGGCTAGCTGACCTGTCACAGAAAATTGTCGCACATGGAAACCCACCTTAAGAGTGCGAATGCGAAGAATAGCGCGCTTCTTTCGATAAGTCGGGAATCCCCGTAATATATGGCAATTTACACAGAACTCTAGAATATATATATAAATAATATCAAAAAGAAAATTGGTATCTGCTTCGCTCTCGCTTGTTTCAAAGCGCTTTCAAAGCACTTTATTGTTTCTGGTTACTAAAGCGCTTTATGTGCGCTTTAAATCAATGCGCTTTGCAATTTTTCGCTGGGACGCTACACTACACTACACTACCACGTGAACGAGGTACATGTCTCGAAAGAGACAAGCGACCAACAGGGCAAAGTCAAATCCACATCAAGTTATCATCAAACAGATGGCGCTGCACCAATAAGAAAAGTACTATCCCGACATTAGCATGCATGCCTCCGAGATTTCGGGGTGCATTTGTCTTGATACTGTGTATTTTTCCCATAAGGCATCTCGAAGAAATCTCGCAGACAGGCCGACATGTCTTCGAGAAATATGCGAGATTCTCGCAGACGCGACCAGCTGGGTGTAGTTTACCATCTGTCAAAATTGATGGCTGTATGCAGATAAAATTTACTTTTTGAATTTATGAAAATACTGTTTTGAATGAATGGTAAAATTTACTTTCAGTAATCAGCACTGAAAATGAAAAAACAAATTTTTTATCGGCGAAGAATTTAATTTGAAGCGATTTGCCATCAAAAAAAATTGTCGCTCGACCTTAAAAAAAAAAATATTGCTATTTAAAAATTTACAATTCACTTACCCTTTTCGTGTCAGTTTTACTTGAATTTGACATTTCGCATGGAACCAGCATTGCAATATTCAAACTTTAGTGGGATTTGTTTGGAAGACCACTAGCCGTAGAATATTTACAGTAGTTGGAGCGTAGCGCGCGTCAGCCAAACATGAACGCGAAAAGGGAGTTTTAATCCTTGAGCCCCGCAGGGCTGCACGAAAAGTAGTTGGAGCGTAGCAATGCTGCTTCCATGCGAAATGTCAAATTGAAGTAAAACTGACACGAAAAAGGTAAGAGAATTGTAAATTTTTAAATAGCAATATTTTTTTATTTTTTTGATGGCAAATTGCTTCAAATTAAATTCTTCGCCGATAAAAAATTTGTTTTTTCATTTTCAGTGCTGATTACTGAAAGTAAATTTTTCCCATTGTATCTCGTTGCGACATTATGACATTCCAATCCGAGTACGATGCGTTCATTCTGTACTGATCTTCACATTGCCTTGCGGCAGAGCCCTCTGAACTATAGCCGCGCAACTGAATTGAACATCTAAAACCAGAGTCATAACAAACATGACAGCTCCATACAAATCGCAACAATTTTGTATGGGGGGTGCATGACTTGGATGATAAAAACCAAGTTTCTATTAAAGTGCAAGCTTTTGTTAGTCAAAGCAAAGTTAAATAGTTTATAAAGACAGTTTTCTCATCTGGAATTAAGTTTTCATAGAAAAAATTTGGATAAAAAAAATATCGCTGTTTTCAGCAATGTCGGCATTCCGTCATTTAAAAAAATTGCAGTTAAATTGCATAGTTTCTGAAAGTTAATTTTTGTTATATGAAACACATTGCGTATAGCTATGATTCTGAATATTTGTTATTATGCATCTACCCTAGAAGGTTCATTAATTCTGAAGTTTTGTATTAAAACAGCGGCCTTTAGGATTATAAAATATTGTTACGAGTCAGTTCCTAAAAAGGTTCTCCAATGAATTGGTATATTTTTTCGTTTCGATCCGTGACGTCACACATCAGCTAAAAACTGAGGCATTTCTCACGACTATCTGTCATATGTGCTTGAGTCACCGCCGACTTAAGCTCAGGCCGTGCACATATGACAGTTCGTCGTGAGGAAATGCCTCGTTTTTTATGTGATGTGTGACGTCACGAATGAAAACGAGAAAATATACCAGTTCATTGGAGAATATTTTTTGGAACGAATTCGTAACAATATTTTATTATCCCAAAGCGCGGTGTTTTAATACAAAACTTTGGAATTGACGAACCCTCTGGAGTCGATACTGAATAACAAATGTTCAGAATCATAGCAAAATGCAATGTGTTTCATATAACAAAATTATCTTTCAAAAAATAAGCAATTTAACTGCACATTTTTTAAATGGCATGAAGCCGACATTGCAGAAAATTGCGATATTTTTTTCAACCTAATTTTTTCTATGAAAACTCAATTCTAGATGAGAAAACTAGTCTAATTCTCATTTTTAAATATGTTTATAAACTATTTAACTTTGCTTTGCCTAACAAAGGCTTGCACTTTAATAGAAAACTTGGTTTTTATCATCCAAGTCATGCACTCGCCATACAAAATTGTTGCGATTTGTATGGAGCTGTCATGTTTGTTATGACTCTGGTTTTTTATGTTGAATTCAGCTGCGCGGCTATAGTTCAGAGGGCTCTGCTTGAGTTGAAGTTGGCGTTGCTTGCGGCCGTCATAGTCATTGAGCATCACGGTCGTACATACAGGTCTGGAAACTCCGACTGCGATTGTGTTCATTCTGTACGGCTCTTTAAGCCTCAGATATTATGGTTCCGATCCGATCTGATCCAGAAAACGGAAAGTGTTGAGTTTCTCCATCCGACACACATCTAAAGGGAATTTCGGAACGCCTAGTCACAATTGTTCCGGTAATTAGCCGAGACACAAAACGGAGGGGTAAAGTTAACCAACTTTCAACTTCTATCCGTTCCGACGCTAAGAGGTGAATTATTGAATTTCACCACCTCTTTCGCTTCACTAAAAATCAAAATTACACCTCGATAGTAGGTCTGTTCTTTTTGGCTACACCTTCTACACTTTTCTGCACTAAAGTACTAAACAGAACACGGACCTCGACTGCGACTGCGACTGCGATTTGCCTACCGTGCGGCGTGAGGTTCGACTGCGCAGTTGGTGTTGAACAGAACACCGACTACGACTTCGATTCTATGCAATCAAGAAGAAGAACGAGTGTCAAATGTCACTCCTGTTTTGTTTAATATTTTTGAAAATTGTCGTGTTTCTGGTAGCGTATACACGCTATATACATTTTATATAGTGTTTTTAATCAATTTGGTTTATTAATAACGAGAAAATGAATAGGAATCGAGACGAATTTGAAGAATAGAAACCCAGTAGGCAAAGCGTATTCACGTAAAATAGCATCAAAACTCTACATGTCTATATGTAAGACAAAGACAGCATGTACTAAGCTATCGCGGTCTCCTCTTAAATGTAAACAGAATTCAAAAAATCATCATAATAGTAAATATATACATCAACCGGCGACATCGTTCCCAAAAAGTCTAATCAGTTATAAAGGGTTTTCCAATAAGGACTTGACAACTTTTTTTCAAAATAAAATGCAAACCATTTGAGATATTTCAAAAACTTTATTATCGGGTTGAAGTACAATCAAAACATTTATGAATGGAACTCGACTTCGTTCATATGGCCACCGCGGGCACGTTTGCAGCGGTCGATTCGTTGGACCCAATTTTCGATGACTCGGCCACACATTTCGGCCGAAATGGCTGCTATTTCGTGTTCAATGTTGGCTCTGAGCTCTTCCAACGTCGTCGGCTTGTTGGCATAGACCAACGACTTGACGTGGCCCCAAAGAAAAAAGTCCAGAGGCGTTAAATCGCACGAACGAGGCGGCCAATCGACTGGTCCATTTCTTGAGATAACACGCTCATCAAACTTACTCTTCAATAAATCGATTGTAACGTGTGCTGTGTGGCTTGTGGCACCGTCCTGGTGAAACCACATGTTGTCCAAGTCCATATCTTCCAATTCGGGCCAAAAATAATCGGTAATCATGGCGCGATAACGATTACCATTCACAGTAACGTGACGATCATTATCGTCGACGAAAAAATATGGCCCTATGACGCCGCCAGCATGCAAACCGCACCAAACAGTTATTTTTTGTGGATGAAGTGGTCTTTCATGAAGCACATGTGGATTTTCACCGGACCAATAACGCATATTTTGCTTATTGACGAACCCACTGAGCCAAAAATGAGCTTCGTCACTGAAGATGATTTTGCGATGAAATTGATCATCTTGGCGCATCTTTTCCAGAGCCCAATCGGAGAACGTACGTCGCTTCAAATGGTCCATCGGCTTCAATTCTTGAGTCAGCTTGATCTTGTATGGGTGTAAACCAAGATCCTTACGCAAAATTCGCCATAACGTGGTCTGGGCGATGCCCAACACTTGAGAACGCCGTGGAATTGACTGATTTGGATCATTTGCTACGGACGTTTCAACGGCAGCGATATTTTCGACACTTCGACCAACCCGTTGTCTCACTGGCACGGCAACATCACACAACGAATATGTAGACTCAAATTTTTGCACTAAACTTGTTACTGCCTGTCTACTAGGGCGAGAATTACGACCGAAAATCGGAGTTAACGCTCTTAAAGTAGCGGTCACCGACTCCGAATTTCTGTAGTAAATTTTTATAATTTGCAGACGTTGTTCCTTCGTGTACTTTACCATGATAAAAATGTTAAGTTTACTGAATAAATTGACAGTGACAGTTCGATGATTAGTGAAAGGGTGCGTTCACAAATTGAATTCAAAGTTGTCAAGTCCCTATTGGAAAACCCTTTACGACTTGCATACGGTCTCGTTTCGATATATAGTCTACGAAACTTTTCCTGCTGGGAAGTAGTGGAAATCCGAGACAACAACCGCAGTTTTAGAATTATGCTTGAGTCAAATACAAAGTAGAATGAGGCAGCGCGACGCAGCTTGACGCCGCCAATAAATAAGCAAGGCAGATAACTATTCACTGTCTGCGTCAGTTTGAGTTTTGAATAAATTTCAAATTTTCCAAAAAGCGTTCGTATTCGTTCATACGAAGCAGCGAACAATTAAAAACGATTTTTAAGCTAATTTTAATTCAGTCCGGTCATATCAAGTAACAATTCGATGTTTTAAAGATAAAAAAGTCACTTGTCGATTTCGAGGTTAACTACAGGCTACGGAAAAGTTCAGAGTTGACGAACATTTTTTGATGGTTGCGTAAGGCTGCCTTCGTCTACGTTCGTTGTGACTACCACAATGGAAATACACCGCGCTCAACTTTTTGACAGCTAGTCTGCCTCGGACTGCGTTGCCGTTGTGACTTAGGGGTTATGCTGTTATGATGCTGTTATGACACTGGCTATTTCCTCGCTAGAAAAAAGTACAATAATAGCCAATCGTGCGACAAGGCGAACAACAATAAAAAGACAGAGATACCGCTCTTTCCGACGCTAGCGGCATCTAGTAAACGAAATTAACAACTGGTATGTTAAGAAAAATACCGCTTCTGGCGCGTTTCATAACAGAACATGGCACTTTCCATCATTTATACGTACCGAACTGTCAAAAACTAGTCGGTAGCGGCTGGAAAATCTAGCCGCCAGCGGATTTTTCTTCGATTAACTGCTAGAATGTTGCGAAACACTGCTCGAATGCGCTTTGTTGTAGCTTTTTTTTTGACAGTTACCCATAGTTTGCTGTTCGGACTGTCTCTCTCACACCAATGTTTAAATTGTATGTTAAAGTCTCTATCCCTCTCCATTTGGATTGTCTAGCCGCTTTAAAGCCGCAAAAATAGCCAGTGTCATAACAGCATTGGAGTGTAGCACGACTGCGCAGTCGCAGGCGAAGTTGGTGTGTGGGCATGATGCTATGAAAGAAGAGATAACGCCAGCAGCGCAAAAAATTTGTTCACGTTCTGCGCATGACGTCACTTAGAGACCTCGTCACCGCCGACTTAAACTCAGGCCGCGCACATATGACAGTTCGTCGTGAGAAATGCCTCGTTTTTTATGTGATGTGTGACGTCACGGATCAAAACGAGAAAATATACCAGTTCATTGGAGAATCTTTTTTGGAACCAATTCGTAACAATATTTTATTATCCCAAAGCGCGGTGTTTTAATACAAAACTTTGGAATTGACGAACCCTCTAGAGTCGATACTGAATAAGAAATGTTCAGAATCATAGTAATATGCAATGTGTTTCATATAACAAAAATTATATTTCAAAAAATAAGCAATTTAACTGCACATTTTTTAAATGGCAGAATGCCGACATTGAAAAATTGAATTGAAAATTGCGATATTTTTTTCGACCTAATTTTTTCTATGAAAACTCAATTCCAGATGAGAAAACTTGTCTAATTCTAATTTTTAAATATGTTTATAAACTATTTAACTTTGCTTTGCCTAACAAAAGCTTGCACTTTAATAGAAAACTTGGTTTTTATCATCCAAGTCATGCACTCGCCATACAAAATTGTTGCGATTTGTATGGAGCTGTCATGTTTGTTATGACTCTGTTTATACTCTAGATGAAATCATATAGAGTATTATAAGTTTAATCCAGCCCAAAAGTTTGTAACGCATAGAACCAAGCCTCGGACAAAAAAAAGTTATATATTATTTTTTGTTTATTTGTGGCCAAAAACCTCAAATCCGCCTGACGTCCGTCCGTCCGTCCGTCCGTCCGTCCGTCCGTCCGTCCGTCCGTCCGTCCGTCTGTCCGTTAGCACGATAACTCAAGAACGCCATCACCTAGGACCTTGAAATTTTGAATCTGGATGTTTGGTTGAATTTGTAAGGCTAAGTTCGTTAACGGGCCAAATCGTCCTACTCCTTCGGGTAGCTGCCATACAAAATGTCCTTAAAACACGTCTTCAAGAATATCGGTCAATAACTTCAGAAGGGTTTAAGCTACGACATTGAAATTTTGTATGTGTTATTTTTCCAATAGTTGGAACTAAGTATATGATTATGAAGAAAATCCTGTTAATCCTTCGTGTAGCTGCCATACAAATATCCTGCCAAAATGAATTCAGTTAATTTACGAAACTCACTATAACTAAAGTAATCTTTTAGCTACGAATTCGGAATTTTGCACAAATTAGTTTTGAGTGAAAAGAAAGTTCGACTTTACTAATCAGCGAAATCCTTTTACTCCTTCTGGTAGCTGCCATACAAAATGTCCTTAAAACACGTGTTCAAGAATATTAGTCGATAACTTCAGAAGGGTTTAAGCTACGTCTTTGAAATTTTGTATGTGTTATTTTTCCAATAGTTGGAACTAAGTATATGATTATGAAGAAAATCCTGTTAATCCTTCGTGTAGCTGCCATACAAATATCCTGCCAAAATGAATTCAGTTAATTTACGAAACTCACTATAACTAAAGTAATCTTTTAGCTATGAATTGGAAATTTTGTACAAAAGTTTTGAGTAAAAACAAATTTCGGGTTTACTAATCAGCGAAATCCTTTTACTCCTTCTGGTAGCTGCCATACAAAATGTCCTTAAAACACGTGTTCAAGAATATTAGTCGATAACTTCAGAAGGGTTTAAGCTACGTCTTTGAAATTTTGTATGTGTTATTTTTCCAATAGTTGGAACTAAGTATATGATTATGAAGAAAATCCTGTTAATCCTTCGTGTAGCTGCCATACAAATATCCTGCCAAAATGAATTCAGTTAATTTACGAAACTCACTATAACTAAAGTAATCTTTTAGCTATGAATTGGAAATTTTGTACAAAAGTTTTGAGTAAAAACAAATTTCGGGTTTACTAATCAGCGAAATCCTTTTACTCCTTCTGGTAGCTGCCATACAAAATGTCCTTAAAACACGTGTTCAAGAATATTAGTCGATAACTTCAGAAGGGTTTAAGCTACGTCTTTGAAATTTTGTATGTGTTATTTTTCCAATAGTTGGAACTAAGTATATGATTATGAAGAAAATCCTGTTAATCCTTCGTGTAGCTGCCATACAAATATCCTGCCAAAATGAATTCAGTTAATTTACGAAACTCACTATAACTAAAGTAATCTTTTAGCTATGAATTGGAAATTTTGTACAAAAGTTTTGAGTAAAAACAAATTTCGGGTTTACTAATCAGCGAAATCCTTTCACTCCTTCTGGTAGCTGCCATACAAAATGTCCTTAAGACACGTGTTCAAGAATATTGGTCGATAACTTTAGAAGGGTTTAAGCTACGACATTGAAATTTTGTATGTGTTACTTTTTCAATAGTTGGAGCTAAATATATGATTATAAAGGAAATGCTGTTAGTCCTTCGTGTAGCTGCCATACAAATATCCTGTCAAAATGTATTCACTTAATTTACGAAACTCACTATAACTCAAGTAATCTTTTAGCTACGAATTCGGAATTTCGTACAAGTTAGTTTTGAGTGAAAAGGAAGTTCGAGTTTACGAATCAGCGAAATCCTTTTACTCCTTCTGGTAGCTGCCATACAACATATCCTTAAAACACGTGTTCAACAATATTTTCCGATAACTTTTGAACGCTTCATGCTACGAATTTGAAATTTTGTACTCGTTAATTTTTGAATGGTTCCAAGGAAAAGGATAAATATGTAAAAAATCGAGTGAGTCCTTCCTGCACCTCCCATGTGAAAGTCCTTTAAAAAGGACATTTTTTTTCGATGACTTACCCAGTTCAAGGTATGAAGTTAAACACTGAATATTGTCTTTTAGTTTTGAGTAACAATCTAATAGCAGTCCTTAAGAAAGGACATACAACATGCACACACGTAATTCTACTTTATCCCCAACTACAATATAAATCGGAGTTCAGTATTCATCTAGAGTATTATACGATTGGCTTGCAGCCGATCGTGACTGCAGTATGTTTTTTTATGTTCAATTCAACTGCGCGGCTATAGTTCAGAGGGCTCTGACCTCGTCTATTTTGACAATTGTCACATTAATACGTATTTGGTACCGGCTGATCAAAACATTGCAAATATTTTTGATTTTAATTGAATTTCACGGTGAATGTATTTACTTTCCATCGCTAAGATAACGAAAAAATGTTGCTTTTAACTTTGTTTGTTTAATTAGATAAATGTTACAGTAATAGGAAAGATTTAAAGAGTGAAAAGATCTGTTTTTAGGTTACAATTTTTCTCATTTCATTTTTCCTTTTATCGTTACTATATAATTTTCTTTTTAGATTTTCTCTTAAATACCTATTTAGTTCTCTAATTCTAAAGTACAATCGTGATCTTAAAAATAACTTCTTAATACTATCGTGACAGGGCACATCCTTTGCTGAATCCAATAGGTCTCTCAAATAGTTGCTGCAAATACAAAGAGATTCGTGTTCATTAAATTTTTGAAAAATTACCTCTAATTGCTGGACGATATCCATAAACGCTGGTGTTGGTTTCGAAAGCCCTCCTTCGCTGAGTTGATTAACCCATGTCCAAGTTGTATCCTCAGCAGTCACAATGGATATATGAGGAGAGCTTTCCTTTAGCTTATGGCAAATGAAACCAGCTAGGTTCTCGAGACCATCGTATACGAACTCCTTCAGCTCACAGATTAGATTTTCCTCTTCCTCCAGCGGCTCTGGTTCCTGCTTGAAATTTCCGAGAACCTTAGCTGTACAAATTTAATCAAAAATTTAATATCTATAGTAACCGATTTTGAATAATTATCAAACCTGACAATGTAGGCCCAATATCTGGTGTATCATCGACATCGACACTTGTACTCGAAACAAAAGCTCCATCGTTGCGGCCAACATTGTAGCTTCGAAGTCGATACTGGAAATCGAGTTGATTGGGATGATCGTGAAGGCCACCTTTACTTCGGATTACAGAGAAAAAGTTTTCTAGAACATCTTGGTTAAGTCTGTAAGTTAAGATGTATTTTGTGCCATATTGTTCTTTTAAATCCTCAAATAATAATGGGAGGGCTATATTTGACCGTATTGTGAATGTCACGTCACGTCACTTCGATGTCGATTCGACATCGACGCCTGAAAAAGCGATTGTGAATGTCGATTGTCATCGACAGTTGTCACTTTGATCGTCATTTTCCGTCGATGAGATTCCAGTCCGTGACGCCTGAAAAAAATTAACGTCGATGCAATGAAATGATTGTAAATGAAAGCATTCACATGAGCTTAAATTCACAATTTACAGCTGACACATACATATGAATATGGAAATGCTAATGAGTCACGTCGATGCGGTTACACAATCGGTTCTTTTCGATCGATGTGACACGTTAAATCGGCATCGAAGTGACGTGACGTGACATTCACAATACGGTCAATTGTTTTGTATGATCCCTGAAATGAACAAAGATATTAAAACTGATGAGACTACAATTAAAACTATTAGTACCCTTTTGGAAAGGAAGAAGGCTCTTCTTTCCTATAACTCGAATCTTCGTTCAGCTTGAATGTGTTCCTGTTAATAATACCTTTAAAAAAATGTAGGAGTATTAGCGAGAACAATATCTAACTTACCCAAAAGCTCATGTTGAAGGTTGCGAACGTAACATCCTGGTGCAAAATGCTTCGAGCATATCCTTGCCGTAGCTACATTTATCTTATCACTTCTTCGGCACTTCACTTTCCATAATTCACGGTATTTATCACATTTCGGAAAAGTATAAAACCGAAATTTATCCTCCTCAGATGAGTCCTTTTTTTTATTACAGGAATTACACCCGAACACAGCACAACGCATTTTTATAAAAACTTGGTTTCTCCTATTAATATAATGTCTCAAAAGTCACTGAAGTCTCAAAAGTCCTGAAAATTATTATATTATTCGTAAATATAATGTCTCAAAAGTCACTGAAAATGATAGTTTACGTATAATCACAAATAACACAATGCTAACTGACAAAATTGCTCGTGTTAGGTCTCTGAACAACGTCACAGAAAACAGGTAAGAAGAAGACACATGCGCGGGGCGTTATCTTCTCTTCTAAGTATCATGGTGTGTGGGCATCGCCATATAATCCTATGTATTCTAAAGACAGGGACTGCGCAGTCGCAGTCGAGGTCCGTGTTCTGTTTAGGCTTTAACTCTTGAGTGAGTGCAGAGAGGTGAAGAGGATGAATGAAAAAAGAACAAACCTAATAGGTTTGTTCTTTTTTCATTCACCCTCTTCACCTTTCTGCACTCACTCAAAAGTTAGTGTAGAAAAGTGTAGAAAGTGTAGCCAAAAAGAACAGACCTAGTGTCACTTTGACGAATGTCAGAGCCCTCTGAACTAGAGTCACTGTATACGAACTCACACTTACATCCATTATCTTGAGTACGGACAATATCAACTTTTGGTACATATTTAGAACCCGCGAATTTCAGAATTCGCGGGTTCTAAAATGACATAGTGTTAGTGTGTATACGTGTAGCCGGCGGATTTTGACTGACATTTCACGGAATCGAGAAATGTCACAGGAAATGTCAACGTCGAAAGGTAATTGTTTTGATTTAGAGTAAACATTAATTTCATTGATAAGAAACTTTTAATTTCCAGAACAACAGCAGCAGACTAAGTTAGATAATTAGCAGCTATCAGGTAAATATTATTCGTATTTTTTTTCTCGGTGAAAGTGCACGGTTTTCACCGGTCCGCGAAATTATTATAGTGGCGCGAAGAAGGTCCGTTTCTCATTGCACGGCCACGGTACGGTCGCCGTCCGGCGATAGGACTCACAGTTCGATTATCAAAGCGATTATCAAAGCGCAGCCACTATGTCTGGAAATCACGGTAGCGATCAGCACGGTTAGGCTCATTCCACACTGCCGCCGTGTGGCATCCGTCCGCTGCCACTGCAACTGGACGGCGACTGATTACCCAAGTACCAATTATTACGTTTACATGGAGAATCCAAAGATCGAAAGATCAAAATTTGGATCGCGTTTATGACAACACCGGACATGGGCAAATCGAAGAAATGACGAACGACATAGCCGGTTTCGATTCGATACAGGTCGAGAAGTTGGTTCGGATCGAGTATATCTCATTTCAATCCGATCTGCGTCTACATGCGACTTTAGAGGATTGAATCCGGATTCAATACTCCATGTAAACGTAGTAAATAATGCACTAGATACTGGAAGAAAAAAGGTTGTGATATGAAAAAAACCCTGCATAAATCGTTTAGGGTGAGCGATTGCTCAATTGGGAGTTTGGCCGTACAGTTGTTTGTCGTTTTGCCGTGCAATGTGAAAGGGATTGTTCTCTTCTTCGCGCAACTAAAAAATTTTCCCCGTACGGTTGTTACCACACGGCGGCCGAACGGCGACCGTGCCGTGGCCGTGCAGTGTGAAAGGGACCTTCGCGCCACTAAAATAATTTGCACCGTACGGCGAAACCCGGACAGTCTGAAACGAGCGTAACCGTGCTGATCGCTACCGTCATTTCCAGCATGTAAGATTAACGCAATCAACACTGCAATTGCCACCCCGTTTAACCCGTTCGTTTTAGTGGTCCTGATATAACTTCACATTCCACCCTGTCGTTTTCACTTGAATGGCGTCTCTGGAAGCCGAAACGTCCGTTACGCGCGTCAAGGCTAACCGACAATATGAATAAAATGTCACCAGGGTGACGAGCCCTCTTCAAAAGCATTTCCCTGGCTTTTTCATTATTTTCCTCGCTTTATAAAATATGAAATTTATTTTTTCTGTTTTTTTTCCCAGGGCCTCTGTGACGGTGACGTTCAATTGTCGGTTATGAATGCACAAAAACAATATGACAACCGTCAAAACTACTTTAGTCGGCCGAAACCACCGGATGAATGGACAAATCATGCACCCCCCGCACTTCCTTCCTTGCATGCATATGTATTATTTTCAGCAATAATACCTTGTAAACCAAAACATGTATAATTTTTTTTATATTAAAAATATTTACGGAATATTCTGCTTTATTTTTCATTTATAGATTTAAGACTTTTTTTTGTTTATACATATGAATATTTTTAAAAATAAAATATATAACTTAAAAAAATGTTCTTGTCTCCTGAGTTCGGAAGCGGAATTGTGAGTCCTGGCAGGGATACGGCGGAACAGTTCTATAAAATTTCAATGTCTGCTTAACTTATCATCGCCGTTTGCTTCGGTTGCGGCCGTTTGAAACCGAACCTTCGTATGCCCTTGTTGAAGCTGTCGGCATGCTCGAAGCTGTACATCTAACCCGCTTCTTGTTGTCGCGGAAATACTTGAGAACCTGCGAAAGATATTACGAGACGTTTTATTCTACTGGTATTTAAACCATGTCCTCTTACCGTTGTATTGATCATGCCCATGCCGTGCGTTCGCAGCGAATGTTTCGATGTGCTTGATTCCGATCGTATTTTGGTCCTTGTTGTTGCTCGACGTCTCAATGAAAATTCCATATTTCAAGTCCTGCACCTCCCATGTGAAAGTCCTTCAAAAAGGACTTTTTTTTCGATGACTTAACCAGTTCAAGATAAGAAATTAAACACTGAATATCGTCTTTTAGTTTTGAGTAGCAATCTAATGGCAGTCCTTAAGAAAGGACATACAACATGCACCCACGTAATTCTACTTTATCCCCAACTACAATATAAATCGAAGTTTAGTATTCATCTAGAGTATTATACGATTGGCTTGCATTATAAAATTTAGAACTTCAATGTTAGGTGTAATTCATTTTAATTTTTTGTTCTCTTGTCATTTTTTTTTAATTCAGAATTTAAATTTTGCTTTTATTTTAATTAATATAATTCATTCTTTTATATCCCTTTTTTCACGTTATATTCGGCGCCCATTCGCACTGTTACGTTGTTTTCATTTAACACAATCACGCAAGACGCAATGAATAATTATTCGCCATTTTTATACTCTAGATGAAATCATATAGAGTATTATAAGTTTAATACAGCCAAAAAATTTGTAACGCATAGAACCAAGCCTCGGACGAAAAAAAGTTATATATTATTTTTTGTTTATTTGTGGCCAAAAACCTCAAATCCGCTTGACGTCCGTCCGTCCGTCTGTCTGTCCGTTAGCACGATAACTCAAGAACACCTTCACCTAGGATCTTGAAATTTTGAATCTGGATGTTTGGTTGAATTTGTAAGGCTAAGTTCGTTAACGGGCAAGATCGTTCTACTCCTTCGGGTAGCTGCCATACAAAATGTCCTTAAAACACGTGTTCAAGAAATGTGGTCGATAACTTCAGAAGGGTTTAAGCTACGACATTGAAATTTTGTATATATTACTTTTCCAATAGTTGGAGCTAAATATATGATTATGAACAAAATCCTGTTAGTCCTTCGTGTAGCTGCCATACAAATATCCTGTCAAAATGTATTCACTTAATTTACGAAACTCACTATAACTCAAGTAATCTTTTAGCTACAAATTCGGAATTTTGTACAAGTTAGTTTTGAGTGAAAAGGAAGCTTGGGTTTACTAGTCAGCGAAATCCTTTTACTTCTTCTGGTAGCTGCCATACAAAATGTCCTTAAAACACGTGTTAAAGAATATTGGTCGATAACTTCAGAAGGGTTTAAGCTACAACATTGAAATTTTGTATGTGTTATTTTTCCAATAGTTGGAGCTAAATATATGATTATGAAGAAAATCCTGTTAGTCCTTCGTGTAGCTGCCATACAAATATCCTGTCAAAATGTATTCACTTAATTTACGAATCTCACTATAACTCCAGTAATCTTTTAGCTACGAATTCGGAATTTTGTACAAGTTAGTTTTTAGTGAATAGGAAGTTCGAGTTAACTAATCAGCGAAATTCTTTTACTCCTTCTGGAAGCTGCCATACAAAATGTCCTTAAAACACGTATTCAAGAATATTGCCGATAACTTCAGAAGGGTATAAGCTACGTCTTTGCAATTTTGTACGTGTTATTTTTTCAGTAGTTGGAGCTAAATGTATGATTATCAAGAAAATCCTATTAGTCCTTCGTGTAGCTGCCATACAAATATCCTGTCAAAAAGTCTTCACTTAATTTACGGAACTCACTATAACTCAAGTAATCTTTTATCTTTTAACTCGGAATTTTGTACAAAGTAGTTTTGAGTGAAAACGAAGTTTAAGTTTACTAGTCAGCAAAATCCTTTTACTTATTGTGGTAGCTGCCATACAAAATATCCTTAAGACACGTGTTCAACAATATTTTTCGATAACTTTTGAACGCTTCAAGCTACGAATTTGAAATTTTGTACACATTAATTTTTGAATGGTTCCAAGGAAAAGGATAAATATGTAAGAAATCGAGTGAGTCCTTCCTGCACCTCCCATGTGAAAGTCCTTCAAAAAGGACATTTTTTTTCGATGACTTACCCAGTTCAAGATATGAAATTAAACACTGAATATTGTCTTTTAGGTTTGAGTAGCAATCTAATGGGAGTCCTTAATAAAGGACATACAACATGCACACACGTAATTCTACTTTATCCCCAACTACAATATAAATCGAAGTTCAGTATTCATCTAGTTTTCGATAACTTTTGAACGCTTCGAGCTACGAATTTGAAATTTTGTACACGTTCATTTTTAAATCGTTCCAAGGAAAGGGATAAATATGTAAGAAATCGAGTGAGTCCTTCCTGCACCTCCCATGTGAAAGTCCTTCAAAAAGGACATTTTTTTCGATGACTTACCCAGTTCAAGATATGAAATTAAACACTGAATATTGTCTTTTAGGTTTGAGTAGCAATCTAATGGCAGTCCTTAATAAAGGACATACAACATGCACACACGTAATTCTACTTTATCCCCAACTACAATATAAATCGGAGTTCAGTATTCATCTAGAGTATTATACGATTGGCTTGCAGCCGATCGTGACTGCAGTATGTTTCTTTTGACGTTATGTAATTTAAAAGCGGCAAATGAAAAAACGACGCAACAATCCGCGACTTGAGTGAAACTTTTTCTTCTCCACTTCAAAAAAAAAACTCCCGCTACCACGCTGGTTCCGGCATCTCCCGAACAGCGGTTTTCTTCGCGTCTCGTGCGAAGTTGGCGGCAGTTGTGAGTGCGCTCGATCATCGAACTATAGCTCGATAATCGATCGCACTCACAAAACCCAGACGGGATTTGTGTTGCCAGCGGCAACTCAACAATGTTTGTTGTGAACCGAGGCCTTGGAGTGGTTATTTCGACTTCAAAAAGTCAAAATAACCGAAGGGAAGGTTGGGGATTGGAAAACAGGGGTCTAATTCCGCCTACGTCCTAATTGGTGGCTGAAATACAAACTGGAGCGACGTGCTTGCTGGCTTCCGGGCTAGCTGCGGCTGGGGGGGGGGGGTACGTTGTTCGTATTTCAGACCATAAAACCCATGGCCTGTACAACAAAAATTTCACGTCGACTTACCCGGGTGATCATATTGGGATAAGATTCCCAATCGGTTATGAGATACCGAGAAAACTCCCTTCTACTGGACTGGCGCTGATGTGGTGCGCCGTCTAGCCCACCCTACCATAGCCATACTTGTCCTCAAAAGAATCTAAAACGTATGGCCCCTAGAGAGAGGAATGAGGGGGCGGAAGGTCTTCAACCGAGAAGATCCATCCTATAGCCTTTCTTAATTAGCCATACACATCTCTATAACTTCTTTAGAAGCAAAAGAAATATAAATACCACAAAAAAATCAAACAATATCAAACACAGGAAAAATAAAAAAAATGAAAATAACAAAAAAAAATTACCTTTTTTTTTATCGCTGCCTAAATTAAATTTATTTTTTTTTCTTTCTTAATATTTTGTTTATTTATATGTCAGTCCGTGTCAATTTCTGTCCTTTCGTTGTCTGTCATATTTTTTTTTTTTTTAATTTAATTTATTATGATTTTATTTATTTTATTTTATTTTTATTTTATAATTTTATTTATTTACTTATTTTTATGTTTTGTTCTGTACATAAATTATTTAATTTTGTTTGTTTTTACTTATTTTGTTTGGTTTGTATTGTGGCCAAAAACTTCTGTGGGTCACTGTATTTGCACTAATTGCGCTGTCATCCATGAATCCAACTTGGCCGCGATCATCATTTGCCGCCGACTAAAAAAAAACATACAGAATACGTCGACTTGAGGACCGTGGCCGACTGGATGAATTCGAAAGTCGTCGCGGGTATATGAAATTGCGTCGAAAGGCGATGATTTTCGGGCGGTTTGTTATTTTCTTCCCGTACGCGTACATTTTTACTTTTCTCGTCCACGCGACAAATTTTCACTTAACTTTCCAATTTACTAATCTTTCCGACTGCTCACCAAAAACTCCACGTCGACTTCATTTTTTTTTAATCACACAAACTCTTTTCTCTCATCGCCCGTGCGCGCCAAAAACAACCCTTCTTTTTCTTTTTCTTTAATCGCCCGTGTGTGCCAAAAAACTTCTCGTCCCGCGCTAAAACCGACTTTTTCTTTTTTCTTTAATCGCCCGTGCGCGCCAAAAAAACTTCTCGTCCCGCGCCAAAACCGACTTTTTCTTCTCCCGCCAAAAAACTTCTTGCTTCTTAACCTCCAATTCACTAGCTGTCAGAAAAAAGAAAAAACCCCAATCACCATCGAACTAATTGTTGTCTGGAATTGGTGTGGATCACAGTAATGCCAACTGCATTAATTGGTCCACACCAATTCCCACAGATGACACCACAACATAGACTGATCGCCGTTGTTTACAACGCCGAACAGGCTAAAAAAGGCAGCTGTGAGCTCCGTTTGCGTCTCATGCTCACGACTGCAGTGACCGGGCACTCTCGGAGTTTGTCACTCGCTCCAGTCACTGACGAAGGTCTTTGGAGTGGTACACTCCCACACGTTTGCCTCCGAGATCTTCTAGCTCATATCGCGAGTTGAATGGCACACGACGAATCCTGCACTTCAAGCACTTCTTGGCAAGTTTGGCGTTATAATTTTGTGCTGCTGTGGACAGGGTAAAGTTTCTTCTGTACACTTCCTGTCCTTCTCTAAATTGAGTTTGAGCCGCACGCATATTATAACGCCTACTGCTGTTCTCGTGTGCGACCTGAATATTCGCTTGTGCCAGTTGCCTCACGATAGGAGTACCTTCTCTGGGACCCAGTTGCAAGTCTACATCACCTAGAGCTTTTAAACGATGCAACAGAGCGTAGTCATCCCCATGCGACATCATGTGAGTCCCAAACAAAACCTGATAGGGCGAAAACTTAGTAGCTTGGTGAATCGAACTCTTAAGAGAAAATCCTATTTTGCTTAAGTTTTCGTCCCATCGAGTCTGGTCCTCCACGATGAACGCACGGAGTCCAGCTAAAACTGAACGGTTGACTCGCTCTGAAGCATTCGCTTGAGGCGAGTATTTCGGGGTATATAGGTGTTTAACCCCATACTTGGAAAGCATGGAGTTAAATGTCGCCGACTTGAACTGAGACCCATTGTCGGAGAGAATTGTCTCGGGGGTACCAAACATATGGAAGACATCCCTCTCCAAAAACATCGTGATCTCACCCGCCGTAATTCTTCTTAGGGGATGAAGGATGGGAAATTTTGACAGATGTTCAAGGACAACAAGGATAGCGATTTTCCCACTTTTGGTCCTAGGGTATGGTCCTAATACATCAATGTACAGATGTTGAAAGGGCTTCTGCGTTCTGAAGGCCTCTCCCATTGCAGCTCTAAGCGGACGATTCGGGGACTTCGTTTCTTTACAAGTCTGACACGAAAGAACGAAATCGCGGACTTGTGTAGACATACCGGGCCAATACAAGTATCGCCTAATGCACTCTAGCGTTTTGGCGAACCCACCGTGAACCATAGTATCCGCTTCATGGGCCTGAGCGATCGCAGTAGGCGCCAAGCTCGATGGAATCCAAAGTTTCCAGGCACGATCTTCTGTGATAGGGTCACCGTTATAGGGCTCTGTACGCTTGTACACGTAGCCATCTCTAACGCATACGTCAGGAAGCCGAGGGGCGTTTGCCTACACAGTTGACTTCAGATCCTCATACTCCGGATTCAGAAACTCTGAAGAGTTGAAGTCAACCATGGGTGCAACGTCGATCAGCGCATTTAATCCGTCTTCGTATACGCGAGAGAGGGCGTCGGGTACAATATTCAGGCTCCCACGACGATGTTCGATCACGAAGTCGAAACCTTGCAGCTTCAAACTCCAGCGAGCCAAACGTCCACTAAGATCCTTTTGAGACATCAGCCATTTGAGACTCGCATGGTATGTTATAATCTTAAACGATGTCCCTCCCACGTACGCTCCGAATTTTTTCACGCTCAACACAGCGGTATAGCATTCAAGCTCTGTAACACTGTAGTTGCGTTGAGCGGAATTGAGCTTCTGGGACATGAATGCAATAGGAGATTCCGATCCATCATTGTTCTCCTGGAAAAGAACACTCCCCACTCCAGATTTGCTAGCATCGCATTGAATCACGAATGGTCTAGTGAAGTCTGGATTTACCAATACAGGGGCCGCAGTTACCATGGCCTTCACAGACTGAAACGCAGTTTCCGCCTCAGAAGTCCAAGCAAATCTGTCGGCTTTTTTCAGCGTGTCTGAGATCGGTGAGACCACGGCTGCAAAGTTGAAAATGAATCGTCGATACCATCCAGCCATACCAAGAAAGCGTCTAACCTGACGTGCGGATTTCGGCGAAGGGTAATCGACTATGGCCGAGACTTTTTCCGAATCTGTCTTCAGGCCTCCATCTCCAACAATGTATCCGAGGTACTTCACTTCCCTCAGACAGAACTTACTTTTTTCAAACATTGATTGTAAGTCCAGCCTTCCTTAGGCATTCGGCAACTTCCGCCAACAAAACCAAGTGGGAATTGAAATCCTCCGAGATCAACAATAGATCGTCCAAATAAACAAATACTGGGTCCTTCAGTTCGGGTAGGATAACAAGATCCATCAAACGGCACATACGCTGGGGTGCATTGCACAACCCAAATGGCATCCGGGTAAAATGATAGAGGGGTCGTCCGGGAATGGTAAACGCCGTCATTTCAAGGGACTTAGCCTCGAGAGGAATCTGCCGAAAGGCATCCTTCAGGTCAAGACTGGTTATGTAATTGGCTCGTGGTAATCGACTAAGGATTCCGTCGATATGTGGAAGTGGATATGCATCCTTTTTCGTCACATTATTAACCTTTCGAGAATCCAAACAAAAGCGGACTTTCCCTGGTTTCCTCACGAGCACTACCGGCGAACTCCACGCACTCAAACTAACCTCTATCACTCCCATTGCCAGCATACGATCGACCTCGCCATACATGAGGTTTTGAATCGCAGGCGATACTGGGTAGTGTCTTTGTTTGATGGGGCGCGCTTCTCCTACGTCGATTTCATGTTCGAGAACGTTAGTCCTTCCCAAACCGTGAAGTTCGAAAGAAGGGAACTTGGACTTAACGTTCTCTAAACGTTCAACATCTTTGCTCGTTAAAGAGTGCATCGCAGTAGCATCATGTCGCGAAGAGCTGGTTTCTGTGTTGACACAACTCAAGATGGATGGAGCAAGGTGGAAGGCTTGCCAGAAGTCTACCCCAAGATATAAATCCTGAGATAAACTCGGCACGATGTTAAGGGTAATAGGTTGTGTAACTCCACGAAATTGAATTTCGGTCGTCACACTTCCCACCACCTACTGTGAAGCACCATCAGCTGTCTTCACCTCGTGGCAAATCGGCTTTCAATGCACTTGCGCTCGCTCAAGGCGTTCTAGTGCATTGGCTCCTAGGCAACTAATGCTCGCACCACTGTCTAAACGACCTTTAACGTTTACTTTGAAAAGGGAGACTATAGCATAGGGACGTACGTCAAAAGGTTCGGAGATAATAGTCGACATTACTGCCTTCTTTCTCTCACGAACTTTACGCCAAAATGCGCGTAAACGTAAAATCGCCTTTTTAGGAGTTGGATCAGGGGAAGGTTGAAATGTGGAACAAGATGAAATACTAACAAAAGGGGATTTTGAGTCGTTAAAAATTCTGTCGCGTGCCTCCATGTACTCCTTCAGTCTTACATGGTAAGGCTTCCGAACAGGAGGTAAGGAATTGGGAAGAATTACGACAGAATAAGACTCAGTCGTCGCATTTGTCAAATCCGGTGGTTTTGTCAGGTCCGGTGTATTCGACCTGACTGGTGATGCGTCATCATCACCACAAGTTGCGGAGATCGAAGAGTCTCCTACGTTTTGGATGGCTGCTGTGGGTTGCTCCAAAAAGGACGAGAATTTGCCGAAGTGGTTATGTCCGTCCCGGAGTTTTCCTGATTGCAACGAGCACAATGCGGTCGCAAAACGTCTTTTGTCCCGCAGCCATAGCAGAAAATACCCCTGGGAGCTTCTGCACATAGTCGGTAACTGTGACCTGTACGATCACAGTTACAACATTTTAGTGGAGCCCCAGATGTAATTGCCGCCATGGCTTCGGAACCATTGCGCTCATTAAAAACCACTTTAGGAGGCTCCACGACCTCAGCAGCTCGGGTATGTTTCGAGTAGCCGTATCGGGTAGATCGTCTTATATCTTCCACTCTGCACACTATTTGTCGCAGATGGTCAAGCGACCAAATTTGTTGCTGCGTGCTTGGCAACAAATTTCCCCGCACCAGCTCCACGAAATCTCCGTCGTGCATCGGATTCGACAGCAAGTTACGGAGCTCACACAAGTCCTGCTCAAACATCTGATAGGACTCCCTTGGGACCTGACGTCTGTCTAACATTAACCGTCGAATGTCCCAGTCACTTGCTCGCACACCCTATGTCTGCAAAAATGCAGGTTTTAGTACCGCCCAAGTTGGCATTGGATTGGAACGATCACTGCGCGACTCTTGGAATTGATGAGATCGCTCCTCCCTCAGCACAGTGCGAATCAGTTCAGTGATCTCATCAACTCCAAGATTCACACGTGCCTCTGCTGTCGTCATCGGTTGTAGTGGTAGTTGTAGATGTGGTCGTTGTGGTGGTAGTGGTAGGCCAATTCCCCTCCCTTGGTCGGTGACCACTGTTCCGTCCGGAGCGTAGAAGGCTTGACCGCCGCCCAGCTCGTGTGGAGGATCCAAATTTGGCTCCCTAAGGAGAGAAACTCCATCTTTTTGAAGCTGTGGGACCGTTAACTGAGCCCTTGTAACGAATAGGTCCGCAGAACGTCCGGAAGACTAGGCCTTTTGTCTTTAATTTGGACGCAAACATGGCGGACGGAAAGTCATCCTCCATCTGTCGGAAGAAATCGTCATTTCTTCACCAAAATGAAGGATAACTTTCCTATGTTTCGTTGACTATGTCGTCATTGGACGTATCACTTCTCGATTAAGTTCTGCCGATCGACTCCGCCCCGATTAGTGTGCATGATCTTTTCCGGGCGCGATTCCCCCAGAATTAAGTTCACGTTGTGCGGAAACACGAACCCCATGGAGGCAGTGGCCCTCTCGAGCCGAAATGACCGCCGCAAACACCCCGGGTATAATTTCGGACGACACGTGTTTTTGCGAAACGCTCCCAAACATCCCGTGTAACTAACAATAAGCACAACCGCTCCCGATATTGCCATCACCAGCGAAATATTCAGAACCACATCATAGAACGTTTCGACCCGGACCCATCCGGCCGCCTGCCATTTGTCGACGTACGCGTAAAATCCGATTCCGATCAGGAGGCCGCCGAGCAGCCAAAAGACGAAATCCAAAATGAATGTCATGTAATTAATACACGAACTAACGTACGTAAAATTATGTGAGACTCGCGGATGAATTTGGTGAGCTTCGATTCCGTAATAGCTACGACGATTTGTCATTTGGATCACGAACGCTTTGTGCACGCACTCTCTGCACTCGATTTTTCGTTTCACTCGACACTCTGAGCGTTTTGTTTTCTTCGGGAAGAACGGACTGAATTTAACAGGTTAATGCGTTTACGAGAATTCTTGCGAAACTTATTTAGTCGAAACGATCACTTTTTTTTTTATTATGTCGTTTGTATAAACACAAAAAAAAAATAAAACTTCCATGCGCCACGCGCTCAGTCGGCAAACGGGACACTGGTCCCGTTGGCCCATTTGCTAACCCATCTTGGAGTATGTTACTGACCTTACGTTTTTCGTTTTGGTGGTCCCTTTTTCCAGTTCCTGTATTTGCTCCGTTGCCGGGAATTTGCCAGTGATGCACTTAAAAAAAAAAAGCGAATAGCGTGGGATGTTTGACCTTTTGAACCGCTCGCGCACTTGAAAAAAAACTCTGTGTTCCAGACAATGGTCGGTGTTGAAGCCAAAACGTCCGCTCTTCTCGGCGTCTTGCTATGTAAAGGGCCGAGTAATCGTCTTCGTTTCGGCTGGTTATCCTTTTCACCGCTATCGTCAGGTCTGGCGCTAGCGTTGCGTCGGTATTGCCGACATTTGCACTGCATGATCGGTGTGGCGGTGCTGCCAGGACGACTCGTCACACCCTGCTTCTTGTCAACGGTCCAGGGGCGGCTATCGCTCCCTCTACTCCCCGGAAACCAGTAGTCCGACTTGCCCAGATGATTCCGACAAGTGGGACAACTCTACTTTTCCCTCACCCTCTTGTCTATGCACCTCTCGTGGAAACGGTGCCCACATTTTGTGCGGACTTCATCGTCCAGTCCCACCCACTCCTGGCATATAGTGCACAGCACGTCTTCAACCCTTTGCTCCGGTGTTCGTGACAGTGGCATGGTTGAAGGAAAAAAAACAAAAGAAAGAAGTTCAAAGAAAAAAAATAAATCTAATATATAATTTACACTACCTAAACTAAATATCCCAAACAAATATAAATAGAAAACTAAAACAAAATAAATTCAAACTCCAAAATATATGTAGATTTCTAAAACTAACAGCGACTAAAATAAATGTTCTAAAAATAAATTATATACTACAAAAATAATAATACAAAAAAAATCGAATAACTACCTACATAATAAATTAAACTACAATAACCAAAAAGAAATAAACTAACTGAACTAACAAAATAACAATTAAATCTAAGAAAAATTAAACTAAGCCAACAAAAAAAGAATAAATTCAACACTAAATCTAAAAATTGAAACTAAGAAAACTACCATAAACTTAAGAAAAAGAAATACTATGCAAAGATATAATAATTAACAAATTTTAATAATAATAATATATAAATAATTCACCAGCTAATAATACCATACAAGAAGAAAAGGAATAATTTATTAAGGATACGAAAAAAATAACCTAACATGCAAAATAGAAAATAGCCTATAATAAATAAATATTTACATAGGGAAATATATTAACTACAATAATATTCCTCAAACTAAGGATTAAAAAAAAAAATAAGTAGCTAAAAATAAAGCCAATCAAACCAAAAGAAAAGAAGATTAAGATGCGTCAAATGTAGCGAAGCAATCGAATTCGAATACGCGACTATCACCTCAAAATTTGGTAGTAAAAGAAAAATAACGATATATAAATATCGACAAAAATAATTTAAAGAAACGAAAGCAAAAAAAAAAAATCATGCAACTTTAAATAAATAAGGCTCAAAACAAAACAAATAAAAAAATCCGCGTCTTCGAAATTAACGAAAATCTACACAAAAAAACTGTAAAGCAAAGCCAAATCAATCAATATTTACGCAAACATCAAAACAAAAAAAATCAAAGGCAAAGAAGATTCTATACAGAATAAAATAAAAATCAAAACGTGATGGATCTTCTCGCTATCCACCTCTCAAACCTCATCCTCTCTCCTGCTAGGTCGAGTTAAAAGGCAAATCTTAGCCTCTTCAACTTCCTGGGAAAATTGGAATTGAGAAAATATAAAAAAAATGGGATGAAACGAAAGAAAAATAAAATAAAATACTAATATGAAAAATAAATTGAAACATACTGCAGTCACGATCGGCTGCAAGCCAATCGTATAATACTCTAGATGAATACTGAACTCTGATTTATATTATAGTTGGGGATAAAGTAGAATTACGTGTGTGCATGTTGTATGTCCTTAATTAAGGACTGCCATTAGATTGCTACTCAAACCTAAAAGACAATATTCAGTGTTTAATTTCATATCTTGAACTGGGTAAGTCATCGAAAAAAAATGTCCTTTTTGAAGGACTTTCGCATTGGAGGTGCAGGAAGGACTCACTCGATTTCTTACATATTTATCCTTTTACTTGGAACCATTCAAAAATGAACGTGTACAAAATTTTAAATTCGTGGCTTGAAGCGTTCAAAAGTTATCGAAAAATATTGTTGAACACGTGTCTTAAGGACATTTTGTATGGCAGCTACCAGAAGGAGTAAACAGATTTCGCTGATTAGTACACTCAAACTTCGTTTTTACTCAAAACTAATTTGTAAAAAATTTCCAATTCATAACTAAAAGATTACTTGAGTTTTAGTAAGTTCCGTAAATTAAGTGAAGACGTTTTGACAGGATATTTGTATGGCAGCTACACGAAGGACTAATAGGATTTTCTTCATAATCATACATTTATCTCCAACTATCGGAGAAATAACACATACAAAATTTCAAAGACGTAGCTTAAACCCTTCTGAAGTTATCGACCAATATTCTTAAACACGTGTTTTAAGGACATTTTGTATGGCAGCTACCAGAAGGAGTAAAAGGATTTCGCTGATTAGTAAACCCGAACTTTGTTTTTACTCAAAACTAATTTGTACAAAATTTCCAATTCATAGCTAAAAGATTACTTGAGTTATAGTGAGTTTCGTAAATTAAGTGAATGCATTTTGACAGGATATTTGTATGGCAGCTACACGAAGGACTTACAGGATTTCTTTCATAATTCTACATTTAGCTTCAACTATTGAAAAAGTGACACATACAAATTTTCAAAGTTGTAGCTTAAACTCTTCCGAAGTTATCGGCTAATATTTTTCAACACGTGTTTTAAGGACATTTTGTATGGCAGCTACCCGAAGGAGTAGGACGATTTTGCCCTTTAACGAACTTAGCCTTACAAATTCAACCAAACATCCAGATTTAAAATTTCAAGATCTTAGGTGAAGGCGTTCTTGAGTTATCGTGCTAACGGACAGACGGACTGACGGACGGACGGACGGACGGTCGGACGGTCGGACGGACGGACGGATGGACGGACGGACAGACGGACGTCAAGCGGATTTGAGGTTTTTAGCCACAAATAAACAAAAAATAATATAACTTTTTTTCGTCCGAGGCTTGGTTCTATGCGTTACAAACTTTTGGGCTGGATTAAACTTATAATACTCTATATGATTTCATCTAGAGTATAAAAATGGTCCTAAGACTTAAAATTTAAAAAAAAATATACTACATAATTTTAATTTAATCTTACGTAATAGGAACTCTAAAAGGATGGAATAAGGAAATAAGGAACTCTTTTGATGACTTCAGTATTGCCTTCTCCTTACCATTCTAAAACATATATTGCTGGTAGTCTGCCCAATCGTCTGACGACTTGCCCGCTAAGTCAAGGCAAGCCCAGCTTTCAAAAGGGTACCTACAATACATCAGTTAGATGGGTTTTGAAGACCCTACTTAACCCACAACAAGCCCAATTCGAACTCACATATAGAAAAGGCTGCCCCTTCATATGGAATTCTGATGGCTGAAGGTTTCACAATGTCCAGCTGCAAATTCGAACCACACTAGAAGTAAGTGAAGTAACAAAAGAGCTTGTTCACTGAACTTGTAGGTGCTGTTTAAGCGTTAGTTTGAGTCGCTTCCAGACAAATTTTAAGTCTTTTTGATGTGACAACTTTTATGCGGCATTTTTTTGACTCTCGCATATTGTCCCATCACGCGTTGTGAACTACGCGCTGGTTTGGCTAGCCCCACGTTGGGCGCCATTTTGTTGTGAACGGAGGCCTTGGAGTGGTTATTTCGACTTTAAAAAGTCAAAATAGCCGAAGGGAAGGTTGGGGATTGAAAACAGAGGTCCAATTCCGCCTACGTCCGAATTGGTGGCTGAAATACAAACTGGAGCGACGTGCTTGCTGGCTTCCGGGATAGCTGCGGCTGTGGAGGGGGGGGGGTACGTTGTTTGTATTTCAGAACATAAAACCCATGGCCTGTACAACAAAAATTTCACGCCGACTTACCTGGGTGATCAAATTGGGATAAGATTCCCAATCGGTCATGAGAGACCGAGAAAACTCCCTTCTACTCGACTGGCGCTGATGTGGTGCGCCGTCTAGCCCACCCTACCATAGCCATACTTGTCCTCAAAAGAATCTAAAACGTATGGCCCCTAGAGAGAGGAATGAGGGGGCGGAAGGTCTTCAACCGAGAAGATCCATCCTATAGGCTTTCTTAATTAGCCATACGCATCTTGTTAAATTGTGATTTAACCTTTGTGCCGCCGACAATAATTTCATTCGATACCAAAAATGCTGATATCGAATTATGCATAGATAGAAATTATTGGTGCCGACACGCGCCGACATATTGCAAGATGCGTATCAGCACAATTTATTATTAAGGTATATTTAAGTGTTTTGCCAAACTGCTGAATTGCAGTTCTTTAACTATGTTGTATGTAGTATAAATAAGACCTAAAGAAATTACATGGCCTGGAACATTATTAAAGATCGTTACCGAAACAAACGTCTCTTTATAAATTCCATGTTAAATAAGCTGATATCACAGCCAACAATTACGGGAGAAACATCATCAGGCGTCAAGACATTACATGACGTGACACAAGAATGCATCCTAGGCTTAAAGGTGCTGGAGGTACAGGTGGACACATGGGATCCACTGGTCCTATTCTTGCTACTAAAAAAAATGGACAAAACCACACACATGCTGTTTGAACAATCACTGCACCCACCACGAGAACCACCTACGATGGCTCAATTTCTAAACTTCTTGTAACTACGGTTTCAATCTTTGCAGGCGCTTGGAAACAAGGTTTCAAGACCTCAATTTAAGAATCAACAAGGATCTACAATATTGACAGCAAACAAACACACAAACAATTCCTGTTCTCTTTGCAAAGGATCGCATATACTAAACAACTGCGGAAACTTTTTGGAAATGCCCCAAGCTGAAAGGAAAAAACACATCTCGAGACATCAACACTGTTTCAATTGTCTACGAATCGGACATGTAGTTAAGGACTGCTCATCGCGCAGCTGTAGTAAATGCAACAAGCGGCATCATATGTTACTACACTATGATGACTCCATCAAAGAAGGCACAGTTCCGCTTCCTAACGCGCAACAACAAGAAGAGCCAAATGGAACCACCTTAGCAGTATACAAACCAAACAGTGAAACACCATCGCTTATTGTTCTGGGTACTGCGCTAATACATCTCACCACTCTACACGGAGAAACAATAACAGCCAGAGCCCTGCTTGCCTCAGGATCACAACTCAACTTTATAACCGAAAGACTGCACAAAAAATTATTATTCAGAGGAACATCTGCTAATCAAACTATACTCGGAATTGGCAATACTAACCAGAAGGCTTCGAGGAGAGTCCATTTAACCCTTAACTCCCGAACGAGTACTTATAGTGCCCAATTTGAGGCACTTGTTCTTAACCAGATTACGGCTTATCATCCCGAAGGGCACATCAACATCAACCAATGGCCTATTCCTGAAACAATTAAACTGGCGGATCCAACTTTTAATCAACCACAAAACATAGACGTACTCCTTGGAGCAGAGTTGTTTCCTGTCCTAATGGACGCAGGGAAAATCGAAATGCGAAACGATCTTCCATTACTCCAGAATACGACGTTAGGCTGGATAATTCTGGGATGGATCAAAAATGTAGTACCAACCACTGCCTTTTGCGGAATTGAACTTCGAACATCTAGTAGAACAATTTTGGAAGCTTGAAGAGGTTGCAGAACCATCAACGAAACTCACGGAAGAAGAAGTCGAATGTGAAGAATTCTTCGATTCAATATTCACAAGAGACGACCATGGGAGATTTGTTGTGCACAAAATCCTTCATGCTTGGGCGCGTCCAAACCAATCGCTCTGCGAAGATTCCAGAGCCTACAAAGACGATTCACAAAAATTTCTGAACTTCATAAGGAGTATTCATCACTTATAAATGAATAATTAGAGCTTAGCCACTTAGAACCTTTAGAGAACATAGACGAAGCCTCACCTCACTTTTATCTACCACACCATTGCGTCATAAAGCCAGACAGCACAACTATTAAGGGTAGTCTTTGACGGATCAGCTAAAACATCCTCAAACTTATCACTGAATGATACATTGAAAACCGGCTCCACTATTCAAAGTGATTTATTCACACTTCTATTGAGATTCAGAAGCTATAAATACGCTATCACAGTCGACATAACAAAAATGTACCGGCAAATTCTAATGAACAAAAAGGATCGAAATTTTCAACTAATTCTCTGGAAAGATGACTCCTATGTCGAAATTAAAACGTATCGGCTGTGCACAGTGACATATGGGACTAGAAGTGCTCCATATCTAGCAACAAAATGTTTGCAAAAATTTGCTGATGAAGAAGGTCACTCATTTCCATTAGAAGCCAAGGCAACCAAACACGACTTCTATGTCAACGACTTGTTAACAGGAACCGACAACCTTCAGGAAGCATTGACATTACAACAGGAACTCAAAGATCTGCTAGCCATAGGTTGGTTTCATTTGCATAAGTGGTGCGCCAACAACCCAACACTACTGAAGTCAATTCCTCGCCAAGATAGAATTACAGAGTTTAACATCACGAATATAGAAGAACAGCACACCGTTAAGGTACTAGGACTCATCTGGAATCCACCAGCAGATGAATTTGGTTTCAAGACAACCCAATTAACTTCATTAACAATAACAAAACGGACAGTCTTATCAGAAATGTCGCGGCTCTTTGAACCACTTGGACTTGTAAACTCTGTCGTGTTAGCAAAAATCTATGTGCAGCAACTATGGGCGTTGAAATTAGATTGGGATACAGAACTACCATCAATGCTACAAGAGAAATGGATCAGTTATCGTCAGCAGCTACCCTTACTTAACTCATTGAAAATACCGAGGAATGCTGTGGTGTTTTTAAAACGATCTTCAACTCAACTACATGGATTCGCTGATGCTAGTGAAAAAGCGTATGGAGCATGTCTCTACTTGCGAACTGAAGCACCTTCCGAAAAAAGTACAATCACGCGTCTTGGATTGTGCGCAGCCAAGCTATTATCTAATCTAACGAAACGAGTAAAAGATGCACTGTTCACCACTAGATCAATGCTGCATCATTGCGAAATGACTCTCCTCAATCACAACGACAGGATCTCACCATTATGCGACATACAAAAAATACCTCCTGGAAAATTTTTCATCACCTAATCATAGGATATTTTCTTTGGACAACCCCTACAACTTTGACATTGTATGCAACGAAGAAATCACAACAATGCAGTTATCGAAAGAACGTCTCCTCAACAGTTCCAATTGTGAACTAAGACAATCAACAATGACAATAAATGGATACAATGCACACATGAAGGATGTCGGAACATCGTTCCCATCAAGAGCCAAGATTACCAATGTATTGAATTTCAATCTATCATCACCAATTGTAGAGAAACCATCTTCCAAATCCATCATCGACATAAACACCAGCAAGGAGCTAGATAACATCAGCAAAGAAGACGAAGGAAGGCCTACCAGAAAACATAATGGCATCTCAAAACATTCATCATTTCACCATTAGCTACACTGCACTGACACTCCTTGGCCTGGAAGTGACCTACCTTCTCTGGCAACGGGTTCAGAGACCAAGCCGCCAACCAAAATCTAACCTACCGACACCATCTCCTCCAAAACCTCGACCACGGTCCATCAATGAAACTCAACCACGAGTGTTCACGGTTGGGGAGGATGTTAAATTGTGATTTAACCTTTGTGCGGTGCAAATATGTCTACACGTGCCGCCGACAATAATTTCATTCGATACCAAAAATGCTGATATCGAATTATGCATAGATAGAAATTATTGGTGCCGGCACGCGCCGACATATTGCAAGATGCGCATCAGCACAATTTATTATTAAGGTATATTTAAGTGTTTTGCCAAACTGCTGAATTGCAGTTCTTTAACTATGTTGTATGTAGTATAAATAAGACCTAAAGTAAATAAAGATTTTTAGAGTTCTGAAAGCAGCCAAACCTTTCACTTGAAGTATCCTGAGACGTCAACACATCTCTATAACTTCTTTAGAAGCAAAAGAAATATTAATACCACAAAAAAAAATCTGCCAACAGTCTGGGCGCAACTTTATTATTTTTTGGGTTTGAAGTTCGGAACGAGTTTAGTTCTGAGATGCGGTGTAGTTTACTATGTGACTGAAAACCTAAAAAAAGATCTGCCAACAGTCTGGGCGCAACTTTATTATTTTTTGGGTAGAAGTTCGGAACGAGTTTAATTCTGAGATGCGGTGTAGTTTACTATGTTTACCTAAATAAAAGTTCGGGAAGCGGTTAGAATGGGGTCGCGCTAGAATACTACGCCGCTGCCACATAAAACATATGAATTACATAATTGGGTCATACTCCGGGACGAGGTCTAGTCCTAGTATAATATCAGTTGTTACGCCATTAGAAGGTTTTTCGTGATTTGGTTTTGGGCCATTACATGAAATCGGAAATGCGTTTCTAGGCGATTATATAAAAAGTCTGTGGAAGTACAAACCAATCTAATATCTCATCAATTCTGAGAAATATGTCGAAAGCCATACGTCCTATTGGAGTTGAATAACAAACATCCTGAAATCAACTTTTTGACGATTATGTAAGAAGCCTTAGGAAGTAAAAATGAATTCGATATCTCATTAGAACTTAGAAATATGTAAGAATTTGTGAAAATATATGCAAACCCCTTGCACCCCCTTTGGGGTTAAATATCCAAAAATCCTTAAATGGGTTTTTAGATATTTATAAAGAAAGCACGAGGAAGTATGAACCAATCCGATGTCTTATCACTCTTAAGAGATATGACGGAATTCGTGAAAAAGTGCTCAACCCGTTTTGACCCTCTTAGGGGTTGAAAAAGGAAAAAACCTGAAAACGAGTTTTAGGTGATTATTAAATAAGCCCGGGGAAGTAAAAAGTTATTAGGGATACGGCTGAATTAGTGAAAATGTATACATCCCCTTTACACCACCTTGGGGTCGAATTTCAAAAAATCCTGAAAACACTTTCTAGGTATTTGTATGAAGAATCCGTACAAAAAAAATGAATTCAATATTTGGAAAGACCTAATAGATATGACATAAATCGTAAAAATATATGCATTCCATTTTCACTGATAATTTTTTTCCCCACTTCCGAAAGCCAATAGATATTTGAATCTTTTTTTAATCAGAATTACTTTTCTAGTTGATTTACCAAATTTCAACTTTCTAGCATAAGCCGTTCTATAGTTAAGAAAAACACCCCCACCCGCGTAGCATACTACCCCTATACAAAATTAAAACAATTTTTCCAACATGCTACTACTATAGTTCTATCTAAATACTAAGTTTCAGTTTTATATCATTATAAGTTCTCGAGATATCAAAATCGGAACTTTTTACTTTTCACCCTCCCCCACCCTCACCCTCTGCACCCAAATCCCTGAATTTTTTTTTCCTGCTGGGGGTCTATTAAAAATTTTAAGCATTTATCTTACACCGTTCTTAAGATATAAGACGTGATTTTTTAAAAAAATTCTTACCCCCTCCTCTTCCATGCTCCACCACCCCCAAAAAAATTTTACTTTCAGCAAATTTTATTTGTCAACCTTTACACACAGACCAAATTTTATTTCTCTAGTGCAATTTGTTCGTGAGATATCGTAATCTAAAGTTTTTCAACCCCCACCCCCGTACGTCACTGCCCTCTCTCAAAAATTTGTTTCCGATCCATTCTCCTAGTATACCTACAGATGATTATCAAGTTTTAATTTCGTAACATTAACCGTTTAGGAGATATGGATTTTAGAATGTCTCGATCTCGGCTTTCGAATCTTTCGGACGCATTATTTTTCCCACCACTCCCACACCCCTTCACCCATATCAACAATATTTTTGCACTATTGAAGCTCTATATAAATTTCAAGTTTCAGCTTCCTAACATAAGCGGTTGCTGAGATCTAGAAACCAAAATTTTTCGTCTAAAACGCTTCCCTCACCTCCCCCCTCATTCTCACACCCCCCAAAAAGTGGTCACTAGAAGGGGCGTACCCAGTCTATTTCAATTCAATAGCTTATAGGGTTTAGGAGTTATAAGCCCTCAAACGTTTTGCGTACAGCGGACGGCGCATAGACGAACTGAACATTTTTTTTGCTTTTTTGGTGCTTATTAGTCATGAAACGTATAAAAAAAATTTTCAGGGTAGCAAATTTTTATTTTTTAAAAATCGATAACAATACTTTATTATTAAAATAATAAAGTAAAATCAAACAATATCAAACACAGGAAAAATAAAAAAATGAAAATAACAAAAAAAAATTACCTTTTACTTTATTATTTTAATAATAAAGTATTGTCATCGATTTTTAAAAAAAAAACATTTGCTACCCTGAAAAATTTTTTTTATACGTTTCTTGACTAATAAGCACCAAAAAAGCAAAAAAAATTTTCAGTCCGCCTGTACGCAAAACGTTTGAAAGCTTATAACTCTTAAACTCTTTGAGCTATTAAGTTGAATTTTTTTCTGTTGGTAGACTGAGTAGACCCCTTTTGAGTGGTGCGGGTGTGAGGGGGGAGGTGGGGAAGCGTTTTAGACGGAAAATTTTGGTTTCTAGATCTCAGTAACCACTTAGGCTAGGAAGCTGAAACTTGGAATTTATATAGAGCATCGATAGTGGGCCCATTTGCAAAAAAAATTATGATATAGGTAAAGGGGTGTGGGAGTGGGGGGAGTAATAATGCGTCCGAAACGCAAAAAAGCCGAGATTGAGACATTCTAAAATCCATATCTCCTAATCGGTTAATGTTATGAAATTAAAACTTAATGAACATCTGTGGGTATACTATGAGAATATATCGGAAACAAATCTTTGAGAGGGGGCAGTGGCGTACGGTGGTGGGGGGTGAAAAACTTTAGATTACGATATCTCACGAACCAATTGCACTAGAAAAACGAAATTCGGTTTCTGTATTAAGGTTGATAAATAAAGTTTGCTGAAAGTAAAAATTTTTAAAGCGGATTTGGAGTGTGGAAGTGGAGGGGATAAGAATTTTTCTAAAAAATCACGTCTCATATATCAAGAACAATGTACGATAGATGCTTAGAATTTTTACCAGAAATAGGCCCAATAGACCCCTAGCAGGAAAAGGGTGAGGGTGAAAAGGAAAAAGTTCCGACTCTTATATCTCGAGAACCTAAAATGACATCAAGCTGAAACTTGGTATTTAGATAGAACTATAGTAGTAGCATGTTGGAAAAATATAATTTTTTATAGGGGTAGTATGGTACGGGGGTGGGGGGGTGTTTTTCCTAACTATAGAACGGCCTATGCTAGAAAGTTGAAACTCAGTATGTATATGTAAGTCAACTAGAAAAGTAATTTTGATTAAAAAAAGATAAATATCCATTGGCGTACAGAAGGGGGGCAAAAAAAATGATCAGTGAAAATGGAATGCATATTTCAAATATTGAATTTATTTTTATTCCACGTATTCTTCATATAAATACCTAGAAAGTGTTTTCAGTATTTTTTGAAATTCGACCCCCACGATGGTGTAAAGGGGTTGTATACATTTTCACGAATTCAGCCGTATCTCTTCGGTCTGATTAGATATCGAATATATTCTTACTTCTACGGGCTTGTTTAATAATCACCTAAAACACGTTTTCAAATTTTTTCCTTTTTCAACCCCTATGATTGTAAAAGCGGGTTGAACACGTTTTCACAAATTCCGTCATATCTCTTAGGAGTGATGAGACATGGGATTGGTTTTTACTTCCTCGGGCTTTCTTTACATATATCTAAAAACTCATTTCAGGATTTTTTAATATTCAACCCCTAAGTGGGTACAAGGGGGTTGCATATGTTTTCACAAATTTCTACATATTTCTTAGTTCTAATGAGATATCAAATTCATTTTTACTTCCTAAGGCTTCCCACATAATCGTCAAAAGTTGATTTCAGTGTTTTTAGATATTCAACTCCAATAGGACGTAAGGCTTTCGACATATTTCTTACGATTGATAAGATATCAGATTGGTTTTCACTTCCACAGACTTTTTATATTATCGCCTACAAATGCATTTCCGATTTCATGAAATGGCCCAAAACCAAATCACTAAAAATCTCATAATCACAAAACAACTGATATTATACTACGACTTAGACCTCGTCCCGGAGTATGACCCAATTATGTAATTCATATGTTATATGTGGTAGTAGCGTAAGTATTCTAGCGCGACCCCATTCTAACCTTTTCTGAACTTTTTTCTGAGTTTTCAGTCATAGTAACCTACACCGCGTCTCAGAATAGAACGCATTCCGAACTTCTACCGAAAAAATAATAAAGTTGCGCCCAGACTGTTGGCAGATTTTTTTACTTTATTATTTTAATAATAAAGTATTGTTATCGATTTTTAAAAAATAAAAATTTGCTACCCTGAAAATTTTTTTTTACACGTTTTATGACTAATAAGCACCAAAAAAGCAAAAAAAAATGTCAATCCGTCTGTGCGCCGTCCGCCGTACGCAAAACGTTTGAGGGCTTATAACTCCTAAACCCTATGAGCTATTAAATTGAAATTTTTTTTATTAATAGACTGGGTAGGTCCCTTGAAGTTACCACTTTTTGGGGGTGGATTATGAGGGGGGAGGTGAGGGAAGCGTTTTAGACGAAAATTTTTGGTTTCTAGATCTCAGCAACGGCTTTTGTTAGGAAGCTGAAACTTGGAATTTGTATAGAGCTTTGATAGTGGACCCATTTGCAAAAATATTGTTGATATGGGTGAAGGGGTGTGGCAGTGGGGGGGAAATAATACGTCCGAAAGGTTCGAAAGCCGAGATCGAGACATTCTAAAATCCATATCTCCTAACCGGTTAATGTCACGAAATTAAAACTAAATACTCATCTGTAGGTATACTAGGAGAATAGATTGGAAACAAATTTTTGAGAGGGGGCAGTGAAGTACGGGGGTGGGGGTTGAAAAACTTTAGATTACGTTATCTCACGAACCAATTGCACTAGAGAAATAAAATATGGTTTCTGTATAAAGGTTACATATTATTATAATAAATAAAGTTTGCTGAAATTAAAATTTTTTAAAGGGGCGGTGGAGCATGGAAGAGGAGGGGGTAAGAATTTTTTTAAAAAATCATGTCTCATATCTCAAGAACAGTGTAAGATAGATGCTTAAAATTTTTGACAGAAGTAGGCCTAATAGACCCCCAGCAGAAAAAAAAATGTCAGGGATGAGGGTGTAGAGGGTGAGGATGGGTGAGGGTGAAAAGTAAAAATTTCTGATTTTTATATCTCGAGAGCCTATAATGATATCAAGCTGAAACTTAGTATTTAGATAGAGCTATAGTAGTAGCATGTTGAAAAAATATAATTTTTTATAGGGGTAGTATGGTATGGTGGTGAAGAATGTTTTTCCTAACTATAGAGCGGTTTATGCTAGAAAGTTGAAATTCGGAACGCATATGTAACTCAACTAGAAAAGTAATTTTGTTTAAAAAAAATTTCAAATATCCATTGGCGTTCGGAAGGGGGGCGAAAAAAATGATCAGTGAAAATGGAATGCATATATTTTCATGATTTTCGTCATATCTATGAGGTCTTTCCAAATATTAAATTCATTTTTATTCTACGGTTTCTTTATATAAATACCTAGAAAGTGTTTTCAGGATTTTTTGAAATTCGACCCCCAAGGTGGTGTAAAGGGGATGTATACATTTTCACGAATTCAGCCGTATCCGTCAGGTCTGACTAGATATCGAATAACTTTTCACTTCCACGGGCTTATTTAATAATCTCCTAAAACTCCTTTTCAAGTTTTTGCCTTTTTCAACCCCTAAGAGGGTATAAATGGGTTGAACATGTTTTCACGAATTTCGTCATATCTCTTAAGAGTGATAAGACATGGGATTGGTTTTCACTACATATATCTAAAAAATAATTTCAGGATTTTTGGATATTAAACCCCAAAGTGAGTGCAAGGGGGTTGCATATGTTTTCACAAATTCTTACATATTTCTTAGTTCTAATGAGATATCGAATTCATTTTTACTTCCTAAGGCTTCTTACATAATCGTCAAAACGTTAATTTCAGGATGTTTGTTATTCAACTTCAATAGGACTTAGGGCTTTCGACATATTTCTCAGGATTGATGAGATATTAGATTGGTTTGCACTTCCACAGACTTTTTATATAATCGTCTACAGACGCATTTCCGATTTCATGTAATGGCCCAAAACCAAATCGCGAAAAACTTTCTAATGGCGTAACAACTGATATTATACTAGGACTAGACCTCGTCCCGGAGTATGACCCAATTATGTAATTCATATGATATATGTGGCAGCGGCGTAAGTATTCTAGCGCGACCCCATTCTAACTGCTTCCCGAACTTTTTTTTAGGTTTTCAGTGACATAGTAACCTACACCGCATCTCAGAATTAAACTCGTTTCGAACTTCTACCCAAAAAATAATAAAGTTGCGCCCAGACTGTTTGCAGATTTTTTTATCGCTGCCTAAATTAAATTTGTTTTTTTTTCTTTCTTAATATTTTGTTTATTTATATGTCAGTCCGTGTCAATTTCTGTCCTTTCGTTGTCTGTCATATTTTTTATTTTTTTAATTTAATTTATTATGATTTTATTTATTTTATTTTTATTTTATAATTTTATTTATTTACTTATTTTTATGTTTTGTTCTGTATATAAATTATTTAATTTTGTTTGTTTTTACTTATTTTGTTTGGTTTGTATTGTGGCCAAAAACTTCTGTGGGTCACTGTATTTGCACTAATTGCGCTGTCATCCATGAATCCAACTTGGCCGCGATCATCATTTTTTCCGCCGAACAAAAAAAAACATACAGAATACGTGGACTTGCGGACCGTGGTCGACTGGACGAATTCAAAACTCGTCGCGGGTATACGAAATTGCGTCGAAATGCGATGATTTCCGGCCGGTTTCTTACTTTCTTCCCGTACGCGTACATTTTTTCTTTTCTCGTCCACGCGCCAATTTTTCACTTAACTTTCCGATTTACTAATCTTTCTGACTGCTCACCAAAAACTCCACTTCGACTTCATTTTTTTTTATCACACAAACTCTTTTCTCTCATCGCCCGTGCGCGCCAAAACAACCCTTCTTTTTCTTTTTCTTTAATCGCCCGTACGCGCCAAAAAAACTTCTCGTCCCGCGCCAAAACCGACTTTTTCTTTTTCTTCTCCCGCCAAAAAACTTCTTACTTCACTAGCTGTCAGAAAAAAGAAAAAACCCCAAACCACCATCGAACTAATTGTTGTCTGGAATTGGTGTGGAGCACAGTAATGCCAACTGCATTAATTGGTCCACACCAATTCCCACAGATGACACTACATGTTACCAATTAATGGTAACATTTTCAGACTCGGTAATTTTTTGACGGATGGTAATGTAACGAGACCGGTATCTACCGTTACTTAATGTACCGGTCCGCTATCACGATGTCTGTCCCAAAAAATTTACAAACTGATGATGGAAAAGAGTTTTTTAATAAGGCATTTCATAACTTGATGAACCTTTAGTCAATTGAAAGCCTTAATTATAGAACGGTTCAATCGAACCCTAAAAAACATGACGTGGAAAGAGTTTAGTATGAACGAAAACTATAAGTGGACTGGGTTACTAAAAGGGCTAATAAACAAATACAATAGGACAAAACATCGTACCATAAAAATGCGTCCTATAGACGTTGGACCATCGAATGAAATTCAGCTTCTTGGAGATGTATACCGTAAGCTGAAGGTTACGGCAAGACATAAATTTAAGAAAGGAGATCATGTACGTGTAAGCAAGTACAAGCACGTATTCGAGAAAGGCTATACCCCCAACTGGTCCACCGAAATATTTCGGATAAACGAAGTAAAGAGTACAGAACCACATACTTACATACTCAAAGACTATCACTGAAATATATATAATACAAGGAGGGTTCTACGAACTAGAGTTAATAAGAGTCAAACATCCTGATGTATACCTTGTAGAAGAGATTCTAAAAAGGAGGGGCAATCAAGTTTACGTAAAATGGCTTGGTTTTCCATCAGCTCATAATTCTTGGATTGATATAAAAGACGTGCTATAACATTCGAATTTTAGTCAATATGCTGAACTTAAGACATGAATACGACCGTCTAAAGACTTTGAAAAATTTGGATTTGGAGGAGAGGAAAGTTCTTAAGCTGGTAAAAAGCGGCTTCTTTTACACCAATTTGAAGGATTACGTCAAGTGCTTCTTCTGGTCCCTGATAATGAGCGCATTTTCTACACCTTCTGATGTGGAAGCTGAACATCTACGCTTGTCTTCTCTATGCTGGTTGTGTGTTTGCTAACGGCAAAGACGTTTGTGGACCGTATAACAAGCCGGTTAAAAAATCACATTGGTCGGCATCATTACCTACAGTGTTGAAATATCTTCTGCTGATAATTGTGATATTTTTCTTGGCCGTCGAGCTGCTCAATCTATTCAATGTCATCGCTAGATTATAAACATGTCCGTTTTTGTGATCAGTTTTCGGTCAAATATATGATTGCCTGGGGGTATGCATATAGATCCAGTAGAAAGGGTACTTGGCAAACCTATGCATTAGACCGATTAAGATTTCAGCGCAGGATTTTACAAAAGGACGAATTACTAAAAAATATTTTAGAAACATGAAATATATATTAAAAATAAAGATATACTCTTATAAAAATTAACTGTATCATATTTTTATTATATATAAACTCTAAAAGTAAATTCATGTTATCAACTACTTTTCTTACATACAAATAAAAAATACATGTAATGATATTTCACAATTCTTTCAAACTACTTAAGCAGGTCATTGAGCTAAACCAAAATACCAAAAATATATCCATTACTACATTTACCGGTTGCCGGTTTGCAACTATATCTGGTATCGGTCGCAAATCACAAAAATCAAAAGTGACCCCGCCGCCATAGTCCGGTGGATACTCGTACGAGTATATGCACAAAAAGTAAAAACCCATCCACAAGTTACCGTATACGATTATATGATTCCAACGCAAGAACAGAATCGCAGAAAGTAAAAGTGAATTACCCCGCCGCCATAGTCGGGTAGATATATGCAATGCACAAAAAAGCAAAAACCCATCGTGTACGATTATGATCGGTAAATTGCAAATAACCCAGAAAAGCTTTTTCGTTTGCTAATTATCTGGTAGTGGAGGAAGTTGCAAAGATCAACTATCACCTTCATTCGCATACCAAACAAGACCTTTTCGCGAGTTTTGCTAAGGCGGTAGGAAAACAACACTTACCATTGGATTTCACACACTTTTTCCGGTGGAAAGTGGGGTGAGGTCACACAAGAAATCTTAAATCTCTGACGTCATAAAAGCAAATTTGTATGAAGGTGGTCATCCTATGCGGGAGGAGACATCAGGTGGTCACCAAATTTGACTTTCAGTACTCTGACGTCATACAAGCAAATTTGTATGAAGGTGGTCATCCTATGGAGGAGGAGCAGTTGTCACCAAATTTGACTTTCAGCATCCTGTCCCTTAGAAACGTAATGCTATAAGTATAGGCAGGTGGGTATCATACTACTTTAATTATCTATTAATTTAATTTAGAAATCGTGTTTTAATTAATTAAACCTTCGCTTTTTTAATCATCAAGAAATGGATTAATGTGTTCAATTTGATTATTAAATTTAAACTTTATAAAGATATAATACAATAGTTAATAAGAGCTTTGCTGAAAAGTTTTCAACAAACTGATTCTACAGCAGCAGCCCACCATCAAGATTGTTAAGATAAAGATCTTCTGCGTCAACAATTACATCGGCAGATCTCAGCTTTAATAATAAGGATCTCCAGCTCCAACGAGCTACGTTGGAGTTCCCCACAATAGAACCACATACAATGTATGTGCATTTTGGACAACTATTATAGCGCACTAGACCATTTTCCACCATAGACACAGGTTTGACTCGGATATGAAAATGCACCATAAAGTTAATAATTATTTAAATAAATTTTTTTTAAAAAAACAACATTTTAAAACGAACTAAAAGGTATAAAATAATTTTTCCTTCTCATACAGATTCAACCCCATACCAGTGGCGTGGCGTCCATGGAAGCAAGGGAAGCATTGCTTCCCTTATATTTTACTGAAAAATATTATATCCAAAATGCGTTTTCTAAATCGCGCAGAAAAATCGCGAAAAAAATTCATGTTTCAAACATTTTCTTTGACACTGTCTAAATAAAAGTTCGCAAGAAACTACAGGCGAATATCGCACACAGCCGATTTGGCAACACCACGAAAAAGCCAAGCGGAAAGAATCCAAGAAGAAGACACATGGAAGCAATTTGTAAGTTGCATCTATGAGCGTTCATTTCATTCCGTAGTAAACCCACTGTGACGTCATGAAAAAAAATGTTTGCACACGGCACGGTGGATGCAATACGCTATTTGCTTCCACACATTCCTGGCTGCAGCGGTGAAGCTTTCAGCAAGCAGAGATCAGATAAAAAATAAGTGCTAGCAGAGTAGGATAGGAATTAAATTCTGATCGAAGTTAGGAATTGAATTGAGGGTAAATATTAATAGTTGAATTATATTTAATTTGGTTTTTAGATCTCAGGAACCACTTACGCTAGGAGGCTGAAACTTGGAACTTATGTAGAACTATGACAGTGGACCTATTTGCAAAAAAATTGGCGATAAGGGTTGAGGAGTGTGGGAGTGGAGGGGAAACCAATTTGTTCGAAGTGATTGAAAGCTGGGGTTCAAACATTCTAAAATACATATCTTCTGAACGATTGATGTCAGAAGATTGAAACTTTGTAGTTGTCGTGTCGTAAGGGATAATAGGAGATTAATCAAAAGCTAAAATTTTTGAATCAGGTGGTGGTGTGTAGGGGTTGGGGTAAAAAACTTTGGATTAGAACATTTTCTGAACCAATTATACCTGGAAGGTAAAATTTGGTTTGTGTATATAGGATTACAAGTGGAGCCCATTAAAATTTTTGAGGTGGGAGGTGGAGCACAAAAGTGGGGCGATAGCCATTTTTAATAAAATTTCATTTGTATATCTCAAGAACCGTACCATATATGACCTTAGAAATTTTACAGGAGTTAGGCCCAGTTGACTTCTAACAGGAAAACAATTTTGGAGGTAATGGTGAAGGGGCTGATGGTGGGAGGGAAAGAAAATAATATCTATTTTTATTTTTCAAAAACCACAAACGATAGAAAGCTAAAAATTGACTACATAGAGCCAATAAAGAGGTATCGTAGAAACAATTTTTTAATATGGGTAGCAAGGCAGGGGTTGGGTGGTGGTTTTTTAAATCTCAGAAACGGCTTATGAAGAAGAAAGTTGGAACTTAGTACGTATATGTACGTATGCTACTCAAGAAATTAAAGGAAAACAAATTCAGAGTTTTATTGGCATAGAGGTTGAGTAAAACAAATGTCCGTGAAAAGGGATTTTTTCATATTTTCACGATTTCATTATATATATTGCGGGTTCTGCGGGTCCTTTATGTAAGCGCCTAGAAATGTTTTTTTTCAAGTTTTCGATATCCAACCCCTAAGGGGGTGTAAAGTGGTTGTGTACACTTATACGAATTTCCATATATTGGGTTTAATGAGATATTCAATTCACTTTTATTTCTAAAGGCTTTAAATTTAATCGAAGAAAAATCTGATGCAAGCATTTTTTGATATTAAACCCCCGGGGGTTTTCACGAATTCCGAAAAACTTTTACGGTTAATGAGATCGAATTCGGTTTTACTTCTATTGACTCTTCTATTCAAAATAATATGTAAATAAATAAAAAAACTTTATAATTATAAAAAACGTTCCAAATAGCTTCCTGGTTCCCGTTTGTGATTGCTGGGTGCTTTTATATTAGTAATGTTAAAAGTAGCTAATGGAGGAGGTTCAATTAATACACAGTAAATTTGAAGGTAGAATAATAATAATAAATTTTGGATATTAACCAATTGCTTCCCCTTGTTAAATTATCACGCCACGCCACTGCCCCATACAGATAGACCTGAAAATTTGTGATTAAGAATTTTTAATACCAATGAAAGTCCTTGTAAGATTAAAAACGAAAAACGTGGGTGGAAGATAATTGATGCATGAATAGTTCACCTTAGGGATGTTGATATCGAAAAAAATATCGATATTGAAAAAAATATCAATATCGGCTGATGATGTATCGAAAAAAATTTCCAATGAAAAATCAATTCTTATCTCCCTTCCCGTATCAAATTTAACGTTAAGAGGAGCATATCGCAAAGGCTATTCAGTGTAAAATTCATGACCCATTTTTTCAGAAACCACTCGAATGAAATTTTGGACAATTTTCCTTACTGAAAAACGAGCATATAGAGTGGAGTAAAATTTTATTATTTTTGACGAACAGAAAGCTTCAAGTCAGTCTCATATTACATTATTAAATAATTAAACATTTTAAATTTTCTTGTACTCTATCTGACAGCAGAGGTAGCACGAGTGGTTTTTGAAAAAATGGATCAAACGTAAAAAAATACAACTTTTTAGGAGAGGCAGCTCTTGATCTCGTGGAGTCTTGCGATTTAAACAGTTTTATCCAGAATTGAGTCTAAAATAATAATTTAAAAAAAAATTTTTTTACGCAAAAAACGATATGCTATCCTTTATAAAGATTACGGCGATTCGCGGCTTTTAATACAAACCTAAAGCCAATAAATAAATGTTATTTCGAAATTTAAAATTGTTCTTCACTTCACTAAATTTTCACAACAAAAAACAAGGCTAAATGCACTTTCGAAATGATGATAAAAATATACGAAAAGAGGATGTGACGCAGCAACGGATAGTTATGGTAAGCTGTGACTCTGTAATACAAAAATATGACTTTCCTACGGGTTTTTTAAGTCCCTTCTACATAAAAGAGCAAGATTAAGAACCAATAACAATAAGGTACTGAGCGGATAGATCACTGTGCACAGGATAGTTGCCTGGTTGCCCCACCTACAGAAACCACGTGTCTTGAATCTTTTTGTTTTGACAGAAATAGACTTTGCGTGATCGAAAAACAGTTCTCTAGTTTTAATCTTTCTGACATCCCTCATATACATTACTATATTAAATTTTCGTGTAGGGTCTGCTTTGGCCACCTCTGTCATTGAAGCCTCAATTGGGCCTATTGCGACGTCCCTCTGGATTATCGATGGTTCCTCTTTGATCCCTGCGCTTTCAATGAAACTTACTGTTTTTTGAAGAGGAATAGCCAGGTATTCCGATGGTTTCATGCAACCCTAACCGAAGTGATGAAGTCTTTTATGAACAAGTCCCTCACATTCATAGAGGATGTGCTCTGATGTTTCGTCTTCATCATCGCGAACTCTCCGTATTTTACTCTCAGGGAGACTAATCCTATGGAGATGCTTCCTCATGTGACAATGTCCAGTCAGAGCTCCCACTAGGTTACGGGTCAGATGTTTGCTTAATTTTAGATATTCAGACGTTCTGTTTTCCGAATGCTTCGGCATAAGTAGCTTCTTAGATTGTCATGAAAAATATCAACTAGAAATAGCTAAATTTGCTTCCAAAGCATGAGTACGGACATACGAGTATACTCAAAAATAAGCAGAAATGAAAAATGCCGTTCGAATTCTAAAATATGCTATACCCATTGGCGGATACAGGGGGGGGGGGCGGAGGAGGCGGCCGCCCCCCCAAGAGCACTTCCGAATTTTCTAAACATATATACTTCAACCGTTCTCCGATTTTTTTTAATCCACTGCAATGTGGACTGTAATTAGCATTTACTGTAGTTCTGCGGTGCAATGCAAAGCACAGAACAGAACCATGATGGTGGATTTACCATACACTCAACATTTGAGGCGCGCCTCTATCCCCACCATAAAATCAACCAATCAGATGGCTCGTGCAGTCGCAAGAGTCTAACATTCTTCAACTTTTTCTCCGACGCACGCTTCCATAAGTGTACACACATACAATGAACTGTGGTACCACACAATTCGCAGCTCATCGTATTTCTGTCGTTTCGCACTTATAGGCAAGTTACGCCGCAAAGGCATGTTGAGTGCAAATTGCATTCAACACAGCCGACGAAAACCGGTTTGCAATGACCTGATGGGGGTAGAGGCGAGCCTCAAGGGTGAGTGTAAACGCACCATGATAAAAAGACTATTAGACAACATATTGCGTAGGTAATAGGGTCATTCCATCAAGAACCGCCAAGAATGACGAAATTTGGGACCTTACCATCTACGATTGTTTTGAAAATTTTTGTACTTTAAGAACTAGTGAAAAAAATAATTGAAATTCAATTTTTTGTTTTTATCTCATTTTTTTTGTTAGTTATAGTATGTTAAAGTTTTCGCAAAAATGGTGTCCGAGTCCTCTTTGAATAATAAAATATGGCTTATTTTAAAGGGGAAGGTTGTCGCAATAAAAATTATCCTTGAAATTTTTTGGATAATGATTTTGTCCTTTATCCTTGAATATCTCAAAACGGTTTTTTTTTATATTTTGTAGGTTATACTGTTTTTTAAAAAATATCAAAAAATTAACTTGGGATCTCAATGGGATCGGGGTCAAAAAAATCGAAGAACATTATAGTGGTTCTCAATTATTTTATAGAAAAAGGGTCATTTAATCAAGAACGAGTGTGACCTTATCATCGCCGATTCATTTGAAAATTTATGTACTCGAAGAATTAGTGAAAAAAAATATGATTTCAAGTTTTTGTTTCTATCTAATTTTTTTTGTTAGTTATAGTATGTTAAAGATTTCCCAAAAAAGATGTCCGAGTCCTCTTTGAAAATTCATATCTCTGGTAATTTTTATCCTTGAATAATAAAGTAGGGCTTATTTTAAAGATTGTTGTTGTTTTTGTTAGTTAAAAAATGGAGATAGAAACACAAACTTTAATTTCTATTATTTTTTTCACTAGTTCTTCAATTACAAACATTTTCAAAAGAATCGGAAATGGTAAGGTCACAACTTTGGCGATTCTTGATGGAATGACCCATAATAAGATGAAAACAATATGATCCCGTTTTTGCTAAGTGCAGTCTATGTAGCTAAATTCACACAGAACTTGATCAAACAAAATAGTCAAATCAAAAAAATTTCCGCCCCCCCAACAGCAAAGTCTGGATCCGCCACTGGCTATACCTAACAAAAAATATCGGGTCCGATAGTCGGATTTCAATATCGATATATCGCTCAAAATATATCGGCCGATATTATCGATATATCGTTTAAAAAATATCGCAATTTCGATATATCGATATTTTTTCAACATCCCTAGTTCACCTAAGTTACTACCAATTTTATTGCATTGCAAATGATATGGACTGTTGTGTGAGTTTTCTCAACGGCAGCTACTCTCTACACTCCTTACGTATTTTCATAGCTATTCAAAATGCACAATCACAAATTTTCAGAACTTTGGTTAAAGTTTCTAGTCTCTAGCTACACGAGAATTTAGTTTAAGATCATTTGCCAAATTTGTACCAATCAAATAAACAGATAAAAAAGCGAGATAATAAAAACGTAGTAAAATATACTTTCTCGAAATTTAATACAATATAATCTTTTGTATCATTAAACTTTGACTTAAAACTAATAAAGTTGATCCTACTTAGTGGTACATAAAATTCTGCTCTACCTGGAAGAGGGAAGTAGAAATCTCAACCATGAATACAGCAAAGAATTCAATCTGACCAAGATATTCATTTAAACTTTTTTATCGATATACATGGCCGTAAACGTTCACACATCTGCAGTGTTAAAATTTTTGTGTTTTCTAACAATATTGAATTCTATGCACGTTCTTTCTTCGACCGCATGTGAATATTTTTAAAAGGAATTTAAACAAAGCTATTCTTTTAAAGGAGTTGAGTAGCGAACTCGTAGAAAGAGGTTGCCACGTATTTTTCAGAATTAAATTGAGTTTTTCTATGGAAGTTTTTGCCGCATAGAGAAAACTTATTTTGCAACCCATATTCCTATCAGAGAACAGATTTTCTCCAGTGTATAACACATCATATTAAATGTTTGTTTTTTAGTTTTCAGTTATTCAGCAGGTGGTACCTTTAATAAGTTAAAATTTTCATAAACAGTTGCGATAAAAAATTTCAACAAACTAGAGTTTGTTGTGTACAAATTTCAGTATTGTAAGTTGAGACAACGCTGACATTCGCTGCAAAACGAAATTAGTGAACTGTGAAACACAATATAATGAAATATGTGAAATATAACCTCTGTTAAGCTAGCAGTGTCAAACCCTCAAATTGAAAAAAATGCCTTAATTTGTTTCCCTGTGGATCTCTACCTTGTCGTGGTGAGGGAGCTTGTGTCGCAAATCTGGAGATAGTTGGGGGTGGCTCTGACTACTCTAGAGGAGCGGTGAACTAAAAGGAATCCACACTCAAGCCAAGGTGGATAAGTATTCGTGCCGAGGGCTGCATGGTATCAGATGTTTAAATGTGATGCATTGAACGATCTCCTGGGGCCACCGGGCGAAACCCCCTTGTAACCTAGCCTTACATCCGTATTGGGAGCTCAGTGGGTGCGAACCTTCCTTTCTCGCCATACTCGTGGGATCAAAATTAACATAGTATTTAAAAACACCGACAAAGTGTCCTCTGGAATTAGCACCCCAGTTGACGTGGTACTTGCTGTGGGCATTGATGGCGAGATGGATATAGAGTGTGAAGACACCCTACTACTCACACCCCGCGGACCATCATGAAAAGGGGAACCTGCTCACCCCATCTCTATGCAGAGGAGTGGTATTAAGCACGAACGACATCAGCACTTAGGAGCCTGTTGAATCTTAATATATCCAATAATGTAATAGATATAAAATGCACCTTCACAATAACATTTTCCCACCACAAATGAGCACTTTCTGCACATTTTTTTATGCACGAAATATAGCGCGTGCTAAAGTGCAGATCGAGCATATCCGAACAGCACAAAATTCGATTGAACTCGCGGCACGCTTTTTTGCCGTAATAAGAGCCCAGCTCAAGACAACTTGAACTGTGGACAATTAGAATATAGTAATTTTTGATTATATAGCATTAAGCGATTTTTTGTCCAATTAGCAATAATTTAGTATTTAAGTTTGTGGAAAATAAAATTTATTATCACTCCAAAATTAGTTTTCATTACGCACCGAGCAAGGAAAGGCCCTTGCTCTCAACATTTGGTGACCCCGACGTGATCAGGAGATCACGTCCTTCGAATAAAATAACACTTTTCTCTCTTCTAGTTCAGATGGAGCAGCATATGCAGGAGCAGTCTACCTTAGGAAGGGAAATAGATGTCCTTATAGTCAACTACAGTAAGGACTCATCCACTCGGAAGACGGAGCAGTATTTAACCACCAAGCTCGCAAAATTGGAGACGGCATGGAGTACCTTCAGCAGTAATCACCAGTGTCTTCTCGATGGCGGTGCAGCAGATTCGGAGTACTTCACATCAAAGTACTTTGACAAGGTTAAAGAGGGAGTCCGGAAGGTAAAAGCCAACATGGAGGATCGACTTCAACAGCTGAACAACGACCGCATTGACCCAATCATGGGCAACGGCGGCCCAAGTGACGTCCAGGAGGTCGACAAGGCTAACAGCGGCGAGCGGCGTTCACAGCAGTGCAGCAGCGATGAAGCCAAGTTCAACAACCTCACTCCGTTCTTCAGAAAGCAGCAGACACTAACCGACGCATTGACACGGCTAGTCAATGACACCCTGGCTCGAGCGAAGACAACACAGACTGCAGCCTTTTACCAAGTCAAGATCGCGGCAATCAATCAATATTGGGAGGAGATTGCTGCAACGAATCGGGACTTATGGTCCGAGTGTAATCATCCAGAGATCGAGCCTTTTCTTAAGTTGGAGTGCTGGACACAAGATGCAGTTATCAAACTCACCGAATTAATGACAACAGCGAAGTCATTAACAGATGTCACGCCAAGCAGTAAATTCGACCACAGTGCTACAAATTGGAAGTTACCAAAAATCAATGTCCCATCATTCAGTGGCAGCTATTTGGAGTGGACATCGTTCTCCGAACTATATCAGCGTCTAATTCATGACAACCCGATGAGTAAGACGGAAAAAATGTTTTACCTCATGGGCAGCTTGTCTGGGGAGGCGAAGAAACTAATTCAGCATTTTCCGATCACGGAGGAAAGTTACGCTTCCGCTTGGAAGACACTCTGCGATCGTTACGGCAACAGGCGGCTTATTGTGACATCGATTCTCGATCGGCTGTTGAACCAAGCATCTTGTCAACAGGAATCAGCTGCCGACATCAAGTCACTACATGATGTGTCCAGAGAGTGCATTCTGGGCTTGGAAAACCTGAGAGTTAGCACCGAGACGTGGGACTCCATTTTGACGCATATTATCATCCGCAAGATGGATAAGACGACTCATGGTTTGTACGAGCAGTCACTAGAGTACCCCAAAGAAGTCCAGGGTACTCAAGAGCTACTACAATTTCTCGAAGGACGTTTCCAATCACTTCAGGCGCTTGGCGCGTCTAATACACGATCATCGACTGAGCGGCGGCCGAAACAGTCTGCTCTATTAACCTCAAAGGACGATGACAAAACTAGCTCGGCTCTAACTTCCAACAAAGGTAGCTGTTCGGCCTGCAGTCAAGCGCATGGAATATTTGCATGTTCCAAATTTCTCAAGATGAATGCCAAGGAACGTGGTGAACTTATAAAGCAACAACGACTCTGCCTGAATTGCTTGCAGGAGGGTCATTTCGCCAACAAATGCTCGTCAAGTAACTGCAAGAAATGCGGCAGGAGACACAACACTCTGCTGCACATGGAACCGGCAGTCAAGAAGCAATACCAACAGAAGAACATTCAGCAGAACAGTTTAGAGCCACCGAAACCAGAAGTTCTTCCACCAAAGGAGCTCACTGCTACACTGACAGCAGGGCTATCGGAAGGACGGCGGCAGCAGTACGTATTCTTGGCGACGGCTATCATTCACGTGTTGGATCAATTCAACAATCCTGTTGAGTGTCGAGCAGTACTGGACTCTGGATCGCAGAGCAATTTCATTACAAGTGACCTGGCACAACGACTCTACTTGGAACCTACGCCCTGTGAAACAACCATTCAAGGCGTTGGAAATGTAGAGCATAGGGCAAAGCAGCGACTACACGCAATGGTCCAATCCAGAACCACTGGATTTTCCGTTGGAGTTGAAGCCATCGTACTAAAGAAGATAACATCAGATCAGCCCAGTTGCCTTGTAGACGTGAAACATTGGCAGCTACCCAAGAACATAAAACTTGCTGATCCAGAGTTCAACAAGCCTCAGAAAATAGACATGCTCATTGGCGCTGAACACTATGCTGCTTTGATGTCTATAGGACAAATTAGACTCGGCCAGTCATTGCCAACACTGCAAAATACACTACTTGGTTGGATAGTGATGGGAAAAACCGGTGGAAACCTTCCCGCTAAACCTTTCTGCGGAATATCTGCGATAGAAGACATTGAGACGAACATTCAACGGCTTTGGGAAATGGAAGAAATCGACCCGCTGGCGAAACCAAAAACACGATCAGAGAAGCATTGCGAGGAGTTTTATCAAAATACAACGAGTCGAGATGAATCAGGACGTTTCGTGTTTCGACTACCATTCTGCAGGCAGCCAGAGACACTAGGAAAATCTAAAGACATCGCAGTCAGACGATTCATCAGTTTGGAGCGCAAACTTAGCAAAAACAAACAGTTGCAGGAGGACTACCAAGCGTTCATGAAAGAATACATCCAGCTCAACCATATGGAAAGAATAGACGAGGGTGATGTAAGACCAGCACATTACTTCATACCTCACCACTGCATTTTGAAGCCGTCCAGCACGACCACTAAGTTACGTGTCGTCTTCGATGCCTCCTGTCGAACATCGTCAAACATATCACTGAACGAGGCTCTACATAAAGGAGCAGTAATAAAGGATGATCTATTCAGCATTCTCATACGTTTTCGGCTACATAAATATGTATTTACCGCGGACGTTGAAAAAATGTACCGCCAAATTTGGGTGGACCCCCGAGACCAACATTTCCAGCTGATCGTTTATCGAGATGAACCTTGTCAGGAACTGCAGTACTACAAGCTCAAAACTGTCACCTACGGCATCACATCCGCGTCGTATTTGGCCACGAAGTCGTTGCAGGTACTTGCAGAAGAGGGAAAAATATCATTCCCACTGGGCTCAAAGTCGAGATTTTTACGTCGACGACGTCATGACAGGCAGTAATGATCTACATGAAGCACTGAGAGTCCAAGCAGAATTGAAGGCTCTTTTGAAAAGTGGAGGATTCCATCTTCGAAAATGGTGCGCAAACCATTCGGCACTACTTTCAACGATTCCCGACAAGGACATCGAACTCAATTTGGAAATAGATGACAAGGATCATGCTGAAATCAAGACGTTGGGTATTACGTGGTTACCTAAAACTGACCAGTTCACAGCCAAAACGAACTGGTCGGAAGTGTCTAAAGTTACAAAAAGAACCATATTAGCGGACATTGCACACATATTTGACCAGCTTGGCTTTGTGAATCCTGTAATAGTACAGGCCAAAATTTTCCTCCAAGAGTTGTGGAAATTAAAACTCGATTGGGATGCATCACTTCTCAATGAGCTGCATACACGTTGGCTGGAATTTCGAGAAACACTCAAACTACTAAACAACTTCCAGATACCAAGACAAGCTTGCCTCACAGCTTCCAAGACACTACTACAGCTGCATGGTTTTTCGGACGCATCGGAGAAAGCTTATGGAGCAGCCATTTATCTTCGTTCTACCGACTCGCGTGGGCGCAAGGAAGCTAGATTATTATGCGCAAAATCTAAGGTCGCTCCAACTAAAATTATGACCTTGCCTCGGCTGGAGCTGTGCGGCGCTCGACTGTTAGCTGAACTGATGAATCGACTTCAACACATTCTACAACTGAAAAATGATCAACTCTTTTGCTGGTGCGACTCTCAGATAGTACTACATTGGATTAAATCAGAGTCCTCTTCCTACAAAACATTTGTGGCAAATCTGATTGCCACCATACAAACCCTTACGAGCAGCGAAATGTGGAGACATGTGGGTACTAAGCACAATCCAGCAGATTTAGTGTCGCGAGGAGTCTCACCTAGTGCCTTAATAAACTCTTCGCTATGGACCCAAGAACCGAAATTCCTGCTAGACTCATCCCAAGACTGGCCTGTGAGTGATCAATTTAGCAACTTCGGCGATCAGCTAGAACAGAAGAATAACGTATCCTTAGTCGCAGCCAGCCATGAGTGCCATTTCTTGGATTCAGTAAATCATTGGAATTCCTTTAGACATCTTGAACGTGTTACAGCTTACGTCCTCAGGTTCGTAGCCAACATACGACGTAAGCACCATCAGACTGGTCCATTGACTGTAGAGGAAATCAATAAGGCGGTGACCACCATTGTCCGGCACATTCAAAAACAAAGTTTTGGCGACGAACTCAAGGAACTGATAAAGGGAAATGAATTAGGCAATCAAAATCGTTTGGTCAGCTTAACTCCTTTCATCGATCACAACACGATCATCCGAGTGGGAGGAAGAATTCAAGCGGCCCACATGCAGTATGACGCTATACACCCCATGCTACTTCCGCGCACGCATCCGTTCACTCGCTTGCTAGTGATGGACTACCACAAAAACAACCTTCTTGCAGGACCCCAGGCATTATTATCGATAGTTCGTCAGCGATTTTGGCCGCTGCAAGGAAAAATATTGACCCGATCAGTAGTGCGAGAGTGTGTTCGCTGCACCAGAACCAAGCCAAGATTATGCTCTCAACTAATGGGCAATCTCCCTCCGGCAAGAGTGCAACAAAACCAGCCATTCTTTAATGCAGGTGTGGACTTCTGTGGACCTATATGGACACACTTCAAGATTCACGGAAAAAGGCCTCAAAAGTCATACTTAGCCGTCTTCTGCTGCTTCGCGACAAAAGCAGTTCACCTTGAAGTAGTTTCCGACCTTTCGACAGAGGCTTTCCTTGGAGCTCTAAAGCGTCGAGGGCCTACAACACGGGATTAAGAGAATCAAGGAAGATCTGCAATTGCCTGTAGAAACCGAACATCGGGAAATACACCAATTTGCAGTTGCTTACTGCGCACTGCTTGCTCTTGTAGGACTAATTGGATACCTAGTGTGGAAGAAATATACGAAGAAGAAATATTCACCGACACCTGCGTCAAGGCAGGTTCCTAATTTTGATTTCCAATCCGTGTAAAGAGTTGAAGAATTTTCAACGCGGGGAGAATGTTGAATCTTAATATATCCAATAATGTAATAGATATAAAATGCACCTTCACAATAACATTTTCCCACCACAAATGTGCACTTTCTGCACATTTTTTTATGCGCGAAATATAGCGCGTGCTAAAGTGCAGATCGAGCATATCCGAACAGCACAAAATTCGATTGAACTCCATTGGAGTACAATTTCCATTTATACACCAAATTTCCGGCACGCTTTTTTGCCGTAATAAGAGCCCAGCTCAAGACAACTTGAACTGTGGACAATTAGAATATAGTAATTATACTCTAGATGAAATCATATAGAGTATTATAAGTTTAATCCAGCCCAAAAGTTTGTAACGCATAGAACCAAGCCTCGGACGAAAAAAAGTTATATATTATTTTTTGTTTATTTGTGGCCAAAAACCTCAAATCCGCCTGACGTCCGTCCGTCCGTCCGTCCGTCCGTCCGTCCGTCCGTCCGTCTGTCCGTGAACACGATAACTCAAGAACGCCTTCACCTAGGATCTTGAAATTTTGAATCTGGATGTTTGGTTGAATTTGTAAGGCTAAGTTCGTTAACGGGCAAAATCGTCCTACTCCTTCGGGTAGCTGCCATACAAAATGTCCTTAAAACAAGTGTTCAAGAATATTGGTCGATAACTTCAGAAGGGTTTAAGCTACGACTTTGAAATTTTGTATCTATTATTTTTCTAATAGTTGGAGATAAATATATGAATATGAAGAAAATCCTGTTAGTCCTTCGTGTAGCTGCCATACAAATATCCTGTCAAAATGTATTCACTTAATTTACGAAACTCACTATAACTCAAGTAATCTTTTAGCTATCAATTCGGAATTTTATACAAGTTATTTTTGAGTAAAAAGGAAGTTCGAGTTTACTTGTCAGCGAAATCCTTTTACTCCTTCTGGTAGCTGCCATACAAAATATCCTTAAAACACGTGTTCATGAATATTGGCCGATAACTTCAGAAGGGTTTAAGCTACGACTTTGAAAATTTGTATGTGTTAATTTTCCAATAGTTAGAGCTAAATGTATGATTATGAAGAAAATGCTATTAGTCTTTCGTGTAGCTGCCATACAAATATCCTGTCAAAATGTCTTCACTTAATTTACGGAACTCACTATAACTCAAGTAATCGTTTAGCTATGAATTCGGAATTTTGTACAAATTAGTTTTGAATGAAAATAAAGTTTGGGTTTACTATTCAGCGAAATCCTTTTACTCCTTCTGGTAGCTGCCGTACAAAATGTCCTTAAAACACGTGTTCAAGAATATTGGCCGATAACTTCAGAAGGTTTTAAGCTACGTCTTTGAAATTTTGTATGTATTATTTTTCCAATAGTTGCAGCTAAATGTATGAATATGAAGAAAATCCTATTAGTCCTTCGTGTAGCTGCCATACAAATATCCTGTCAAAACGTCTTCACTTAATTTACGGAACTTACTATAACTCAAGTAATCTTTTAGCTATGAATTGGAAATTTTGTACAAATTAGTTTTGAGTAAAAACAAAGTTCGAGTTTACTAATCAGCGAAATCCTTTTACTCCTTCTGGTAGCTGCCATACAAAATGTCCTTAAAACACGTGTTCAACAATATTTTTCGATAACTTTTGAACGCTTCAAGCCACGAATTTCAAATTTTGTACACGTTCATTTTTAAATGGTTCCAAGGAAAAGGATAAATATGTAAGTAATCGAGTGAGTCCTTCCTGCACCTCCCATGTGAAAGTCCTTCAAAAAGGACATTTTTTTTCGATGACTTACCCAGTTCAAGATATGAAATTAAACACTGAATATTGTCTTTTAGTTTTGAGTAGCAATCTAATGGCAGTCCTTAATAAAGGACATACAACATGCATACACGTAATTCTACTTTATTCCCAACTACAATATAAATCGGAGTTCAGTATTCATCTAGAGTATTATACGATTGGCTTGCAGCCGATCGTGACTGCAGTATGTTTTTTGATTATATAGCATTAAGCGATTTTTTGTCCAATTAGCAATAATTTAGTATTTAAGTTTGTGGAAAATAAAATTTATTATCACTCCAAAATTAGTTTTCATTACGCACCGAGCAAGGAAAGGCCCTTGCTCTCAACAGAGCCAATGGTCTCAAATGCAGTAGTTGTTCCTGTGAACCTACCACAAATCGAATCAGAGAGGCAGTACGAATTTTACTCCGGAGCCTCTAGGAGACGTATCAGTGCCAAAATTGCCAGTGGCGTGGATCCAGAAGAAGTGCGGAGACAGGTCAGAAAACTTGTAGCTAAACGCTCGCTTATCCCAACGCCGTGCACTTCCAAGCTATCATACAGTGACGTATCGTCTCAAATGAAAGTAGCTATTACGCACCCTGCGGTCACTCTCACCGAAGACGAAATAAGAGACGTCAAGCGATCGATCATGGACGAAGTGGACAAGATTGAAGCTGGCGGACCGCGTCCGCAATTTATTGCACAAAGTTAGACTAGCGGTTGGCTCTCCATCACGTGCAATAACAAACCAACCAGGGACTGGATTATCAGGATCACCCCTATGCTAAAGCCCTGGAAGGATGCGCAGCTCGTTGCGGTAGATAGGTCCGAACTACCGAAGGTAGACAGGTGACAAGTTCAAGCTCCGGCAAACAAAACCCATGCCTCAGGACTGAATCATGGCGGATTCTCCGTGGTGGAAAAGAATGGCGGTCAGACCTTTGTCTTCTCTGTATACGACGCTTCAATAGCTGAGCTAGAATCACTTAAGAGTGTCTGTTCCTGAACTTTTCAGATATCCAAGTGAGGATCAAAAAGGAAGGGACAGAGAAAGTCAACACTGCAAAGGTAACTACGCAAAATACCACAGGTATCAGGACGGAAACTGCGAAGGGTGCAGATCAATAGCATTGCATGACATTAGCCCTCAACCAGGACGATCCAAACCAGCAGAAAAGGCAGATGTTCAGGGCAGAGAAATCAACACTCAACCTGCAACATCACAAGCTCCTATACCCATGAATGTAGAGTCAAGAACTGATACAAACCAAAATGTTCAGGACACCTACAACACGCCCAACCCGGACCGTCACAAGGTTCCTTGGAGTGGACTAGAATCCAGCGCAGAGTTAAACCTCACGCAGGCTCACACCCAAAGGTCTACAAGCCGGAGGGGAGAAGGCGACTAAAGGCTCAGAGTCAGCAAAACCACCAGTGCCGTCGGCATTGCAGAGACGGATTCAGCGCATCAGAGATGCTGCTCAGGCAGCTAACTTTGACAGGGCCAACGCGACTGCCGATCAATGACCGCCTTCAAGTGCCTTTAATTGAACCTGCAACATGCGAAAGTATCGTCAGCAGTCCTCTCTCGCAGGTTCACTGAAGCTCACCGTGACGTCGCTCTTATCCAGGAGCCATATACAGGGTGTTTGGCACTCCGTGTGCCACCTTGTAAGGGGCTATTCCTTGATATATTTGGAGAAAAAAATTGTTCTACAGGGTGGGCCAATTTTCAATATTAGTGGAGATACAGGGTAGTTTCATTTGATGTAATAGTCTAAATTGTAACTGCACCCAATCTTGAGATATTTACTCGAAAACACAGATTTTTGCTACGTCAACCCTAAAAATTCAGTGATCAATGTAGTTTTTCTCAGAAAATCCCATTATAAAAATGTCATTTTAATTTTATTTTTTTATGAGCCGTATTATTACCTACAAAAGCTGCATACATATGTATGAGTTACGATTAACATTTTGGAAGTAATAGGTAAACATACTGCAGTCACGATCGGCTGCAAGTCAATCGTATAATACTGTAGATGAATACTGAACTCCGATTTATATTGTAGTTGGGGATAAAGTAGAATTACGTGTGTGCATGTTGTATGTCCTTTATTAGGGACTGCCATTAGATTGCTACCTAAACCTAAAAGACAGTATTCAGTGTTTAATTTCATATCTTGAACTGGGTGAGTCATCGGAAAAAAATGTCCTTTTTGAAGGACTTTCACATGTGAGGTGCAGGAAGGACTCACTCGATTTCTTACATATTTATCCTTTTCCTTGGAACCACTTAAAAATGAACGTGTACAAAATTTCAAATTCGTAGCTTGAAGCGTTCAAAAGTTATCGAAAAATATTGTTGAACACGTGTCTTAAGGATATTTTGTATGGCAGCTACTAGAAGGAGTTAAAGGATTTTGCTGATTAGTAAACTCGAACTTCGTTTTTACTCAAAACTAATTTGTACAAAATTTCCAATTCATAGCTAAAAGATTACTTGAGTTATAGTAAGTTCCGTAAATTAAGTGAATACTTTTTGACAGGATATTTGTATGGCAGCTACACGAAGGATTAATAGGATTTTCTTCATAATCATATATTTAGCTCCAACTATTGGGAAAATAACACATACAAAATTTCAATGTCGTAGCTTAAACCCTTCTGAAGTTATTGACCAATATTCTTGAACACGTGTTTCAAGGACATTTTGTATGGGAGCTACCAGAAGGAGTAAAAGGATTTCGCTGACTAGTAAACCCAAACTTCCTTTTTGCTCAAAACTAATTTGTACATAATTCCGAATTCGTAGCTAAAAGATTACTTGAGTTATAGTGAATTTCGTCAATTAAGTGAATACATTTTGACAGGATATTTGTATGGCAGCTACACGAAGGACTAACAGGATTTTCTTCATAATCATATATTTAGCTCCAACTATTGGAAAAATAACACATACAAAATTTCAAAGTCGTAGCTTAAACCCTTCTGAAGTTATCGACCAATATTCTTGAACACGTATTTTAAGGACATTTTATATGGCAGCTACCCGAAGGAGTAGGACGATTATGCCCGTTAACGAACTTAGCGTTAGAAATTCAACCAAACATCCAGATTCAAAATTTCAAGATCATAGGTAAAGGCGTTCTTGAGTTATCGTGTTCACGGACAGACGGACGGACGGACGGACGGACGTCAAGCGGATTTGAGGTTTTTGGCCACAAATAAACAAAAAATAATATTCACTTTTTTTCGTCCGAGGCTTGGTTCTATGCGTTACAAACTTTTGGGCTGGATTAAACTTATAATACTCTATATGATTTCATCTAGAGTATAACAAGCCAATCGCATAATACTATAGATGAATACTGAACTCTTATTTATATTGTAGTTGGGGATAAAGTAGAATTACGTGTGTGCATTTTGTATGTCCTTTATTAAGGACTGCCATTAGATTGCTACTCAAAACTAAAAGACCATATTAAGTGGTTAATTTCATATTTTGAACTGGGTAAGTCATCGAAAAAAAGTCCTTTTTGAAGGACTTTCACATGGGAGGTGCAGGAAGGACTCACTCGATTTCTTACATATTTATCCTTTTCCTTGGAACCATTTAAAAATGAACGTGTACAAAATTTCAAATACGTAGCTTGAAGCGTTCAAAAGTTATCGAAAAATATTGTTGAACATGTGTCTTAAGGACATTTTGTATGGCAGCTACCAGAAGGAGTAAAAGGATTTCGCTGACTAGTAAACTCAAGCTTCCTTTTCACTCAAAACTAATTTGTAAAAAATTCCGAATTCGTAGCTAAAAGATTACTTGAGTTATAGTGAGTTTCGTAAATTAAGTGAATACATTTTGACAGGATATTTGTATGGCAGCTACACGAAGGACTAACAGGATTTTCTTCATAATCAAAAATTTAGCTCCAACTATTGGAAAATTAACACATACAAAATTTCAAAGTCGTAGCTTAAACTCTTCTGAAGTTATCGACCAATATTCTTAAACACGTGTTTTAAGGACATTTTGTATGGCAGCTACCAGAAGGAGTAAAAGGATTTCGCTGACTAGTAAACCCAAGCTTTCTTTTCACTCAAAACTAATTTGTAAAAAATTCCGAATTCGTAGCTAAAAGATTACTTGAGTTATAGTGAGTTTCGTAAATTAAGTGAATACATTTTGATAGGATATTTGTATGGCAGCTACACGAAGGACTAATAGCATTTTCTTCATAATCATATATTTAGCTCTAACTATTGGAAAAATAACACATACAAAATTTTAATGTCGTAGCTTAAACCCTTCTGAAGTTATCGACCAATGAACACGTGTTTTAAGAACATATTGTATGGCAGCTACCCGAAGGAGTAGGACGATTTTGCCCGTTAACGAACTTAGCCTTACAAATTCAACCAAACATCCAAATTCAAAATTTCAATATCCTAGGTGAAGGCGTTCTTGAGTTATCGTGTTCACGGACAGACGGACGGACGGACGGACGGACGGACGGACGTCAGGCGGATTTGAGGTTTTTGGCCACAAATGAACAAAAAATAATATATAACTTTTTTTCGTCCAAGGCTTGGTTCTATGCGTTACAAACTTTTGGGCTGGATTAAACTTATAATACTCTATATGATTTCATCTAGAGTATAAAAATACATATCGCATAAAAATTAAATATTTAAAAAATCAGTGCATGTGCATGTTGATCTACGCTACTTGCTTGAATTGAAAGAATTTAATAATGGTTTTTACTTCAAATATTTTTGTTTCAAATATTTTTATTATAATAAATGTTCAAAATGGCCACCTTCATTTTGAATGCACGCTAAAGCTCGTTTGGCGAGTGTTCTCTTGGTATTCATATTCCTCAACTGCTGCCTTACTTCTATTGCTGCCGCATCGATCCTGATATTTAGATCTTCCAATGTTTCTACTGGCGTTGCGTAGACAAGGTCCTTCATCCGTTTCCATACAAAGAAATCCATAAAAGTAAGATCTTGCAGGCCAGTGTATCGGTCCATTTCTACCAATCCAGCGATTGCTATAATTGGAATTTAACCAATCTGTGATCTGTCGGCCGTAATGAGCAGGAGCACCATCGTGTTGGTAAAACATGGAAGCCAATCGAACCAGTGGAATATCATCCAACAAGTCCTGTAGATCATTTGATAAAAACTGTAAGTAATTGGAGCTATTTAGAGTACGCGGAAGCCTAATAGGTCCAAGTAAATCGTCACCAATCACACCTGCCCATAAATTGACGCTGAATCTGTGCTGAAATGATGCCGCTCTTCTTGTGTGTGAATTGCTCTCAGCACACGTATGTAGGTTGTAGAAGTTTGTGATACCGTCTCTGGTAAATTGGGACTCATTCGTCCACAGAATATTGTTGAAAAAATTGTCGGCATCTATTTGTCGTTCAAGGAGCCAATTGCGAAACTCCATCCGTTTGGGGAAATCAATGGGTAGCAGCTCCTGTACTGGTGTGTGATGGTAGGCATGGAAGCGCTCTACTTTGAAAATACTCCAAACCTTCCAAGTAGATATGTTAAACTGCAATGCCAAGCGTCGGATACTGATCGATGGATCATTTTGCAGTATTATTTCATCAATCTGAACGGCGATTATAGGCGCAGGATTTGCATTTACTCTCCTTGTTCTAACGCTGCCAGTTTCCCTAATTCTGCTGTAAACGTCTTGAAATACTCTCCTGCTAGGTGTCTGTCGATGAGGACGTCTATGGTGGTAAAGCCTTCGCGCGGCTCGTGCATTTTGGTCACACTCTCCATAAATTAACATCATGTCAGCATATTCTTCATTGGAGTACTCAGGCATTTTGAAATAATTTTTTAAATTCTACTGACACCTTCTTCTCTTAGCAACGTAACTAAAACTGAAAAAAATATGAAGGTAGTTTTGCTTTTATAGGCTTTTTATTTCGTAAGACAACCTATTAAAAAAGTCATAGTACCGCATCCAGTAGTACCTACCACGTCCAGGTAAAAGCATCAATTATGTTGGAACTCACTTACATTTCATTGTTTTCCTTTATGGCACTGACTTTTAAATATTTAATTTTTATGCGATATGTATTTTAAATTTTTAAATGTTAATCGTAACTCATACATATGTATGCAGCTTTTGTAGGTAATAATACGGCTCATAAAAAAATAAAATTAAAGTGACATTTTTATGATGGGGTTTTCTGAGAAAAACTACATTGATCACTGAATTTTTAGGGTTGACGTAGCAAAAATCTGTGTTTTCGAGTAAATATCTCAAGATTGGGTGCAGTTACAATTTAGACTGTTACATCAAATGAAAGGTAATTCGATTGCCCAAAAAACGAGTTATAACACTTTGCCTTGTGATTATTCGTTTTCAAGATTTAACGTTTTAAGTGAGTGAGGGTACCGGTCAAAAACACTTTTCTTAACCACCCTGTATCTCCACTAATATTGAAAATTGACCCACTCCGTAGAACAATTTTTTTCTCCAAATATATCAAGGAATAACCCCTTACAAGGTGGCACACGGAGTGCCAAACACCCTGTATAACGGAGGATCAGGTAAGAGGCTTGACCGTGGGTGAGCTCTTGTATGACTCTACCAATACTGGTAGACCCAGAGTATGTTCACTTTTTAAAAAGAATACTAAATATGTTCCAATTCCCGGTTACTGTACGAAGGACGTTGTAGCGGCCTTTGTAGAGCTGCCGTTCCCGGAGGTCAGGACAGATATCGTCATATGCTCAGCCTGCCTTCCCGGGGATTGCACTGAACCAGCGGTACCCGTCATCAGGGACATCTTCGACCTATGCCGGAGGACTAATAAGCAACTTGGCTGTGATGCCAATGCATATCACACCAGTGGCGGCTCGTACCTTTCTTAGCAGATGAGGCTGAATTGGATAATTAAAACACAACTTTGTCGGACTAAAACTTTATGAGTAAGGACGTCGGTTTGCTGCGGAAAGTCATTAAGTAACATTTTCAAAACAAAAAATTACTAGTAGCTTGATGACTTTTCCTCTGTAAAATGGTGAGGCTCAGCCTCACTAGCCTCATGTGGCGAGCCGCCACTGCATCACGCTATGTGGTCAAGTTCTAACATCAATGAACGATGTGAGTTGCTTCTAGATTTTATTTATACTAACAACCTAAATATTCTTAATAGAGGTAACAAACCCACTTTCATAAACAGAGTCAGGCAGGCGGTCTTAGATCTTATCATTTATACCCAATTCCTGAGCACAAAAATCTGCAACTGGCTCGTCTCTAATGAGATTTCTATGTCAGATCATAGGCATATCCTATTCAACATAGAATCAAATATCATTTTGTCCGAAACGTACAGGAAGCACCAAACAACGGCACCATACGTAATATTAAGGACATTGACAGCATGGAAATGGCATGAGAACAAATATGCAATGCTATTGAAACTGCTTTCAATTCATCCTGCCCGGAAAGGTCCAGAGCAAGTAACAGGAAAGTAGCTTGGTGGAACCCAGCACTAACTAAGCTCAGATCTGAAACAAGAAAGCTCTTCAATAGGGCTAAAAAAACTGGTGAGTGGGAATAGTACAAAAGGGCTCTAACAGAGTACAACCACGAAATTAGACGTGCGAAGAGAAATTTGTGGAAATTGTTCTACCAGGGTATAAAAGATTTACCCAGCAGCGCAAGAGTACACAAAATACTTTCTAAAGCACACACTAACAAAATGGGCTTATTAGAGAAACCCGATGGCTCGATTACCGAAAATGGGAAACAGACGTTTGAACTTTTAGCTCAAACTCATTTCCCAGGATCCATAGAACCAAGCAATGAAGAACGGTACACCGTCCCAAAGCCGAGTAGACCAATCATATTGGACTGAAAAAACTCAGCCAAGATCTTCACTGCTAACAAGGTTAAATGGTCTATAAGTAGTTTTAAACCATATAAATCTCCTGGAGAAGACAGGATATTTCCCGCATTACTGCAAAGAGGAATGGACGATCTTCTACCAACACTGTTATCCATATTTAGAGCAAGCCACGCATGGGGTTACATACCCATATCCTGGCGTAACGTTAGGGTGATATACATACCAAAAACAGGGCGCCGTTCGAGCAATAATCCTAAGTCGTATCGTCCTATCAGCTTAACGTCATTTCTCTTGAAAACTATGGAAAAGATTATTGATAGGTATATCAGAGATGGGGCTTTGAAATCTCAACCCTTACACTCCAATCAATATGCATATCAACCGGGGAAGTCTACAACCCACGCCTTACAAAACCTAGTCACGAAAATCGAGAAATCGATTACGGACAAGGAAATAGCTGTGGGTTGCTTTTTAGATATCGAAGGGGCTTTTGACAAGGGCCAAAGGGCCAATCCCACAAGATTTGATAGACAAATACGAAATCAAGGTGTAGGAGCAGGAGTTCATGGAGTGCGCCCAAATGTCAAATTCTACTGTATCATGCACATAACATCCACTGTTTTTCAGGCTGAGACTCATGCTATTGAACTGTGCATTAGAGAAAATATTAGACGGGGCTACAAAAACCAATAAATATATATTCTCTCGGACAGCAAGGCTGCAATAATGGCACTTCAGTCGTTCAAATCTACTCTAAACTTGTTTGGAATTGCCTCCAATGCCTGATTGAACTCGGAAATAAGAACAGAGTTAATCTCATTTGGATTCCGGGACACAGCGACTATGAAGGTAATGAAATGGCCGACTTAATGGCTTGGAAAGGTTCAGAAGCTGACTTCATGGGACCATATCCATTCTGTGAGATAAGATTAAGCACAGCAAGAATGAACATCCGAATGTGGCACTCAAAGCTTTTTATGCCAAAACATTCGGAAAAAAGAACATCTGATTATATGAAATTAAGCAGATATCAGACACGAACCCTATTGGGACCTCTGACTGGACATTGTCAGATGAGGAAGTATAGCAATAGGATTGGCCTCTCTGAGACTAAAATTTGCAGAATATGCAATGACGAAGACGAAATACCAGAGCATATCCTCTGTGAATGTGAGGGTTTAGCTCACAAAAGACTTCATCACTTCGGTCAGTGTTTCATGGACCCATCGGAATTCCTGACCATTCCTTTTCGCAAAATACTAGGCTTCATTGAAAGCGCAGGGATTGAAGAGGAATCATAGTGAAACCGGGGGAACGTCACAATAGGCCAAACTGTGGCTGCAGTGACAGAGGTTAACCATTCCAACCCCTGTTCCCAATCTATCTATCTACTATTTTCTTTCAAGAAAATTAATTATGTTGCTCAACTCCTTTTCTTGGAAACGGCAGACTTCTACCTTAACAGTTAAGCTAGCAGTCTCATATGTAAATAATAACTTCGGGAGGGAAAACTTTTAATGGCATATTTTGTTGCCATTTTGGTCCTCTACATTTTCAATAAAAACGATTTTGTTGCTCAACTCCTTTTCTTAGGAACGGGTACACTGCTATCTTAACAGTGGAGATGTGATATTAGTAAATAATGGCTTCGCGGAAAAAATTTAGATGGGGTATTTTGTTGCTCCATATCTCTAAAAAAAATATTTTGATGCTCAACTCCTTTTCCTGGAAACGGGTACACTGCTATCTTAACAGTAAAGCTAGCAGTGACATCTGCTAATAATAGCTTTGCGGGAAAACTTTTGTGATATGAAAAAACATTAGATGGGATATTTTGTTGCTATTTTGTTACTCCACATTTTAAAAAAAAAAATGTTTGATGATCAACTCCTTTTCCTGGAAACGGGTACACTGCTATCTTAACAGTCGAGCTAGCAATGACATCTGTAAATAATAGCTTTGCGAGAAAACTTTTGTTGGGATATTTTATTGCTACTTTGTTGCTCTACATTTCTCAAAAAAAATAAAAATATTTTGCTAATCAACTCTTTTTGCTGGAAACGGGTACACTGCTATCTTAACAGTAGAGCTAGCAGTGATATATGTAAATAATAGCTTTGCGTGAAAACTTTTGATGACAATATCGTGGGCCGGTCTGACCCCGACATTTCCTACGCGTACCTCAAACCGGCAATTATGTTCAATATTCGATCTGTGTCATAGTTTCCGATATGAGGTGATGTACTTAATGTAGTATGTTACAAGAGTTTTTTCGTCGGAGTCTTGTTTCTACCTTCTAACTAAGTTATCTTAGTTTGATTACCAATATGAACACATGATGATTCGACAACACATCCCATCAGACCATCGATATTACACCAGACCTTGGCCTTTACAATTACAATTACTTATGGGATGAGTATCGGAAAATCCCGTAAACGCTTTCCAGGTGTTTATACCAAGAGCCCGCAGCAGCAAAACTAAATTAAAATCTCATCAGACTTAAAAGATCAGAATTCGTGAAACCCGTATATATTCCCATAGAAGTTGACTATCGAAAAAAAATTAAATTAGGCGATTATATAGATCGCACTTTGAAGTAAAAACCTATTCGATATCTCATAGACCTAAAAGATATGTTGGAATTTGTTCTTCCTTTTTTGGGGTCTAATCATAAAACTTGAAAAAAATTGTTCATGCTAATAATATATTTTTTTTAAATGGATCACAATGATTAAATATTAAAATAATAAAGTAACATGGCGAATTTACGATAGGCAGCAAGCCAATCGTATGATACTTTAGGTGAAATACAGAACTCCAATTTACATATATTGTAGTTGGAGATAAAGCAGAAGAAGCAATGCGCATGTAATTTGAACTTTTCAATTACTATGGTTTCGTTGCTACTCAATGGAGAAGGCAATATCTCCCGTTTTCAATTGCGTATCTGCAACTTTAGGTAAATCACCGAATAAAATATAACCCTCTTTCTAGGACTTTTACATAGGGCTGCAGGAAGGACTCACTTGATTTTGATTAAATTTATCCTTTTACCTAAAATCATTGAAAACTTAATGTGTACAAAATATCAAATTCCTAGCTTGAAACGTTTGGACTTTGGCAGTCATTGATGAACTCGAGTTTTAATGACTTTTTTTAGAGGAGAAGTACCCGAAGGAGTGGAGCAATTTCGCTGACTAACGAAGTCGACCTTAACTTTAACTAAAAACTAATTTCTATTAAATTTCAACCTCGTGTCTTAATAATTTCTTGAGTTATAGTGAGTTTCTTAAATTTAGTGCATTTTTGACAGTTTTACAGGATTTTTTTATCGCTAATCCTATTCAACATATTCATATATTTATGTGCAACTATTCCAAAACCAACGTATACAAAATTTCAAAGTAGTAACTTTCTTTCATTCTAAAGTTATCAGTCAACATTTGTGAATACGTGTTTTAAGGACTTTTCTGTAAAATTGTAGTATCAAAAATCGTAAATCTCTTACTTTATGGGCTCTCTATTAATTATGCAATGAGTGAAACTACGTGATTTAAAGATGGGCGTATGCGAGCTACTCAAAATCTACACTATTTCGATGATTTTTTATATCTAAATGTACTAAAGTTTTCGTGCATACAAAACCAAATCGAATATTTTCATGACCTTTACTAAAATGGTATAGAGTTTTTAAACGACCATCAACAAACCGGAACTTCGCCAAAACCTACACTATTTCCATGGGGTTTTGTATCCAAACAGATTAAGGTTTTTATGAAAACAAACGCAAAAAGAAGATTTGCATGACCTTAACTCAAATGGTATAGGGTTTTCAAACGACCATTAATAAACCGGAACTTACGCACTTCTTATACTCTAGATGAAATCATATAGAGTATTATAAGTTTAATCCAGCCCAAAAGTTTGTAACGCATAGAACCAAGCCTCGGACGAAAAAAAGTGTATATTATTTTTTGTTTATTTGTGGCCAAAAACCTCAAATCCGCTTGACGTCCGTCCGTCCGTCCGTCCGTCTGTCCGTGAACACGATAACTCAAGAACGCCTTCACCTAGGATCTTGAAATTTTGAATCTGGACGTTTGGTTGAATTTGTAAGGCTAAGTTCGTTAACGGGCAAAATCGTAATACTACTTCGGGTAGCTGCCATACAAAATGTCCTTAAAACACGTGTTCAAGAATATTGGTCGATAGCTTCAGAAGGGTTTAAGCTACGACATTGAAATTTTGTATGTGTTATTTTTCCAATAGTTGGAGCTAAATGCATGATTATGAAGGAAATCCTGTTAGTCCTTCGTGTAGCTGCCATACAAATATCCTGTCAAAATGTATTCACTTAATTTACGAAACTCACTATAACTCAAGTACTCTTTTAGCTACGAATTCGGAATTATGTACAAACTAGTTTTGAGTGGAAAGAAAGTTCGACTTTACTAGTCAGAGAAATCCTTTTACTCCTTCGGGTAGCTGACATACAAAATGTCCTTAAAACACGTGTTCAAGAATATTGGCCGATAACTTCAGAAGGGTTTAAGCTACGTCTTTGAAATTTTGTATGTATTATTTTTCGAATAGTTGGAGCTAAATGTATGATTATGAAGAAAATCCTGTTAGTCCTTCGTGTAGCTGCCATACAAATATTCTGTCAAAATGTATTCACTTAACTTACGAAACTCACTATAACTCAAGTAATCTTTTAGCTACGAATTCAGAATTTTGTTCAAATTAGTTTTGAGTGAAAAGAAAGTTCGACTTTACTATTCAGCGAAATCCTATTACTCCTTCGGATAGCTGCCATACAAAATGTCCTTAAAACACGTGTTTAAGAATATTCGACGATAACTTCAGAAGGTTTTAAGCTACGTCTTTGAAATTTTGTATGTGTTATTTTCTCAATAGTTGGAGCTAAATTTATGATTATGAAGAAAATCCTATTAGTCCTTCGTGTAGTTGCCATACAAATATCCTGTCAAAACGTCTTCACTTGATTTACGGAACTTACTATAACTCAAGTAATCTTTTAGTTATGAATTGGAAATTTTGTACAAATTAGTTTTGAGTAAAAACGAAGTTCGAGTTTACTAATCAGCGAAATCCTTTTACTCCTTCTGGTAGCTGCCATACAAAATATCCTTAAGACACGTGTTCAACAATATTTTTCGATAACTTTTGAACGCTTCAAGCTACGAATTTGAAATTTTGTACACGTTCATTTTTAAATGGTTCCAAGGAAAAGGATAAATATGTAAGAAATCGAGTGAGTTCTTCCTGCACTTCCCATTTGAAAGTCCTTCAAAAAGGACATTTTTTTTCGATGACTTACCCAGTTCAAGATATGAAATTAAACACTGAATATTGTCTTTTAGGATTGAGTAGCAATCTAATGGCAGTCCTTAGTAAAGGACATACGACATGCACACACGTAATTCTACTTTATCCCCAACTACAATATAAATCGGAGTTCAGTATTCATCTAGAGTATTATACGATTGACTTGCAGCCGATCGTGACTGCAGTATGTTTCTGAGACTATTTGATTGCGGTTAGTTAACACATTTACATACCAACAAAACCTAATCGATGACAGTTACACCACACTTGATGTCGTCTGTGACTCAAATGGTATAGGCTATAGGGTTTGTAAGGGCGCGTGCATTTCAATTTCGTTCGCAAAGCCTATACTTTATACTATTTCGGTCACTTTTTGTACTCAAATGGTATAGGGTTTGTAAGGCTTTTAAGCAAACAAAACCTAATCGAAGACAGTCCTGTCCGTGACTCAAATGGTATAGGCAAAGACTATCCACAAGAAGACTGGACACTTAATACACATGCATTTTATGTTTAAAAAAAAAACCAAAAAAAACATTGCATAAGCGGAACAAAGAAATCCGATTGGACAATTTCAATTCAATATTCTTATACAAATTCAAATGAGAAGAAAAGAGCACACTAATATGCATAAATGAATGATTACACATTCACATCTGTGTGGATCGTTTTTTCACAATGCAGTTTTAATGCCGATCTAACAGAGCGCCATTTGTATGTATCTGGTCTATTCTCAAGTGTTTCAGCACACAAATTTATTGGAATATGAGAAATGAAATCACACCAACACAGCTGAACCGTGTCTGCCAAAACCACCGATACCTAGCTGGAACAGTAATGTCTACGGAATCGAATTCGTACAATATACTAGTAGCTCGTACACATTACTCTTTCGATGACAGAACTAATTATAATACTTTAACCCGCATAGGCCCTAGGGCGTAATTGCTTACAAAGCACACTACAAGAAAAGCCTTATTTCGTTGAAGAGTAGTAAATAGTTACAAACCATATTACATGTAAGGTCTTGTTTCATTAGAGAGTGATAGCAACATACAAATTGCATGAAAAGTAAGGCATTATATCAATAGTGAGTGGTAAATACTTTAAATGTATGAAAAGTAAGGTCTTGTAATAGTCAGATCAGTAATTTGTACGGAATTGATTTTGTACCCATTACTCTTTCGATAACAGATCTAATTACTTTAACCCGCATAGGCCCCAGGGTGCAAATGCTTAAAAGTTCAGGACGAGAAAAGACTTATATCATTGTAAATACTTATAAAGTATTGTGTTCGTCTTTAATTTAAACTATTCTTTACTTTGTTGAGATGCAAATAACAACAATATGAAAAATCGAAATTGTTTTAACAGTAAAAAAACCATTTATTCAATATAAAATAAATAAAAACACGTAAACAATACATCAGAATTCATTCAATGAACAAAATAAAAAATTAGCAAAAATAAAATTTATTAAGATAAGAAAATACTCTATCTAAACTAATTGTTTACTTCGTGTTATAAATAACACTTATTGGAATTTATTACAAATGAACAGCACTTCGCAACATTTGAAACACTCGGAACGAACTGAATTTAATTATGGGCCCTTTGATATAAAATTAAAACGAAATGTTAATGATTGCATCATCCCTTTACTTATCCGCTTCTAAGACATTACTTTCGTAAATTGTTACTAAAGCCAAGAGCATTTGGCAAAACTGTAAGGTTTCGGATTGTACCATCTCATAACTCACTCGCTTCTAAATAATTACTTTCGTAAGTAGATACTAAAGCCTATACCGTTGGACAAAACAGTAACGTCTCGGCAGTGGCGGTGCTGATATTTTTGGCGCCCGGCGCACTTTCTACATATTGGTGGCTGAAATTTCATATTTTGTTTTCGAAAAATGAAGGATAATTTCCAAGATTTAGCATGATATAAATAGAGGAGATGGTGTTAAAGTGACCCCTGCTGTAAATTTGGCCCGCTAATTATTTCTAATAATTCACAATATCATTTATGGTTTGTGTTACATATCGGGCTTTCTGATATGTAACAGATAAACACCATAGAACAAAACTGAAATAAATTGCTTGTGTCCGAGTGCACTTTGAAAATTCTCTCCGGTAATTTTTATCCTAGAATAAAAAAATATTTTTCAAAACATATCAAAAAATTAACTTTAGATCCCAAGTTAATTTCTTGGTATGTTTTGTAAAACAGTATAACCTACAATATATAAAAAAAAATCGTTATTCTTGAAAAAAATTTCAAGGATCATTTTTAGTCAAGTTTTTTTTATATTGCAACAACCTTCCCTTTTAAAATAAGCCCGTTTCCATTACTCTGGGATAAAAATTACTAGAGATATGAGTTTTCAAAGAGGACTCGGAAACCATTTTTGCGAAAACTTTTTATATACTATAACTAACAAGAAAAAGTGATAGAAACAAAAAATTGAAATTTAATTATTTTTATACTCTAGATGAAATCATATAGAGTATTATAAGTTTAATCCAGCCCAAAAGTTTGTAACGCATAGAACCAAGCCTCGGACGAAAAAAAGTTATATATTATTTTTTGTTTATTTGTGGCCAAAAACCTCAAATCCGCTTGACGTCCGTCCGTCCGTTCGTCCGTCCATCCGTCCGTCCGTCTGTCCGTCCGTCTGTCCGTTAGCACGATAACTCAAGAACGCCTTCAATTGGGATCTTGATATTTTGAATCTGGATGTTTGGTTGAATTTGTAAGGCTAAGTTCGTTAACATTCAAAATCGTCCTACTCCTTCGGGTACCTGCCATACAAAATGTCCTTAAAACACGTGTTCAAGAATATTCGACGATAACTTCTTAAGCTACGACATTGAAATTTTGTATGTGCTATTTTTCCAATAGTTGGAGCTAAATATATGATTATGAAGAAAATTCTGTTAGTCCTTCGTGTAGCTGCCATACAAATATCCTGTCAAAATGTATTCACTTAATTTACGAAACTCACTATAACTCAAGTAATCTTTTAGCTGCGAATTCGGAATTTTGTACAAATTAGAAAATCCTATTAGTCCTTCGTGTAGCTGCCATACAAATATCCTGTCAAAACGTCTTCACTTAATTTATGGAACTTACTATAACTCAAGTAATCTTTTAGCTATGAATTGGAAATTTTGTACAAATTAGTTTTGAGTAAAAACAAAGTTTGGGTTTACTAATCAGCGAAATCCTTTTACTACTTCTGGTAGGTGCCATACAAAATGTCCTTAAGACACTGTAAGGGCGGAAACTTTTCGATAATTTCCACCCACACCAATCGACATAGGATTAAGTGCATGAAGCACAAACTTAGGATTACAAAACATCACGAATTAAACAACATAGGATTAAGTACATGAAGTACAAACTTAGGATTACGGAACGTCATGAATTACCAAGAACATAGGGTTAGGTACACGAATTAAACAACATAGGATTAAGTACATGAAGTATAAACTTAGGATTACGGAACATCACGAATTACCAAGAACATAGGATTAGGTACACGAATTATAGACTCAGGATTACGTATAATATAAAAACACGTAACAGAGAACATAGAACCCGAAATACAATAAACAAAAGACATAAAACACAACAAAGCTGAAACACAGCACCAAGAATTGGGAATATACCTGGAAAAAAGGTCAGCGGGGTCACAAAAGCGTCCCAGGCGACGCGATGCGACAGAAAAACCCGCCGACAAGTATACGAAATCCCAGCGAGCCTATATACCGAGGTAGGCATATACCGGCCGCGAATTATAAGAAGGCAAAATTTCTCCCATACAAAATTTATTCTATAACATAATTCGCGGACAAGAAATGTTCTTCACAGAATATATACAAGAACGAATCAGCCAGAAAGCAAGCCAGTCGGCAGTGCTCATATTGTGACAAGATAGTGGAGTTGTACTTCCTTTCTTTGAAGCAACATTGAGAAACTGAGCTCGATCGATTCAACTTGGGTTATTGCTCTTGTGGAGTTGTACTTCCATCAATAAACAAGTCAGAGTCGAACGAAGAACTGAGCAGGCCAGTCGGCGGTACCCATTTTTGTGACAGGGATAGTGGAGTTGTACTTCCTTTCTTCTAACAATATTGGGAAACCGAGCTCGATCGGTTCAACTTGTGCTATTGCTCTTGTGGAGTTGTACTTCCATCAATGAACAAGCCTGGACCGAACGAAGAACTGAGCGAGTGAGGACGAAGACGAAATAACAGGCAGCGCAAAGTAACGTAGCCAGCGCAGACCAACGCAACGTGACGGAGCTACCGCAAGAATACGACGCCGAAGAAATATAGCAGCCAACGCAGCAGGTCGCAGTAGCAGCAGGAAGCCAAGAGACGACGACGCAGCAGGACGCAGTAGCAGCAGGAAGCCAAGAGACGACGACGCAGCAAGAGACGACGACGCAAGTAGAGCATAGTAGTGGCAGGGAGAAGACGACGTCGAAGCAACGCAGCCAGCGCAAGCCAACGCAGCAGCGCCAAACAACGCGGCCAATGCAAGACAACACAGCGAGAAGAGACGACGTCGAAGCAACGCAGTCAACGCACGCTAACGCAGCAGTGCAGAACAATACCGTCAGCGCAAGTCAACGCAGTCAGCGTAAGCCAACGCAGTCAGCACAAGCCAACACAGCAGCGCAGAACCATACGGTCAGCGCAAGTTAACGCAGTCAATGCAAGCTAACGTAGCAGCGCAGAACCATACGGTCAGCGCAAGTCAACGCAGTCAGCGCAAGCCAACGAAGCAGCGCAAAGTAACGCAGGAGGCCAAGTGGAGACTACGACGAGGTGACATAGCCAACGTGAGTCAACGCAAGACAGAGGGATGAAGACGTAGACGTAGGAGAAGGGAACCAGGAGCGGAGCTGAGAGACGCAACGAGCAAGAATCATTGAAACATTGGTTTGGAGTAGAAAATATGTTATATTTAGAGAATAAAGTGAAGTCCTAATATCAAATAAATGTTTTGTAACGAATCCCGGCACCCGATGAGCCTACCCCGGAAATTCGAGATGTTACAACACGTGTTCAACAATATTTTTCGATAACTTTTGAACGCTTCAAGCTACGAATTTGAAATTTTGTACACGTTCTTTTTTAAATGGTTCCAAGGAAAAGGATAAATATGTAAAAAATCGAGTGAGTCCTTCCTGCACCTCCCATGTGAAAGTCCTTCAAAAATTAAATTTTTTTTCGATGACTTACCCAGTTCAAGATATGAAATTAAACACAGAATATTGTATTTTAGTTTTGGGTAGCAATCAAATGGGAGTCCTTAATAAAGGACATACAACATGCACACACGTAATTCTACTTTATCCCCAACTACAATATAAATCGGAGTTCAGTATTCATCTAGAGTATTATACGATTGACTTGCAGCCGATCGTGACTGCAGTACGTTTTTCACTTGTTCTTCATGTACAAAATTTTTCAAAAGAATCGGAGATGGTAAGGTGACAAATTTCTTAATTTTTGGCGATTCTTGATGGAATGGCAATAATACGAATGATCGCCTTGCTTTTGCAAGATATGCAAAATTAATTCCATCAACATCTGTGATTGCCTTCAAAGGTGCATCTTATAAGAATCAATGGAAGAATATATCAAAAGATCTCACAGAGCAACACGTAGCCGCAATCTTCAGAACTGTGGATGTGATACAAGATGATGAACAGATCAGCTCGGATAGAAGTACTGAAAGTAGTGAAAATGAGGCTTCTTCGACTGAATACATACAATTCGACCAGGGACGTCATTTCAGTCTTACCCAGGAGGCAAGATCTTTTTCACTGCATATAAATTCATTTGAGTCGATATTAAGATATGCAGTGTATCGTATGCATGCGTGCACGCACAGTTCAAGGAGTAAGTAAATTTTTTTAACTCCTTTAAAAATAGTCTTTCTTGAAAAAATCAAAAAGTCACGGTTCCCTTCAATTCTGCAATTGCCCCCCCCCTCCCAAATTACGACCCTGAATTCGGCATCTAATATTGAAAAAAATTGTGAAGGATCCTTTCCTAGTGACTAAAGAGGTAAAATATACATTCAATTGTGATTTTTTGAAGCAGAATAAATGTCCTGGAGCTGAAGGCGATAATTTAATAATTTAAATTTTTGCCTATAAAATTAATATTTTTTAGCTATTTTTCCTATGGTTTTATGCACACATTTGATTTGGCTCTCCGGTGCCATATTACCACTCATTTCAACGATAGTCGTATGCAAAAATTTCTGAATTTAAATGATATTTTAGAAACTGTGAGGCTTTCTTCCAATTTTAAGTAATTAGTTTTGCTGACATACTATTAGCACTTATTTTTTTCCACAATACATAAAACCTAGGAAGAAAAATATCACATTTTCTTTGGTCGTCACCGAACTCGTGAAAATTCAAAATATTTCAATTTTCTCGATAACATATTGCTGTATTGCCGTTTAATTATTAGATAACACTTCTTCATTACTTTCGTATAGTGGTGATCATGTCACGAGAGTTAAATTCACGATCGGCTGCAAGCTAATCGTATAATACTCTAGATGAATACTGAACTCCGATTTATAATGTAGTTGGGGATAAAGTAGAATTACGTGTGTGCATGTTGTATGTCCTTTATTAAGGATTGCCATTAGATTGCTACTCAAACCTAAAAGACAATATTCAGTGTTTAATTTCATATCTTAAACTGGGTAAGTCATCGAAAAGAAATTTCCTTTTTGAAGGACTTTCACATGGGAGATGCAGGAAGGACTCACTCGATTTCTTACATATTTATCCTTTTCCTTGGAACCATTTAAAATGAACGTGTACAAAATTTCAAATTCATAGCTTCAAGCGTTCAAAAGTTATCGAAAAATATTGTTGAACACGTGTTTTAAGGACATTTTGTATGGCAGCTACCAGAAGGAGTAAAAGGATTTCGCTGACTAGTAAAGTCGAACTTTCTTTCCACTCAAAACTAATTTGTACAAAATTCCGAATTCGTAGCTAAAAGAGTACTTGAGTTATAGAGAGTTTCGTAAATTAAGTGAATACATTTTGACAGGATATTTGTATGGCAGCTACACGAAGGACTAATAGGATTTCCTTCATAATCATACATTTAGCTTCAACTATTGGAAAAATAACACATACAAAATTTCAATGTCGTAGCTTAAACCCTTCTGAAGTTATCGACCAATATTCTTGAACACGTGTTTTAAGGACATTTTGTATGGCAGCTACCCGAAGTAGTATTACGATTTTGCCCGTTAACGAACTTAGCCTTAAAAATTCAACCAAACATCCAGATTCAAAATTTCAAGATCCTAGGTGAAGGCGTTCTTGAGTTATCGTGTTCACGGACAGACGGACGGACGGACAGACGGACAGACGGACGGACGAACGGACGGACGGACGGACGGACGTCAAGCGGATTTGAGGTTTTTGACCACAAATAAACAAAAAATAATATATAACTTTTTTTCGTCCGAGGCTTGGTTCTATGCGTTACAAATTTTTGGGCTGGATTAAACTTATAATACTCTATATGATTTCATCTAGAGTATAAAAATAATGTACATAAAGAACTGAAGCACTGGCACCTCGCATACGCCTGGGACTAGAGATGAGACAGGTGTTGTGTGTTAGGCTACCCTATGAGCCTACCACGTGTTGACGATGCTGAAAAGGATGTGGGGGCGTGCCTAGCATCTTTCGATGCTGTTTAGCGGGATGACCTAGCGCCCTAAGGGACGCCGGTTAGTCAGGAGAGGTAACACAATAAATTGCATAATTCACTTATTTACCTTTTATTTTTTCACTGACACGATTTTCCACTTAACTTCACTCGTCAGCATATCTTAAAACCTACTTTTTTACTTACACTAATTTAGTAACACTTTGATTTTTTGCACTTTCGGTGTCAATTACCGAGTTTCGAAAATAAGATAGACCTCAAATCTCGGTCGCGACACACTTTTATAAACCTAAAAATGCATTCGACCCATAACGCTGACCTTGTTACGTTATGCCGGTAAACATTAGGTCAAAACATTATGAGTCGATTGCATTTCTGGTCATTACGTAATCCGGTAGTACTAATTGTTTTGTGTACGAAATTTAAGCCGGCATTCCATAGGTACTGCTGACCGGCGGTATGCCGACTTCCAGTTCGCACAAGAAGGTCGTTAGATTTAGAGGGCGATGCATTGTAAACAAACACTAACTCGAGTTCACTTGCTTGTTTACAACGCGGAAAGAAGAATCTTTTTACAAGGAAATGAATATGATCATTGTAAATAAACATAGACTCGTATTCGTATGTTTATATACAATGCGGAAAATACTGTGTTTGGAAATGTGATGTGGTTAGAATGTTAGATGAACGTTGGATGATTTCTATAGTACCGGGATGGCGTAATGACTACTCAGGAAGGAGTCCAAGGTACAACACGAATATATTAGTATTCGCTATGATATTACTAATATTTGGATATATTAGATATTAGGAATATGCCGATATCAAATATTCGAATATCATGATATTCATTTCCCATCGACCCCTTCTCATACCATGGATTTACCGATCTATTTATTCTTTATTTACTTGGATCCAAATTCAACTAATTTACCAATCTACTCTTCTTTTTCTTATACAATAAATTTCATACATTGTCATTTATATCTTCAAAGCAGACAGTCCTTTCCCTTCCGATAAATGTTGAATTCGTTGTTTAAATCTACCATAATCTTCCGTTACACATTTGCACTTTCCTTATTTAATGGGTAGGGGGTAGGTTCGAAATTGCACAGGTGTACTTTCCCAGACGCTTTCCTTCTTAAAGCGCCTGCCTTCTTTTTCTAGAATGCGCTCAATATAGTAGTAAATTTTTAGTTTTCTATCCTTTGCGGTTCTTGAAAAATATTGAATCTGATTTTTTTCCTTTTCACCTTCTCCCGACCCGACATCGCCCCCTACAATATCACCTGCAAAATGGTTTTCCCTGCTAGAAGTCTACTGGGCCTAACTCTCGTAAAATTTCTAAGATCATATCTGGTACTGTTCTTGAGATATAAAAATCTAATTTTTTGAAGGAAATAGCCCCTCACTTTTGTGCTTTACCTCCCCCCTCAAAAAGTTTCCGTTTAGTAGACTTCACTTATAATCCTATATACAGAAACCAAATTTTATCTTCCTGCTGTAATTGGTTCGGAAGATATTGATGTCCAAAGTTTTTCAACCCCCACCTCAAATCCCCACCACCCCCCATATTTTTTTTAGACCTTATCTAATCTTCCATTATTCCTTAAGATAACCACAAAGTTTCAACCTTCTGACATCAACCATTCAGGAGATATGGATTTTAGAATGTTTCAGTCCCAGCTTTCAAGCATTTCGGACATATTGTTTTTCCCCCCACTCCCACACCCTTCAACCTATATCGACAATTTTTTAAGTAATTGGGTTCACGATCCTAGTTCTACATAAGATCTAAATTTCAACCACCTAGCATTAGCGGTTCCTGAGATCTAGGAACCAACATTTTTTATCTAAAACGCTCCTCATTCCTCCCCCTTACACATCCGCCCCCTCCCTCCTTCCTAAAAGACACGCAATTACCATCCATCGGTCCCATGATATGATATTGGAATATTCCCTACCATATATTGGGTCAGATATCCATATTCGTATGTATTCACTGATATCACATATTCCTATGGATTCGCTGATATCAAATATTAGTGAATATAAAATATTAGTGATTATAAAATATTAGTGAATATAAAATATTCGTTAATATAAAATATTCGTGAATATTTGATATCAGCGAATCCATAGGAATATGTGATATCAGTGAATACATACGAATATGGAAATCTGATCTAATATATGGTAGGGAATATTCCAATATAATATCACGGGACCGATGGATGGTGATGGCGTGTCTTTTGGGGTGGGAGGATGTGTAAGGGGGAGGAGGGGGAGCGTTTCAGATGAAAAATGTTGGTTCCTAGATCTCAGGAACCGCTTATGCTAGGAGGCTGAAATTTAAAACTTATGTAGAACTATGATCGTGGACACAATTGCTTAAAAATTTGTCGATATAGGTTGAAGGGTGTGGGAGTAGGGGGAAAAATGATGTGTCCGAAATGCTTGAAAGCTGGGATTGAAACATTCTAAAATCCATATCTCCTGAACGGTTGAGGTCAGAAGGTTGAAACTTTGTGGTTATCTTAAGGGATAATGGAAGATTAGATAAGGTCTAAAAAAATTATGGGGGGTGTTGGGGTCTCGAGGTGGGGGTTGAAAAACTTTGGACATCAATATCTTCCGAACCAATTACAGCAGGAAGATACAATTTGGTTTCTGTATATAGGATTACAACTGGAGTCTACTAAACGTAAACTTTTTGAGGGGGGAGGTAAAGCACAAAAGTGAGGAGCTATTCCTTTCAAAAAATTAGATTTTTATATCTCAAGAACAGTACCAGATATGATCTTAGAAATTTTACGAGAGTTAGGCCCAGTAGACTTCTAGCAGGGAAAACAATTTTGAAGGTGTGATTATAGGGGGCGATGTCGGGAGAAGGTGAAAAGGAAAAAAATCAGATTCAATATTTTCGAGAACCGCAAAGGATAGAAAACTAAAAATTTACTACTATATTGAGCGTATTCTAGAGAAAGAAGGCAGGCGCTTTAAGAAGGAAAGCGTCTGGGAAAGTATACCTGTGCAATTTTGCACATACCACCTACACATTAAATATGGAAAGTGCAAATGTGTAACGGAAGATTATGGTAGATTTAAACAACGAATTCAACATTTATCGGAAGGGAAAGGACTGTCTGCTTTGAAGATATAAATGACAATGTATAAAATTTATTGTATAAGGAAAAGAAGAGTAGATTAGTAAATTAGTTGTATTTGGATCCTAGTAAGGAAAGGAAAAATTGATTGCTAAATCTATGCGTTATATAAGGAGGAAAGGGTGGGTGTTGTTATATTTGGAAATAACAATTGGATTAAATATAACTAATATATATTGGACAATGAAAAGGATAGTAGAGTAAATCCGAGTGATTTCGCACCTCGTCAGTTTGAGCAAGGGTAAATGGGGTAAGTTCGTAACGTTTAACATCTTTGTTAGTTTTTTTAGTTTTGATTTTCATGTATTTTCGGTTTTGTGTTCATAGGTCTATACCGAGTTAAAATTTTTTCAGCAATTAAATATTCTGTAATAAGATGCTAATAATAGTGTATTTTCGCGATCGTTTTGACATTTAAAATTTAAATACCGTAATGTTTTCTTTAGCTTAACTTCACCGAATATAGTTATAAATCTCTATTCGATGATCATTTCATGAAGATTGTTGCCCAACAAGTACCAGCTCGATATGACACAGTAGATATTAGTAATATTCAAATATTAGTTTAGATATTATAATACCGCGTAATGAATATATTCGTATTAGGTGATATCACCATATATCGGTATGGACCCATCACTACCTGGGACCTCTGAGAACCCATTTCGTTCCTGTGGCGCACTTTTATAAACTGCGCCAGAATACCATGAATACATATGCACTCAGCGGAATACAACGCATGTCGTCGCGCATAAAAACGCTGACAGGTCACAGTACCGTGCGTGTTGGATGTCGAACCGTAGTGCAGATGAAATATTTGCGCCAAAAAGTAAGTCAATAGATTTGCACATGTTTTGCACAATGAACATGTCGGATCGGTGGAGGAAAATGATGTTGGTTATACAAAATTGTTTATGTATGTACTATGTATTTGGAAGAGGGTGCTACGAACATGTATTTATATGATAAGATCAAACAGCAATCACATATTTAAGGGAATAAAATAAACGTTTGGGAGTACGACGTGTTATTAATTTGTATTTGGATGATAGGTATATGTAGGTAGGATGCCGTGTTTTAAAATTGCAAAATTTACAAACAGTGAACTTGATAATTGCTGGTTCGTACATGAATGAACAATTGAGTAGTTAGGTGGAACATTAGGTGTAGCGCCCTAAAAATTTGGCGCCTAAAAATTTTTACCCACTTGCTCCTATGTTAGCTCCGCCCCTGCGTCTCGGATTTCTTCCTCTTATTACTTACTAGCTTCTAAACCATTACTTCCGTAAATAGTAACTGAAGCCAACAACGTTGGCCATAATTGTACAGAGAGAGCATTCGAGAATATTTTACAGCTATTACACTCTGCATTATTTTGGCAAGGCCTTACAAACTCATCCCTTACTCATTGATTACAAATTCATCTCTTACGAAAAGTCCGACTGGGTAACTACAAGCCTGCTACCATCGAATCTCGCACGCACGCTTTGAAAGCGAAGGGGGCCGACGGTCGAGATGTGAAATATGTATTTCGCTGTGATTGCTGACCATTTCAAACAATTTGTTTACAGTTTTTGTACTTATTAAACGAAATATATAAAAAATTGTCACTGATTCGAAATAAAAAAAAGTAAACATTTGAATATATGTTATAGTATAATAAATATTTTCATTTATGTAGCTTCTCGGACTTACAAAATTCGTGCAAAATCACAGATCTCAGATTTGATAAGATTCTTCATCGAAACAAATAACGAAAACAATGGTAAAAAAAAAAATCTGCCAACAGTCTGGGCGCAACTTTATTATTTTTTGGATAGAAGTTCGGAACGAGTTTAATTCTGAGATGCGGTGTAGGTTACTATGTGAAAGTTCGGGAAGCGGTTAGAATGGGGTCGCGATAGCATACTTACGCCGCTGCCGCATATAACATATGAATTACATAATTGGGTCATACTCCGGGACGAGGTCTAGTCCTAGTATAATATCAGTTGTTACGCCATTAGAAGGTTTTTGTGATTTCGCTTTGGGCCATTACATGAAATCGGAAATGCGTTTGTAGGCGATTCTATAAAAAGTCTGTGGAAGTGCAAACCAATCTAATATCTCATCAATCCTGAGAAATATGTCGAAAGCCTTACGTCCTATTGGAGTTGAGTAACAAACATCCTGAAATCAACGTTTTGACGATTATGTAAGAAGACTTAGGAAGTAAAAATGAATTCGATATCTCATTAGAACTAAGAAATATATAAGAATTTGTGAAAACATATGCAACCCCCTTGCACCCACTTTGGGGTTGAATACCCAAAAATCCTGAAATGGGTTTTTAGATATATATAAAGAAAGCCCGAGGAAGTAAAATCCAATCCGATGTCTTATCACTCCTAAGAGATATGACGGAATTCGTGTAAACGTGTTCAACCCGTTTTTATACTCTTAGGGGTTGAAAAGGAAAAAACTTTGAAAAAATTAAAATGAGTTTTAGGTGATTATTAAATAAGCACGTGGAAGTGAAAAGTTAATCGATATCTAATCAGACCTGAAGGATACGGCTGAATTCATGAAAATGTATACATCCCCTTTACACCACCTTGGGGGTTGAATATCAAAAAATCCTGAAAACACTTTCTAGGTATTTATATGAAGAACCCGTACAAAAAAAATTAATTTAATATTTCGAAAGACCTAATAGATATGACGAAAATCGTGAAAATATATGGATTTCATTTTCACTGATCCATTTTTTTCGCCCCATTTCCGAACGCCAATGGATATTTAAATTTTTTTTTAATCAAAATTACCTTTCTAGTTGATTTATATATACATACCAAATTTCAACTTTCTAGCATAAGCCGTTCTATAGTTAGGAAAAACACCTCCAACCCGCGTACCATACTATCCCTATACAAAATTATATTTTTCCAACATTCTACTACTATAGCTCTATCTAAATACCACTTCCATGCTCCACCACTCACTAAAAAAATTTTACTTTGACCAAACTTTATTTGTCAATCTTTATACAGAAACCAAATTGTATTTGTCTAGTGCAATTGGTTCGTGAGATATCGTAATCTAAAATTTTTCAACCCCCACCCCCGTACGTCACTGCATCCTCTCAAAAATTTGTTTCGGATCTATTCTCCTAGTATGCCCACAGATGTTCATTAAGTTTTAATTTCGTGACATTAGCCGATTAGGAGATATTGATTTTAGAATTTCTCGATCTCGGCTTTCGAGCGTTTCGGACGCATTATTATTCCCCCCACTCCCACACCCCTTCACCCATAACAACAATATTTTGTGCAAATGGGTCCACTATCGAAGTTAGCGGATTTCAATTCGCGATAGAAAAAAACACCTTGTTTTGCGGAAAAACTCTTTTTTCTTATTCTTTGTGGAAAAAACTCTTTTTTATTATTCTTTGTGGAAAACGTCCACTTCACAACAACCTCGGCTTAAGACTAACTTTAATTTTGAATATTTAATTTGAGGTGCACATTCGCAACCTCAGCAAATTTAGGAAAATGCAATAAATTGTTACCTGGAGGTGCACAGACGCAACCTCAGCAAATTTATGTAGGTATTAACTTATTAATTGAAACTAAATACCCGGTTCAATGCATAGGTGAAGACTTTGACCGGAAACCTGTGATTTTGGTTAAATGTGATCGTTATGGGAATGTGTTAGCTAAGGGAATTGGATTTCTATAGGAAAGGAAATGCAGCGTAATGGAAATGATGGGAATGTGATAACTCTTCCCTCCTTAAAAAATCTGTGTCCCACAGATTAGAATGGCAATCTGATAGGATCCGAAACTGAACGCGGTAAGTTAGTTTCTAATATTATTTTAGGACCTCGATAGCGGAAAAAAGGACCAAGAAGATTATTACCAGGATCACAATTAGGACAACAATTGTTATATCAGAAGTGATAGACGTGATTTTATCAAGTGAGAATTTCTCCAGTTTCTTTACGTTATTTAAATGTATCCTATGTAGGTACTGGAGATCGAGTTTAATATCTCTTTGGGTTAGATTGCTTTGAAGGTGTAAAACAGATTTATTTTTTATGTGAAAAAATTTCGCGAATTTGCTAAATTTATCTACGCACGTTATATATTTTTCTCCTCTAATTTCCAGGATGTCTATGTGTAGGATTTCGGTTGGAAGCTCAGGAACTGGTGTTTTTTTGTAGCTCTGGTTTCTGCGGATGGCGATCGTACTTATTAACGTTGCATATGTCACAGGTTACGGTATACTTTTTTATAAGTTTGTTCATCTGTGGGAAGTAGTATCCTTGCAGTATTTGCTTTTTGTTTTCTCTATGATTCCTGTGGGCTCTCCGATGCTCTTCTTGAATTATTCGAAGTTTATTTTCCTCGTTGGTGATATCTTGGACAACACGTTGTGTAATCCGAATTTTAAATTTTGAAAAATGTTCTCTGTAAGTTTCCTGGAGTAGTTGAATAAATTTCTCCGGAATTTTAATTCCATTAATTAAATTAGGGTTTAAGTTCTCCTTTAATACCCTGATTAAGTTTTCCTTGTTTACCTCTGTTAAGCCGATGTAGTGTCCATGGAAAGTTGGGTGTGGTTGTTCGTAAGCACTTACATCTTTTCCTTCGGAAATTATTATTTGTTTCCTGAAAACATTGAGTGGGGCCTCGCAGTTTGGAATAAGGTCGGTGCTGTCCTCATTGGCACTATGCGCTGTTCCAGGACTAGAAGTTAAGATGTTTGCTTGTAAAGGTAGTCTAGAAAGGGCGTCCGCCACAACGTTGGTTTTACCGGGCTTATAGATTAGCTCATAATTATACTCTTCGATTCTTGATTTCCAGCGTTTGAGCTCGGCATTGTATGGTTGATGGTCGGTTAGGATCTTTATCTTACTTGCACCATAAAGGTATGTCTTTAATTTGTCGAGTGCCCACATAATGGCCAACATTTCTTTCTCGCCCGTAGAGTAGTTTTCTTCGGTTTTATTTAGCGATCTTGATATGTAGATAATTCGCCTGTCCCTCCAAATCTCTCCTTGCGATAACACTGCTCCAACGGCGTGGTTCGATGCATCAGTAGTCAGAATGGAGGGTTTTTCGAAGTCTGGAAATGTTAGTGTTTCGGAAGATGTGAGGAGTTCCTTCAGATTACTGAAGGCTTTTAACTCGGGTTCGCCTAGTTTAATTTCTTTCTTCTTGGATTGATTAGCCCTAATTTGGGCATTCTCGCCCCGAGTCAAGTTAGTTAAGGGTTTTGCAATTTTTGCGAAGTCCTTTACATATTTCCTATAATATGAGGATAAACCAAGAAATGACTTTAAGTCTTTTAAGTTTGTTGGGGGCTTGATTTGTATAATAGCTGAAAGTTTTTTAGGATCTGGGAGGATCCCATCTTGGTTGATGATGTATCCCAAAAATTCTACTTGGGTCTTTAGGAATACCGATTTGTCTAAATTTACTTTCAAGTTGGCTTTTTGTAGCTGGGTAAGAATCGTTCGTAAGTTCTCTAAATGTTGTTTCTCGGTTTCGCCGAGAATAATGATGTCGTCGATGTAGACGTAACATATTTTCCCTATAAAAGGTTTCAGCACGTCGTCGATCATCCTCTGAAAGATAGCCGGCGCGTTTTTTAGGCCGAATGGTAGTCTAGTAAACTCGTATTTTCCATTCGCGGTTGAAAAGGCAGTTTTCTGAATGTCGCTTGGTTTCATCTTTATTTGGTGAAATCCTGATGTTAAGTCGAGAGTGGTGAAGAATTTTGATGTCAAAGAAGTTAGGATGCCAAATTGGAATTTTAACAAATAACTTATGCCATATTTAAAGGCTAATTAAAGGCTAATTTAGAAAAAATTTGCGGCTGCACCCCTAAGAGTAGAACCGTGTGGTCGTTCCGACTTCCATGACAGCTAGGATGACCATAGCCAAATCGATGTTAAACGTAAGTGCAACAAAGTTCTAGTTATACAATAATTAAAGGCTATTTAAAGGCTGTCGTATAAGCCCGATTTCATTAAGATCGGTTCACCCTGTCCCGAAATATGCACCCCTGTGAATAAAAAACAACCCCCGTACGTTCATATGGGCACACAGAGAAGCTACGGGTCTGTAATAGGTCTTAAAATTGCTCCTGAATTAACGGCTCGCGATTTCCGATGCACCCGAATTTACGGCTCCACCCCCTCATCCAAAACCCACCCCCTGTATAACCATTTTTGCGAATCTGGGCACACAGAGAAGCTACGAGTCTGTAATATGTCTTAAAATTGCTCCTGAATTAACGGCTCGCGATTTCCGATGCACCCGAATTTACGGCTCCACCCCCTCATCCAAAACCCACCCCCTGTATAACCTTTTTTGCGAATCTGGGCACACAGAGAAGCTACGAGTCTGTAATATGTCTTAAAATTGCTCCTGAATTAACGGCTCGCGATTTCCGATGCACCCGAATTTACGGCTCCACCCCCTCATCTAAAACCTACCCCCTGTATAACCATTTTTGCGAATCTGGGCACACAGAGAAGCTACGAGTCTGTAATATGTCTTAAAATTGCTACTGAATTAACGGCTCGCGATTTCCGATGCACCCGAATTTATGGCTCCATCCCCTCACCCAAAACCCGCCCCCTGTATAACCATTTTTGCGAATCTGGGCACACAGAGAAGCTACGAGTCTGTAATATGTCTTAAAATTGCTCCTGAATTAACGGCTCGCGATTTCCGATGCACCCGAATTTACGGCTCCACCCCCTCATCCAAAACCCACCCCCTGTATAATCATTTTTGCGAATCTGGGCACACAGAGAAGCTACGAGTCTGTAATATGTCTTAAAATTGCTCCTGAATTAACGGCTCGCGATTTCCGATGCACCCGAATTTACGGCTCCACCCCCTCATCCAAAACCCACCTCCTGAATAACCTTTTTTGCGAATCTGGGCACACAGAGAAGCTACGAGTCTGTAATATGTCTTAAAATTGCTACTGAATTAACGGCTCGCGATTTCCGATGCACCCGAATTTACGGCTCCATCCCCTCACCAAAAACCCACCCCTGTATAACCATTTTTGCGAATCTGGGCACACAGAGAAGCTACGAGTCTGTAATATGTCTCAAAATTGCTCCTGAATTAACGGCTCGCAATTTCCGATGCACCCGAATTTACGGCTCCACCCCCTCATCCAAAACCCACCCCCTGTATAACCTTTTTTGCGAATCTGGGCACACAGAGAAGCTACGAGTCTGTAATATGTCTTAAAATTGCTACTGAATTAACGGCTCGCGATTTCCGATGCACCCAAATTTACGGCTCCACCCCCTCATCCACAACCCACCCCCTGTATAGCCATTTTTGCGAATCTGGGCACACAGAGAAGCTACGAGTCTGTAATATGTCTTAAAATTGCTCCTGAATTAACGGCTCGCGATTTCCGATGCACCCGAATTTACGGCTCCACCCCCTCATCCACAACCCACCCCCTGTATAGCCATTTTTGCGAATCTGGGCACACAGAGAAGCTACGAGTCTGTAATATGTCTTAAAATTGCTACTGAATTAACGGCTCGCGATTTCCGATGCACCCGAATTTACGGCTCCACCCCCTCATCCAAAACCTACCCCCTGTATAACCATTTCTGCGAATCTGGGCACACAGAGAAGCTACGAGTCTGTAATATGTCTTAAAATTGCTCCTGAATTAACGGCTCGCAATTTCCGATGCACCCGAATTTGCGGCTCCGCACCCTCATCCACAACCCACCCCCTGTATAGCCATTTTTGCGAATCTGGGCACACAGAGAAGCTACGAGTCTGTAATATGTCTTAAAAATGCTCCTGAATTAACGGCTCGCGATTTCCGATGCACCCGAATTTGCGGCTCCACCCCCTCATCCAAAACCCACCCCCTGTATAACCTTTCTTGCGAATCTGGGCACACAGAGAAGCTACGAGTCTGTAATATGTCTTAAAATTGCTCCTGAATTAACGGCTCGCGATTTCCGATGCACCCGAATTTACGGCTCCACCCCCTCATCCAAAACCCACCCCCTGTATAACCTTTTTTGCGAATCTGGGCACACAGAGAAGCTACGAGTCTGTAATATGTCTTAAAATTGCTCCTGAATTAACGGCTCGCGATTTCCGATGCACCCGAATTTACGGCTCCACCCCCTCAGCCAAAACCCACCCCCTGTATAACCATTTTTGCGAATCTGGGCGCAGAGAGAAGCTACGAGTCTGTAATATGTCTTGAAATTGCTACTGAATTAACGGCTCGCGATTTCCGATGCACCCGAATTTACGGCTCCATCCCCTCACCCAAAACCCAGCCCTGTATAACCATTTTTGCGAATCTGGGCACACAGAGAAGCTACGAGTCTGTAATATGTCTTAAAAATGCTCCTGAATTAACGGCTCGCGATTTCCGATGCACCCGAATTTGCGGCTCCACCCCCTCATCCAAAACCCACCCCCTGTATAACCTTTTTTGCGAATCTGGGCACACAGAGAAGCTACGAGTCTGTAATATGTCTTAAAATTGCTCCTGAATTAACGGCTCGCGGTTTCCGATGCACCCGAATTTGCGGCTATACCCCCTCATCCAAAACCCACCCCCTGTATAACCATTTTTGCGAATCTGGGCACACAGAGAAGCTACGAGTCTGCAATATGTCTTAAAACTGCTACTGAACTAACGGCTCGCGATTTCCGATGCACCCGAATTTACGGCTCCGCACCCTCATCCACAACCCACCCCCTGTATAGCCATTTTTGCGAATCTGGGCACACAGAGAAGCTACGAGTCTGTAATATGTCTTAAAAATGCTCCTGAATTAACGGCTCGCGATTTCCGATGCACCCGAATTTGCGGCTCCACCCCCTCATCCAAAACCCACCCCCTGTATAACCTTTTTTGCGAATCTGGGCACACAGAGAAGCTACGAGTCTGTAATATGTCTTAAAAATGCTCCTGAATTAACGGCTCGCGATTTCCGATGCACCCGAATTTGCGGCTCCACCCCCTCATCCAAAACCCACCCCCTGTATAACCTTTTTTGCGAATCTGGGCACACAGAGAAGCTACGAGTCTGTAATATGTCTTAAAATTGCTCCTGAATTTACGGCTCGCGATTTCCGATGCACACGAATTTACGGCTCCACCCCCTCATCTAAAACCCACCCCCTGTATAACCATTTTTGCGAATCTGGGCACACAGAGAAGCTGCGAGTCTGTAATATGTCTTAAAATTGCTCCTGAATTAACGGCTCGCGATTTCCGATGCACCCGAATTTACGGCTCCACCCCCTCATCCAAAACCAACCCCCTGTATAACCATTTTTGCGAATCTGGGCACACAGAGAAGCTACGAGTCTGCAATATGTCTTAAAATTGCTACTGAATTAACGGCTCGCGATTTCCGATGTACCCGAATTTACGGCTCCGCACCCTCATCCACAACCCACCCCCTGTATAGCCATTTTTGCGAATCTGGGCACACAGAGAAGCTACGAGTCTGTAATATGTCTTAAAAATGCTCCTGAATTAACGGCTCGCGATTTCCGATGCACCCGAATTTGCGGCTCCACCCCCTCATCCAAAACCCACCCCCTGTATAACCTTTTTTGCGAATCTGGGCACACAGAGAAGCTACGAGTCTGTAATATGTCTTAAAATTGCTCCTGAATTTACGGCTCGCGATTTCCGATGCACCCGAATTTACGGCTCCACCCCCTCATCCAAAACCCACCCCCTGTATAACCTTTTTTGCGAATCTGGGCACACAGAGAAGCTACGAGTCTGTAATATGTCTTAAAATTGCTCCTGAATTAACGGCTCGCGATTTCCGATGCACCCGAATTTACGGCTCCACCCCCTCAGCCAAAACCCACCCCCTGTATAACCATTTTTGCGAATCTGGGCACAGAGAGAAGCTACGAGTCTGTAATATGTCTTGAAATTGCTACTGAATTAACGGCTCGCGATTTCCGATGCACCCGAATTTACGGCTCCATCCCCTCACCCAAAACCCAGCCCTGTATAACCATTTTTGCGAATCTGGGCACACAGAGAAGCTACGAGTCTGTAATATGTCTTAAAAATGCTCCTGAATTAACGGCTCGCGATTTCCGATGCACCCGAATTTACGGCTCCACCCCCTCATCCAAAACCCACCCCCTGTATAACCTTTTTTGCGAATCTGGGCACACAGAGAAGCTACGAGTCTGTAATATGTCTTAAAATTGCTCCTGAATTTACGGCTCGCGATTTCCGATGCACACGAATTTACGGCTCCACCCCCTCATCTAAAACCCACCCCCTGTATAACCTTTTTTGCGAATCTGGGCACACAGAGAAGCTACGAGTCTGTAATATGTCTTAAAATTGCTCCTGAATTAACGGCTCGCGATTTCCGATGCACCCGAATTTACGGCTCCACCCCCTCAGCCAAAACCCACCCCCTGTATAACCATTTTTGCGAATCTGGGCACAGAGAGAAGCTACGAGTCTGTAATATGTCTTGAAATTGCTACTGAATTAACGGCTCGCGATTTCCGATGCACCCGAATTTACGGCTCCATCCCCTCACCCAAAACCCAGCCCTGTATAACCATTTTTGCGAATCTGGGCACACAGAGAAGCTACGAGTCTGTAATATGTCTTAAAAATGCTCCTGAATTAACGGCTCGCGATTTCCGATGCACCCGAATTTGCGGCTCCACCCCCTCATCCAAAACCCACCCCCTGTATAACCATTTTTGCGAATCTGGGCACACAGAGAAGCTACGAGTCTGTAATATGTCTTAAAATTGCTCCTGAATTAACGGCTCGCGATTTCCGATGCACCCGAATTTACGGCTCCACCCCCTCATCCAAAACCCACCTCCTGTATAACCTTTTTTGCGAATCTGGGCACACAGAGAAGCTACGAGTCTGTAATATGTCTTAAAATTGCTCCTGAATTAACGGCTCGCGGTTTCCGATGCACCCGAATTTGCGGCTATACCCCCTCATCCAAAACCCACCCCCTGTATAACCATTTTTGCGAATCTGGGCACACAGAGAAGCTACGAGTCTGTAATATGTCTTAAAATTGCTCCTGAATTAACGGCTCGCAATTTCCGATGCACCCGAATTTACGGCTCCACCCCTCATCCAAAACCCACCCCCTGTATAACCTTTTTGCGAATCTGGGCACACAGAGAAGCTACGAGTCTGTAATATGTCTTAAAATTGCTCCTGAATTAACGGCTCGCGATTTCCGATGCACCCGAATTTACGGCTCCACCCCCTCATCCAAAACCCACCCCCTGTATAACCATTTTTGCGAATCTGGGCACACAGAGAAGCTACGAGTCTGTAATATGTCTTAAAATTGCTACTGAATTAACGGCTCGCGATTTCCGATGCACCCGAATTTACGGCTCCACCCCCTCATCCAAAATCCACCCCTGTATAACATTTTTTGCGAATCTGGGCACACAGAGAAGCTACGAGTCTGTAATATGTCTTAAAATTGCTCCTGAATTAACGGCTCGCGATTTCCGATGCACCCGAATTTACGGCTCCACCCCCTCATCCAAAACCCACCCCCTGTATAACCATTTTTGCGAATCTGGGCACACAGAGAAGCTACGAGTCTGTAATATGTCTTAAAATTGCTCCTGAATTAACGGCTCGCGATTTCCGATGCACCCGAATTTACGGCTCCACCTCCTCATCCAAAACCTACCCCCTGCATAACCATTTTTGCGAATCTGGGCACACAGAGAAGCTACGAGTCTGTAATATGTCTTAAAAGTGCTCCTGAATTAACGGCTCGCAATTTCCGATGCACCCGAATTTACGGCTCCACCCCCTCATCCAAAACCCACCCCCTGTATAACCATTTTTGCGAATCTGGGCACACAGAGAAGCTACGAGTCTGTAATATGTCTTAAAATTGCTCCTGAATTAACGGCTCGCGATTTCCGATGCACCCGAATTTACGGCTCCACCCCCTCATCCAAAATCCACCCCCTATATAACTTTTTTTGCTAATCTAGGAATACAGAGAAGATACGAGTCTGTAATACGCCTTCTTTTGATTTGACGCAATTTCCATTATAACGAACTTTCAATATCACGAAGTGTGATACAGTACCTCAATTATTATACTAGTCTATGGATCTTGGTTTCATTACTATCTTTGTTTTATTATTACTCACATTTCAAAGTATACTAGTTGTAACTACGGTCATAATAAGAACAACATACTCTATCTAGGGTTTGGTAGATACGTCTAATTCGGTCGTTTCTGCACTAGACATTTTAATTGAACCTCACAAAAATCTTCTGTCTATGTACTTGTTCGTTTGGTTTTGTACTATTTAAGTTCGAGCTGTATCATTCCAGCAAGAATCGCTAAAAATATCGAAATTTTTTTTCTAACATCGATAGAAAAATTACAATTATAACATAATTGAGAAGCACTGATGTTATTGAATTTTTTGACCCATTGCATTCAGATCCCAAGTTTATATTTTGATATGTTTTGTAAAACAGTATAACCTACAACTATATATAACTACCTTGTAATAGACGGCAACGAACGGGACGAAGTAAAACAACGGATCACACTAGCAAATAAGGCGTATTTCACGGTCCTCCCTATCTTAAAATCGAAAAAAGTGCACAGGCTGAGCAAACTTCGCATATATAAGACCATAATAAGACCTGTGCTACTATATGCAAGCGAAACGTGGACTCTCACCCAAGCGTCTGAAAAATCAATAGACACTTTTGAACGACGAATTCTTCGAAGAATTTTGGGACCAGTAAGAGAAGGCACTGAATGGCGTATCCGGTACAACAACGAGTTGTATAACATCTACGACGACCCATCCGCATCGACTCTTATAAAATTTCGTAAGCTACAATGGGCAGGCCATGTGGAGCGAATGGACGACGGAAGAATTCCCAAACGCACACTGAAAGGTAGAGCTCATGGCAAACGACCGGTGGGAAAACCGCGGAAAAGATACGAGGACTCAATTGACGCAGATTGCAGATCGCTTCTTAGATGCACAAATTGGAGGACGCGGGCGCTGAACCGAGATGACTTCAGACAATGTATCCTGCAGGCCCTGGCCCGATTTGGGCTGTCGTGCCATTGATGATGATAACCTACAAAATATAAAAAAAAATAAAAAAAAAAACGCATTTTGAGATATTCAAGGATAAAAGACAAAATCTTTATCCTTGAAAAAAAACTTTCAAGGATAATTTTTATTCGTATTTTTTTTATATTAAAGCATTTTTTAAACAAAAATCTTTAAAATAAGCCTTGCTTTATTATTCTAGGATAAAAACTACCAGAGATATGAATTTTCAAAGAAGACTTGGACATCTTTTATGCAAAATCTTTAACATACTATAACTACTAAAAAAAATTAGATAGAAACATAAAATTTAAATCGTATTTTTTTTTCTCTAATTCTTTGAGTATAAAGTAATTGAGAAGCACTGATGTTCCTCGATTTTTTTGACCCCGATCTCCTTCACATCCCAAGTTAATTTTTTGGTAAGTTTTGTAAAACAGTATAAACTATAAAATATAAAAAAATAAAAAAAAAAACCCGCATTTTGAGATATTCAAGGAAAAAGAATAAAATCGTTATCCTTGAAAAAAAATTTCAAAGATAATTTTTATTCGTATCTTTTTTATATTGCGACAACCTCCCCTCTTAAAATAAGCCCTATTTTATTATTTTTATACTCTAGATGAAATCATATAGAGTATTATAGGTTTAATCCAGCCCAAAAGTTTGTAACGCATAGAACCAAGCCTCGGACGAAAAAAAGTTGTATATTATTTTTTGTTTATTTGTGGCCAAAAACCTCAAATCCGCTTGACGTCCGTCCGTCCGTCTGTCCGTTAGCACGATAACTCAAGAACGCCTTCACCTAGGATCTTGATATTTTGAATTTGGATGTTTGGTTGAGTTTGTAAGGCTAAGTTCGTTAATGGGCAAAATCGTCCTACTCCTTCGGGTAGCTGCCATACAAAATGTCCTTAAAACACGTGTTCAAGAATATTGGTCGATAACTTCAGAATTGTTTAAGCTACGACTTTGAAATATTGTATGTGTTATTTTTCCAATAGTTGGAGCTAAATATATGATTATGAAGAAAATCCTGTTAGTCCTTCGTGTAGCTGCCATACAAATATCCTGTCAAAATGTATTCACTTAATTTACGAAACTCACTATAACTCAAGTAATCTTTTAGCTACGATTTCGGAATTTTGTACAAATTAGTTTTGAGTGAAAACGAAGTTTGAGTTTACTAATCAGCGAAATCCTTTTACTCCTTCTGGTCGCTGCCATACAAAAATTTCGTAAGAAACGTGTTCAACTATATTTTTCGATAACTTTTGAACGCTTCAAGCTACGAATTTGAAATTTTGTACACGTTCATTTTTAAATGGTTCCAAGGAAAAGGATAAATATGTAAGAAATCGAGAGAGTGCCTCCTGCACCTCCCATGTGAAAGTCCTTCAAAAAGGACATTTTTTTTCGATGACTTACCCAGTTCAAAGTATGAAATTAAACACTGAATATTGTCTTTTAGTTTTGAGTAGCAATCAAATGGGAGTCTTTAATAAAGGATATACAACATGCACACACGTAATTCTGCTGTATCCCCAACTACAATATAAATCGGAGTTCAGTATTCATCTAGAGTATTATACGATTGGCTTGCAGCCGATCGTGACTGCAGTATGTTTATACTCTAGATGAAATCATATAGAGTATTATAAGTTTAATCCAGCCCAAAAGTTTGTAACGCATAGAACCAAGCCTCGGACGAAAAAAAGTTGTATATTATTTTTTGTTCATTTGTGGCCAAAAACCTCAAATCCGCTTGACGTCCGTCCGTCCGTCCGTCCGTCCGTCCGTCCGTCCGTCCGTCCGTCCGTCCGTCCGTCCGTCCGTCCGTCCGTCCGTCCGTCTGTCCGTGAACACGATAACTCAAGAACGCCTTCACCTAGGATCTTGAAATTTTGAATTTAGATGTTTGGTTGAATTTGTAAGGCTAAGTTCGTTAACGGGCAAAATCGTCCTATTCCTTCGCGTAGCTGCCATACAAAATGTCCTTAAAACACGTGTTCAAGAATATTGGTCGATAACTTCAGAAGAGTTTAAGCTACGACATTGAAATTTTGTATGTGTTATTTTTCCAATAGTTAGAGCTAAATATATGATTATGAAGAAAATCCTATTAGTCCTACGTGTAGCTGCCATACAAATATCCTGTCAAAATGTCTTCACTTAATTTACGAAACTCACTATAACTCAAGTAATCTTTTATCTACGAATTCGGAATGTTGTACAAATTAGTTTTGAGTGAAAAGGAAGCTTGGGTTTACTAGTCAGCGAAATCCTTTTACTTCTTCTGGTAGCTGCCATACAAAATGTCCTTAAAACACGTGTTTAAGAATATTGGTCGATAACTTCAGAAGAGTTTAAGCTACGACTTTGAAATTTTGTATGTGTTAATTTTCCAATAGTTGGAGCTAAATTTTTGATTATGAAGAAAATCCTGTTAGTCCTTCGTGTAGCTGCCATGCAAATATCCTGTCAAAATGTATTCAATTAATTTACGAAACTCACTATAACTCAAGTAATCTTTTAGCTACGAATTCGGAATTTTTTACAAATTAGTTTTGAGTGAAAAAGAAGCTTGAGTTTACTAGTGAGCGAAATCCTTTTACTCCTTCTGGTAGCTGCCATACAAAATGTCCTTAAGACACGTGTTCAACAATATTTTTCGATAACTTTTGAACGCTTCAAGCTACGTATTTGAAATTTTGTACACGTTCATTTTTAAATGGTTCCAAGGAAAAGGATAAATATGTAAGAAATCGAGTGAGTCCTTCCTGCACCTCCCATGTGAAAGTCCTTCAAAAAGGACTTTTTTTTTCGATGACTTACCCAGTTCAAGATATGAAATTAAACACTGAATATTGTCTTTTAGGTTTGAGTAGCAATCTAATGGCAGTCCTTAATAAAGGACATAAAAGATGCACACACGTAATTCTACTTTATCCCCAACTACAATATAAATCGGAGTTCAGTATTCATCTAGAGTATTATACGATTGGCTTGCAGCCGATCGTGACTGCAGTATGTTTTTTATATTATATTTTATTATAAAAATTACCACAGATGTGAATTTTCAAAGAAGACTCGGACACCATTTTGCGATAACCTTAACATACTATAACTAACAAAAAAAAAATACGCAGAAACAAAAAATTGAAATCATATTTTTTTTTCACGAATTCTTCCAGTACATAAATTTTCAAAAGAATCGGCGATGTTAAGGTACCAAACTTCGTCATTTTTGGCGATTCTTGGTGGAATGACCCCTCTACAACAAAATTGTATCAGCATCTGGTACTACATACATTTTCTCTTGTTGTTTCGAGCAATTCCGGGAAATCCCCTATCAGGTGTGTGTTTTTACTTTACAATTCGATTGTTTCGCTGCACGGAAAAGCTGATTTGATTTTAAATTCGTTCTGTTAATTTCATAGTGCGCATAATAATAATTGAAATGTCAGACCAGTGTAACATTGTAGTGAAGTCCGGGGTGGGGCGGCCAACTAAAGTTAATCGCTCGTTACTCATAAATGCTATAGTGAATCGGAAATTAGATGTCCTACAGACCAATGAAAAGCCTGTGTCAAAGGTTCACTCTGTTTGGCAAGAAATTGCAGTCGCTTTGGATAACAAGGTTACTGCAAAAACATTATATAGTTTTGTTGCTGACAATAAACACGACATTAAAAATAAAATATTAGGACCAAATGATAAAAAAAAAATGTGTTGTAGTTGTAGATTCTAATAAAGGGTTTTCCAATAAGGACTTGACAACTTTTTTTCAAAATAAAATGCAAACCATTTGAGATATTTCAAAAACTTTATTATCGGGTTGAAGTACAATCAAAACATTTATGAATGGAACTCGACTTCGTTCATATGGCCACCGCGGGCACGTTTGCAGCGGTCGATTCGTTGGACCCAATTTTCGATGACTCGGCCACACATTTCGGCCGAAATGGCTGCTATTTCGTGTTCAATGTTGGCTCTGAGCTCTTCCAACGTCGTCGGCTTGTTGGCATAGACCAACGACTTGACGTGGCCCCAAAGAAAAAAGTCCAGAGGCGTTAAATCGCACGAACGAGGCGGCCAATCGACTGGTCCATTTCTTGAGATAACACGCTCATCAAACTTACTCTTCAATAAATCGATTGTAACGTGTGCTGTGTGGCTTGTGGCACCGTCCTGTTGAAACCACATGTTGTCCAAGTCCATATCTTCCAATTCGGGCCAAAAATAATCGGTAATCATGGCGCGATAACGATTACCATTCACAGTAACGTGACGATCATTATCGTCGACGAAAAAATATGGCCCTATGACGCCGCCAGCATGCAAACCGCACCAAACAGTTATTTTTTGTGGATGAAGTGGTCTTTCATGAAGCACATGTGGATTTTCACCGGACCAATAACGCATATTTTGCTTATTGACGAACCCACTGAGCCAAAAATGAGCTTCGTCACTGAAGATGATTTTGCGATGAAATTGATCATCTTGGCGCATCTTTTCCAGAGCCCAATCGGAGAACGTACGTCGCTTCAAATGGTCCATCGGCTTCAATTCTTGAGTCAGCTTGATCTTGTATGGGTGTAAACCAAGATCCTTACGCAAAATTCGCCATAACGTGGTCTGGGCGATGCCCAACACTTGAGAACGCCGTGGAATTGACTGATTTGGATCATTTGCTACGGACGTTTCAACGGCAGCGATATTTTCGACACTTCGACCAACCCGTTGTCTCACTGGCACGGCAACATCACACAACGAATATGTAGACTCAAATTTTTGCACTAAACTTGTTACTGCCTGTCTACTAGGGCGAGAATTACGACCGAAAATCGGAGTTAACGCTCTTAAAGTAGCGGTCACCGACTCCGAATTTCTGTAGTAAATTTTTATAATTTGCAGACGTTGTTCCTTCGTGTACTTTACCATGATAAAAATGTTAAGTTTACTGAATAAATTGACAGTGACAATTCGATGATTAGTGAAAGGGTGCGTTCACAAATTGAATTCAAAGTTGTCAAGTCCCTATTGGAAAACCCTTTACAAGTACTGATAATTCGGAATGGGAATCGGCCGATACGAGTACAGAGCCCAATTTGCAAGTATTTAGATTTCCAATATCAAAAAAAGAATATACAGTGGATGCCGCTTATTGTAATCACTTTGGGACCGGCCATAAACAATAACATTAACCGGATGATAACAATAGACGAAGGGGAAAATTTTTCTCATTTATTTTCCTACGCTTGAATATAGATTGCTCGAAGCATCTAATATTATTTTTTTTATTCATTAAGAGTTATTTACAACTCTAGCTTCAATGTTTCACAAAGTTACAGAGAATATGAAATACTGTTTCCTCTTCCTCCTCATCCAGGCAGCTTCTACAAAAAGTCGTTTGAAAAGAATCGCCGTCTTTTAGCATGCCGGCTTATAAGACAGTGTCTGGTCAGGACACTTACTGTGGTGCTGATTCTCTCCCTTTTTAGCAAATTCAGCCTTGTGCGTTTTAGATCCAGCTTCGGTCATATCTGTCAGCTCAGCGCGCCACTTCTATTAAACTGTCTCGAAAACTTACTCAACGTTAAGCTCATTCTGTTGAACGAGATCAGCATCAATAGTTTTCAGAAGCTACGAAAAAACTGAAATTTCTCATAGTAATCTATGATATGTATCGCTTGTGTTTACATAAATGTAAAACCAAGAGCAATCATCTTTAATTTTGAGATTGTTTTTATTTTGCCTTTTTGATCACATTCACATGAAGAAAAAAGAGGAGCGATTAAGAATACAGTCACAAAACTTGTAATGTTGTATGGAAATCTGTCCCGAATGATAACATAAAGCGAATTTTTATTCCAATAAGCGACGAATTTCGTTTGTGGAAAATGGAACTAACTTGTTTTGATAACAAAATGCGACTATAACATTATCCGCGATTACTATAAGCGGCATCTACTGTACCAATCTATTGTGCGAAAAGAAACGTCGTCGGATTAAAAATGCTCTTAACAAGGAATATACCCGAACGTACACTACATTAAAGTCAGGAATCTGGCAGCAATACATCACGAACGCACTGTGGGAAGTTAAACGGATTAAGTGTGGATTTAACTTCCGTTCACCGCAGATATCCCGAGATGGGAGTAACGGTACCTTGCATGGAACCTGCCACTGTGGTTCTATTATAGAAATCACACTTATATCAGGTTGTGAGAATGACCAGGTCGTGAATATAGAGTGTCGTTATACCCAAGGGATAGGTGACTGTAAAAAACGATACTTACGCTAACCAATCAGAGAAGAAGTGGCTAAAAAGCTGAGCACAGTATCGGCCGCTGTGTACCATGTAGATTTAGCGAGAAAAATGATGAAACCGGGCGATTCAGAGCCTGGTACTTTATATAAAACATCAATTTTGAATAAAGCGAAAAGCGCATCGGAAATAAAAAAATACAGTCACAGCGACCCATTTATATCACTTCGAAGCATGAAACGAACAACTCACAAATTAAACATACATGCTATAGGTTATGATCCATTCTTTCTTTTATACTGGACAAATTACAAGATTCATGTTTACCGTATGTACGCTGCATCTAATTATCCGACGATATCAATTGATGCTACCGGGAGTGTCGTTAAAAAACTAATAATCGATGGATATAAAACGAAGCACATTTTTTTGTATCAAGCAGTGGTTAACTGCCATTTAGGACAATTTCCTGTAACACAAATGTTATCAGAACGTCACGATACCGTGACGATTCATATGTGGCTAGAAAAATGGATGCAAGCAGGCGTGGCAGTTCCGAAAGAAGTTATAAGTGATAGTTGCAAAGCATTATTAAATGCAATAGTCCGCACATTTTCCGTACACAAAACTATTGAAGAATATGCCGATGCTAGCTGGAAAAACGTTCCCCCGCAGTGCTACGTTCGACTAGATGTCGCACACTTCATTAAAATGTATGCAAATTTTCTATCTTTTGCTACTGCTAGAGTACGTGTTTTTTATTTATCATCCATTGGACAATTGATTATGGCAAGATCGGTCGAAATGGCGGCAGAAATTGTTAGATCGATCTTAATAGTCGCACACAGCGAAAGTGAAGGTGATTGTTCTGACGGTTCACCACACCTGTGTGAAACTCAAAAAAAAAAATTACAGGACTGGATACCTCATAACACTCGTAAGTATTTTTTCTATCAATATTTTATTAAACTATATACGAAAGTTTAGAGAAGCACAAAGAAATACTTCAAATGAAAGTTTCAAGAAATGAATGGGCTAAGTTTTAAGTACTCAGTACTGATAAAAGTACTATGTATACTTTCACATAATTTCATGATAACTGGAAACGGTAAAAAATTAAAAAAAAGGAAAGTTTTGGAAATTCTCATCCTCCATCATCCATACTCAGTAAGTATCGAATAGTACAAGTAACGAATAGTATTCGTTAAGGTACTCAATAAGGTACTCAATAAGGTATTCAATAAGTACTTTAACGAGTAGTACTCGTTAAGATACTCAATAAGTACTTTAACGAGTAGTACTCGTTAAGGTACTCAATAAATACTTTAACGAGTACTACTCGTTAGAGTACTTATTGAGTACCTTATTGAGTACCTTAACGAATACTGTTCGTTACTTACTGAGGATGGATGATGGATGATGGAGGATGGATGATGGAGAATGGAGGGTGGAGAATTCAGGATGAAGGATGGTGGATGCAGGATGGAGGATGGATGATGGAGGATGGAGGATGGAGGATGGAGGATGGAGGATGGAGGATGGAGGATGGAGGAATGAGGATGGAGGATGGAGGATGGAGGATGGAGGATGGAGGATGGAGGATGGAGGATGGAGGATGGAGGATGGAGGATGGAGGATGGAGGATGGAGGATGGAGGATGGAGGATGGAGGATGGAGGATGGAGGATGGAGGATGGAGGATGGAGGATGGAGGATGGAGGATGGAGGATGGAGGATGGAGGATGGAGGATGGAGGATGGAGGATGGAGGATGGAGGATGGAGGATGGAGGATGGAGGATGGAGGATGGAGGATGGAGGATGGAGGATGGAGGATGGAGGATGGAGGATGGAGGATGGAGGATGGAGGATGGAGGATGGAGGATGGAGGATGGAGGATGGAGGATGGAGGATGGAGGATGGAGGATGGAGGATGGAGGATGGAGGATGGAGGATGGAGGATGGAGGATGGAGGATGGAGGATGGAGGATGGAGGATGGAGGATGGAGGATGGAGGATGGAGGATGGAGGATGGAGGATGGAGGATGGAGGATGGAGGATGGAGGATGGAGGATGGAGGATGGAGGATGGAGGATGGAGGATGGAGGATGGAGGATGGAGGATGGAGGATGGAGGATGGAGGATGGAGGATGGAGGATGGAGGATGGAGGATGGAGGATGGAGGATGGAGGATGGAGGATGGAGGATGGAGGATGGAGGATGGAGGATGGAGGATGGAGGATGGAGGATGGAGGATGGAGGATGGAGGATGGAGGATGGAGGATGGAGGATGGAGGATGGAGGATGGAGGATGGAGGATGGAGGATGGAGGATGGAGGATGGAGGATGGAGGATGGAGGATGGAGGATGGAGGATGGAGGATGGAGGATGGAGGATGGAGGATGGAGGATGGAGGATGGAGGATGGAGGATGGAGGATGGAGGATGGAGGATGGAGGATGGAGGATGGAGGATGGAGGATGGAGGATGGAGGATGGAGGATGGAGGATGGAGGATGGAGGATGGAGGATGGAGGATGGAGGATGGAGGATGGAGGATGGAGGATGGAGGATGGAGGATGGAGGATGGAGGATGGAGGATGGAGGATGGAGGATGGAGGATGGAGGATGGAGGATGGAGGATGGAGGATGGAGGATGGAGGATGGAGGATGGAGGATGGAGGATGGAGGATGGAGGATGGAGGATGGAGGATGGAGGATGGAGGATGGAGGATGGAGGATGGAGGATGGAGGATGGAGGATGGAGGATGGAGGATGGAGGATGGAGGATGGAGGATGGAGGATGGAGGATGGAGGATGGAGGATGGAGGATGGAGGATGGAGGATGGAGGATGGAGGATGGAGGATGGAGGATGGAGGATGGAGGATGGAGGATGGAGGATGGAGGATGGAGGATGGAGGATGGAGGATGGAGGATGGAGGATGGAGGATGGAGGATGGAGGATGGAGGATGGAGGATGGAGGATGGAGGATGGAGGATGGAGGATGGAGGATGGAGGATGGAGGATGGAGGATGGAGGATGGAGGATGGAGGATGGAGGATGGAGGATGGAGGATGGAGGATGGAGGATGGAGGATGGAGGATGGAGGATGGAGGATGGAGGATGGAGGATGGAGGATGGAGGATGGAGGATGGAGGATGGAGGATGGAGGATGGAGGATGGAGGATGGAGGATGGAGGATGGAGGATGGAGGATGGAGGATGGAGGATGGAGGATGGAGGATGGAGGATGGAGGATGGAGGATGGAGGATGGAGGATGGAGGATGGAGGATGGAGGATGGAGGATGGAGGATGGAGGATGGAGGATGGAGGATGGAGGATGGAGGATGGAGGATGGAGGATGGAGGATGGAGGATGGAGGATGGAGGATGGAGGATGGAGGATGGAGGATGGAGGATGGAGGATGGAGGATGGAGGATGGAGGATGGAGGATGGAGGATGGAGGATGGAGGATGGAGGATGGAGGATGGAGGATGGAGGATGGAGGATGGAGGATGGAGGATGGAGGATGGAGGATGGAGGATGGAGGATGGAGGATGGAGGATGGAGGATGGAGGATGGAGGATGGAGGATGGAGGATGGAGGATGGAGGATGGAGGATGGAGGATGGAGGATGGAGGATGGAGGATGGAGGATGGAGGATGGAGGATGGAGGATGGAGGATGGAGGATGGAGGATGGAGGATGGAGGATGGAGGATGGAGGATGGAGGATGGAGGATGGAGGATGGAGGATGGAGGATGGAGGATGGAGGATGGAGGATGGAGGATGGAGGATGGAGGATGGAGGATGGAGGATGGAGGATGGAGGATGGAGGATGGAGGATGGAGGATGGAGGATGGAGGATGGAGGATGGAGGATGGAGGATGGAGGATGGAGGATGGAGGATGGAGGATGGAGGATGGAGGATGGAGGATGGAGGATGGAGGATGGAGGATGGAGGATGGAGGATGGAGGATGGAGGATGGAGGATGGAGGATGGAGGATGGAGGATGGAGGATGGAGGATGGAGGATGGAGGATGGAGGATGGAGGATGGAGGATGGAGGATGGAGGATGGAGGATGGAGGATGGAGGATGGAGGATGGAGGATGGAGGATGGAGGATGGAGGATGGAGGATGGAGGATGGAGGATGGAGGATGGAGGATGGAGGATGGAGGATGGAGGATGGAGGATGGAGGATGGAGGATGGAGGATGGAGGATGGAGGATGGAGGATGGAGGATGGAGGATGGAGGATGGAGGATGGAGGATGGAGGATGGAGGATGGAGGATGGAGGATGGAGGATGGAGGATGGAGGATGGAGGATGGAGGATGGAGGATGGAGGATGGAGGATGGAGGATGGAGGATGGAGGATGGAGGATGGAGGATGGAGGATGGAGGATGGAGGATGGAGGATGGAGGATGGAGGATGGAGGATGGAGGATGGAGGATGGAGGATGGAGGATGGAGGATGGAGGATGGAGGATGGAGGATGGAGGATGGAGGATGGAGGATGGAGGATGGAGGATGGAGGATGGAGGATGGAGGATGGAGGATGGAGGATGGAGGATGGAGGATGGAGGATGGAGGATGGAGGATGGAGGATGGAGGATGGAGGATGGAGGATGGAGGATGGAGGATGGAGGATGGAGGATGGAGGATGGAGGATGGAGGATGGAGGATGGAGGATGGAGGATGGAGGATGGAGGATGGAGGATGGAGGATGGAGGATGGAGGATGGAGGATGGAGGATGGAGGATGGAGGATGGAGGATGGAGGATGGAGGATGGAGGATGGAGGATGGAGGATGGAGGATGGAGGATGGAGGATGGAGGATGGAGGATGGAGGATGGAGGATGGAGGATGGAGGATGGAGGATGGAGGATGGAGGATGGAGGATGGAGGATGGAGGATGGAGGATGGAGGATGGAGGATGGAGGATGGAGGATGGAGGATGGAGGATGGAGGATGGAGGATGGAGGATGGAGGATGGAGGATGGAGGATGGAGGATGGAGGATGGAGGATGGAGGATGGAGGATGGAGGATGGAGGATGGAGGATGGAGGATGGAGGAAAACTTTACTTTACTTTACAGTAACTTAAAAAAATCAATGTAAAAACTAGATTTTTTTAGTCGCTCACGCAGGCGAGCTTTGTAGCGATTATTTCTTTAAATTTAGAGTGAGTGAAAAAGTTTAATTTGCTCATCATTGCTGTACATACGATCTGTGAATTCATATGATCTATTACTCTATAATATAGAATGGACAAGTATCGAGCCAGACAAACAGAAACAACAAAATAGAAGAAAACTCAAAACGAGAAATCAACGCAAAAAGAATGAAACAACTAAAACGGAAGTTACTGATGACGAGTACGCGGAGGAATCCGAGCTAAAAAGGAGCCATGAAGAAGTGAGTGAGGAAGAAGAGGAACACCAAAAAGAAGCGTTCGAGGACACAGACTGCGATGCGGAAGAATCAAACGACATCGCTACTGCTGGTAGGTAGGTACGCGTGGCTGCCCGTGAGAACACGGACACACTTAGACCTAAAAGGTCCGTTGTGTTACCACAGGATCATCGAATCCGGTCCTACTCGTCGAACCATTTAGAGCTTGCAATGAAGCGTTGGATTCTCGCGACCTCCATTGAGGCAAGGTCACCGAGACAGTTGAAGAAGTAAGCTCCAAGATGAGCTTTCCTTCTGGCTGAAAGAGCTGGACAGGTACAGAGAAGGTGAAGGACTGTCTCCTCCTCCTCCTCATCCAGGCAGCTTCTACAGAAGTCGTTTGAGAAGAGACCGAGTCTTTTAGCATGTCGACCTATAAGACAGTGTCCGGTCAGGACACCGACTGTGGTGCTGATGTTCGCCCTTTTGAGCAAAGTCAGCTGTTTAGAGCGTTTTAGATCCAGCTCTGGCCAGATCTGTCTCGCAGTGTGACATGTAACACCGTTTGCCCATCTTGAGTTGGTTTTCTCAATTGAGTCCAATCCCAGTAGCAGTTTACATGTAGAGAGAGGCACACCCAGATTCCGGTGTTCCGGCATAATCTGAAGGGTAGTACCGCGTCGAGCGAGTTCGTCAGCCATGCAGTTCCCTGGAATATCCCTGTGTCCTGGCACCCAGCACAGGAGAATATTGAACTGTTCAGCCATCTCCTTAAGAGATGATCGACATTCTGCGGCGACCTTTGATGTTGTCGAGGCCGATTCTAAGGATTTTATTGCCGCTTGGCTGTCTGTGAAAATGCTAATATCCCTAGTAGATATTACATTACACCTCAGCCAGGACAAGGCCTCCTTGATCGCCATAAGCTCCGCCTGAAAGACACTACAGTGGTCCGGAAGGCGGAAGGAGCTGCTAATGTTAAGCATATCAGAGAAAACACCTCCACCTACCCCGCCTTCAGTTTTGGAGCCGTCCGTATATATGTGGGCGGACTCTTCCATCCGTCCCGAATCCCTTTCCCATTCTAGACGGGTTGGGATGACTGTTAGAAAATTTTTCTAAAAATCATAACTGGGAGGGGTGTAGTCGGTGTTTTCAGCAATGTTATTGAAGTGATTCAATATTGTTGAGTGACCTGCATATATGCCAGTCCACTGTGCAGAGGTCCTAAGTCGAATGGCTGCATTGGCTGCCATTTGCTTGCCAAAAATGTCTAGGGGTGGCAGACTGAATAGCATGTCTAGTGCTGCAGAGGGAGTTGTTCTCAGAGCTCCACTGATGCATATGCATGCTGATCTCTGTACCTTCCCTAGGGTGGTGCAGTTAACTGCTTTGTCTAAGGCCGTCCACCAGACAACAACACCATACATAAGTATCGGTCTGATGACGGACACGTAGAGCCAATGAACTATCCGGGGTTGCATACCCCATTTTTTGCCAATGGCCTTTTTGCACGAGTAAAGCGCAACTGTTGCTTTCTTTACCCGTTCCTGAATGTTAGGTTTCCAATGAAGTTTCCTGTCCAAAATAAGACCCAAATATTTTGCACTATCGGTGAAAACTAGACTAGTACCATTCAGAGAAGGAGGGTCTACGTGAGGAATTTTATATTTCCTGGTGAAGAGGACTAATTCTGTTTTGCGTGGGTTCACACCCAACCCGCATTCATCTGCCCATTTGGAGAGGATAGAGAGAGCATTTTGCAATATCTCACTCAGCGTGTTGAGGTGCTTTCCCGAGACAGCAATTGCAACATCATCTGCATAGGCAATCACTCTGCAGCCCGCCCCTTCCAATCTCAATAGTAGTTTGTTGACCACTAAATTCCATAGAAGAGGGGAGAGCACACCACCTTGTGGTGTACCTCTGCTGACAAACCAGACCTGACCAATCCTGGATGTTAACATCAAATTGATCAGCGCGCCAAGCGAGGACTCTACCTTCAGGATAGAAATTGCGTCAGTGATTGCTTCTGGTCTGACGTTGTTGAAAGCTCCCTCGATATCGAGAAATGCAACCATGGTGTATTCTTTAATACTGAGAGATTTTTCAATGGTGCGCACGAACGAATGTAAGGCCGTTTCAACCGACCTCCCCTTCCAGTACGCATGTTGGGATGTTGACAGCAGTCGCTTGTCAATATTGTCGCGGATGTACACATCCATTAGTCTTTCCAGTGTTTTCAGAAGAAAGGATGATAGACTGATAGGTCTGAGGTCCTTAGGGCAGACATGAGAGCTTTTTCCTGCTTTGGGTATGAATACCACTCTGACTTCCTTCCACGTTTCAGGAATGTAGGTTAGATCCAGGCAGCCTTTCAAGATAACCTTCAGCCAAGGAAGAATTATGTCCGAGGTCTGCTGGATTTCAGCAGGAATTATTCCATCCGGTCCCGCAGACTTAAATGGTTTAAAGCCTTCTATCGCCAAGAGGAGCTTGGTCTCTGTTATAAGAGCGTCAGAGTTGAACGGTGCATGGTTTCTTGTAATGTTTACCCGCTCCGACTCAACAGGCGAGCTACCAGGGAAGTGGGTGTCCAGGAGGAGATCAGTGGTTTCCCTACTTGAGGTAGTCCAAGATCCGTCCAGTCTCCTCAGGTAGCATGGTGTGGTTGGATTTTTAGAGAGAATTTTGCGGAGCCTGGATGCCTCGGATGAATCTTCTATTTCGCTACAGAAGAGTCCCCAGGATTTGCGCTGCGCCTTTCTCAGTTCATATTTGTATTTACGAAGTGATCCTTTATAGGAGTCCCAGTCGCAAACGTCTTTCGTGCTTTTCTCTTTGTTAAACAGTTGCCTACAGCATTTTCTAAGAGCCCCGAGTTCTGCGTTCCACCATGGCGGCTTATGTTTCCCTCTTGGCCTGCTCTCAGGACAGGAGTTCGACAATGCCTCGTTTAGGGCGCGCGTAAGGGTGGTGACCAGACCTTCCCCAGTCGGTCCTCCGGTAGTTCCTAAAGGCCGGTGGGATAGGTTTGTAATCTTTCAGATTAAATTGGAGGTAGCGATGATCCGAGAAGGAGTTTTCTTCAGAAACCTTCCAGTTGCTGACCATGTGTGAGATGTTTTCGGAAACCAGGGTTATGTCTAAGACTTCTTGTCTATTGCTGGTTATAAAGGTAGGCTCTTGCCCTGTGTTGCATAGAAGGAGGTTAGTGCTTAAAAAGTAGTCAAAAAGCTACTCGCCTCTTTCGTTTGTGTCAGTGCTACCCCAGACTGCATGATGCGCATTTGTATCACACCCTAGAATGACACCAGTGTTGAGCTTACTAGCTTCCGTGATTAGATCGCTCATAATACTCGGTGGCAGTGGACCTTGATGGTCATGGGCCAGATAGGCCGAGATCAGCCAGTGAATCTTATTATTCAGTTCAAGGCTGACTGTGACGATATCAGGATCACTGAAGCTGTGTAGCAGAAATATATTTAAACTGTTTTTTTGCAAGAATGCATGCTCTTGGCTTGCCATTATTCCTTACATAGAACAGAGTATAGTTTGGAGTCTTGAGACCGTTTACCACGTCATGCACAATCCATGGTTCCTGGATCAAGACAAGGTCTTCTCCATCCCTGGCTAGACGAAGAAGTAATGAGGCTGATGCCGTTTTCGAGTGATGAAGATTAATCTGCAGTATTCGCAGTATTAAGCCTCGATCACGGTTATGTTCGCATCTTCCGGGTCTTCCGGGTCAGATGCCAGCAGATCTTCCTCACTGCCATCGGGAGGACCAGTCGAGCCTTCATCCAGTCCAGCATCCGAGCCAAGATCATTTTCGTCCGTTAAGGAGCAGTGATCCTGGCAAACCAGTACTGAATCGGAATCGGGTTGTACCGGGTCCAGTTCCATCGCCAGTTCAGACTCAGCGAGGTTTGAGTCGTCACTATGGACGACGTGGGAGGCGGAATCCGTTTCCATTTTCGAGGCTTCGATGTCCGACGCGCTCGGTAAGGGATTCTCAGCGTCCGCCTTGTAGACCCGAAGTGTGATTTGGCCAAGGCCAAAATTGACCACACCCTTCAGGTTAGCTAGGGGGGCCAGGGACTCCTTGTTAATCACGATTGTCGCGACTCTCTCGGCCCCTTTTGGCTCCTCCATCTTGGCGATCTTCCAATTATGCGTCGGAAGATCAGGGTTGCAGATCTTTAGGATCTCCAGGACAGCCGCCGCGTCAGAAGGCTTGCTTGGTATTCTAGCTCTTGTTCGAGGCCGACTTGGGATGTCCTCCCTTGCCACAACCTCCAACTTTGCTCCAGGCCAAACCTCGCTTAGACCAGCAATTGCCTCCTTGTAGAGATCCGCCGATCTCTGGTCGGAGCAGATCACCAGCTTGACATGGCCCTGATGCCACCCACCGTCGCGGCAGGAGGGGACAGGACCAGGATGCTTCCTCATAAGTTTGAGGAAACCATCCGCCAGCTCGCTCTGCACGTCTTTCCACTTGTCTAGAGTGATCCTTCCGTCATCGTCACTCCTGTCGATGACGGCCATCACGAGATGATCCTTCAGGACTTCGTTGAAGGGCCTTGAAGGTGCCGCGGTGCTTGAGTTGCCCGTCTTGGCCCTTTTTGCTGCCTCGGGAGACTCATCCAGCGATCTGAGTCTCTTGGACACTTGACCCTTGCCAGATGGTTCCCACCCCTCGGTGGTCAGCTTTAAAGCCCAGTCAATAGAGGCCCGTTGTTTGTCCGTCCGCTGTTCCTCTGGTATACTACCAAGGCGCTTCAGGATTCCCAGGGCCGTTTTCTTCTCTTTGTAGAGCTGTCTAGAGGGAGCGATATGGCCGGAACTTTTTGGGATATTTCTACTCTACGCTACTGCAAGAGATGAAAACATTTTCAATGAAAATTTGACAACGAAAAATTCGTGGAGACAGTGGGCGGATAAATTACATGATGAAGCGAAATTGATAAATAATATAAACGGAAATAGAGGAAACGCACATCATATGCCAAAATTAGCACATCGACTCTTGCGGGACATTCAATGGCTGCCACTTTGGTCCTGTGTTAACAGAGTCGTGTACCGGCAAGCAGTGCGCCATCAGAAAGCGAATTTAATTACTTAAAAACTCATTTGCTTAGAAAAAGTAAGCCCATTAGAGCAGACGAGTTCCTTCAAATGCATATTGATAATATAAATGGCCGAATGAGTATCGCAGATGCGAAAACATTTGGTACGTTTTTTGTGTAAATTTGTTATGACCCCAGCATTATATAACATTATTATAAATATTCCAGATGTTCCAATAATGACGATGAAAACGAAAATGAATCTACCGATGCGAAAGATTTGGTATGTATTATTGTTGAGTCCAGTACATCCCCAGCATTATGTAAGATTATTGTGAATCTTCCAGATATTCCAAGCAATCGTTGCACAGTCATCGATACGTCCGATCAAAATATTATTGATTACAAGGAAAACGAATCGTCTGATGCCGTTCATCGCGTGAAAATAGAGAAGGACAACGCAATAGGATGTGTTATGAAGAATAGTATGGCGGATGACATTAAGTCGACGCATACGATTCTATGTGAATTGTGTGAAGTAGTTTTACTTTCAAAATGTAAATTAGATGAGACTAATGGCATGAGAAACTTGTGTGAAACATGCATGACAATCGATTTCGACCGAGTTTTTGCATCAAGAGAGGAGGAAGACTGGAGAGGTAAGACATCACAAGACAATAGCAAAGAACTAAAGAAGAAGAACCAAATTGTACAAGACATGGCCAATTGCAAAAAATCCAAGCAGATACCGTTATTAAAGAACGGGGGATATACAACATTGAAGGTATATATTGATTCCTTTGAAGCCCCGAACACAATGCTTCCGTTCCGTTTCGTCACGACAAGTGAGGTTATGTAATCCGTAAAAGTTGAATTTTGGTCAACTCGTCCGTTCCGTTTCGTTACGACCTTTGTGTGCATTTGCATGGCCAGCCCATAAGGTCTACTTTGTCAGCTAAACGGAAAGGAACGGAAGCATAGTGCTCGGCTTTAGGAAGGCACGTCGAGTATATGTACATACCAAATATACGTATCGGGTATTATTTATTAATTATTATCTTTTTAAGGGTGTCAAAATTGAACACATTGATATCACTTTAGTGAAAACCTGTGCATTCGACAGCATTCTGCGAGTTCTTCTCGTTATCGTATTTGATGAACCCATTTCGGCAGAAACGTTTCAGCGCTTAAATGCTCCTATACTTAACTTGGCTCTCTATATTTGGACAAAAGGAATGACAACCCATGCTTACAGACAAAGAGCTAGCATTATGTTTGACTGGTACAAAAATACTGGACGACTGAAGGGTGAACGATTGCAACAATACCAAAAGAATCAATTAGAAAGTCTCGGTATAGACTGTGATTCGAATGTTGCTGGCTTAGCGAACTCTTTATTCTATAACATACCAAGCGCGTACGAAATATCACGTTGCAAGGCAGGCTACACAGACAGGACAAGAAGAATAATCACAATATCAGTACAGCCTCATATGTTGAATGACTTAAAATTTGAAGATGTCCTTACAAAACAACTTGCTCTTTCACAAAGACTTTGTGTGAAGGAAAAAGAAGAAAATAAAAAAATAACCACATCTTATTCGGCAATAGGTATGCAATAGATAGGTTAAGGATATAATATTGAGCTTGGAATTCATATGATATTGATAATGGATATTTCATTTATTACTCACAGGAAACTTCGTGATTTTTGAGCTTTATGATGACTCTTCCGATGATGCTCAAAATATATTTGCACTTGGCGCAATCCCAAAAAAAAAATCGGCCAACAGTCTTGGCGCAACTTTATTATTTTATGGGTAGAAGTCCGAAACGTGTTTGATGATGAGATACGGTGTTGGGTACTATGCGACTGGCAACCTAAAAAATAACCAGGAAGCTATTTGGAACGTTATTTTTTAGGTTGCCAGTCGCATAGTACCCAACACCGTATCTCATCATCAAACACGTTTCGGACTTCTACCCATAAAATAATAAAGTTGCGCCCAGACTGTTGGCCGATTTTTTTATTTATTTACGTATGTTTTTATCAATAGAATAATTGAAAGTAGTAAAAGCGAATTCGATCACATTAAACCTAAGAGATTTTCGGAATTAGTGAAATCTTGAACAATACCCCCAGGGGGTTTAATACGCAAAAATTCTTAAATCGGGTTTTTCCCTTATAGAAGTAAACGTGAACTCCAAATCTCAATATACCTTAGGAATATATCAGAATTCGTGAATATATACACAACCACTTTACACCCCCTTAGGGGTTGCATATCGAACAATTTTGGAGATCGTTAGTAGGCGCTTATATAAATAGCCCGCAGAAGTAAAATTGCTTTGATAGCTCGACATGTCTAAAAGTTTTAACGAAATTTGTGAAAATGTGGATTCACGGACATTTTTTTTACTCAACCTCTGAACGCCAATAAAAATATGAACTTTTTTTTTGCTTTAATTACTTTAATAGTACATCTACATATACGTACTAAGTTTCAACTTTCTAGCATAAGCCGTTTCTGAGATATAAAAAACCACCCCTCTCCCCCGTACCTTGATACCCCTATGAAAAATTTTATTTTTCTAGGATGTCTGCATAGTGGCTCTATATAATCCTAAATTTTTAGCTTTCTCTTCATTATGGTTTTCGAGAAATAAAAATCAGAATATTTTCCTTTCTACCCCCTTTCACCATCACCCCCAACACCCACATCACCAAATTTTTTTTTCCTACTAGAAGTTTACCGTCCCCAACTCCTGTAAAATTTTCAAGATCATATCTGATACGGTTTCTGAGATATAAAAATTACATTTTTTGAGAAATTGCTATCCCCCCACTTTCGTGCTCCACCTCCCCCCTCAAAAAATTTAGTTTTGGTAGACTCCTCTTGTGATCCCATATACAGAAACTAAATTTTATCTTCCTGGTGTAATTGGTTCGGAAGATATTGTAATCCGAAGTTTTTCACCCCCCACCTCCACACCCCACCACCTCTCTTAAAAATTTTAGCCCTTGTCTAATCTTGAAGTATCCCTAAGGACAACAACAAAGTTTCAATCTTCTGACATCAATGGTTCAGGAGATATCGATTTTAGAATGTTTCAATCCCGGCTTTCATGCGTTAAAGACTCATTGTTTTTCCCCCCACTTCCACACCCCTTAACCAATATCGACCATTTTTTTGCAATTGAGTCCATTATCATAGTACTACATAAGTTCCAAGTTTCAGCTTCCTAGCATAAGTGGTTCCTGAGATCTAGAAACCAAAATTTTTCGTCTAAAACGCTCCCCTCTCCTCTCCCCTTGTAACCCCACCCTTCAAAAATATACCAGTCGTAGGGGTTCACCCAATCTACCCACCATAAAAATTTCAATTTAATATTTCAACGGGTTTGGGAGCTACGCGCCTTCAAACGATTTTGCGTACGGCGTACGGCGGACGGCGTACAGACGGACATTTTTTTTTTTTTGCTTTTTTGGGGTTTACTAGTCCTAAAACGTGTAAATACAAAATTTCAGGGTAGCAAACTTTTTTGAAATTTCAGGTCGATCACAATACTTTATTATTAAAAAATAATAAAGTAATTAATGACCCTCTAGGAGGAGATGATTTAAAGCTCAAAGGAGTTGTCAATTACATTCCATCTATCCATGTGACTAACAAATCAAAAAATCTGCCAATGGTCTGGGCGAAACTTTATTATTTTTCGGGTCAAACTTCGGGAGCGGTCAAAGTCGGAGTAGTATCATGAGTTGCTTCGAGATTATTTGATTTCTTGGAAAATTATTTTTGTTCTTAATATAAAAATACTTAAAATAGAGATTTTTAGCCGATTAAACATTGAAAAAGTCCGTGTAAACTATTCGAATTTCAGTATATTATGTACACTAAAAGCCCATAGAAGCAAAAACGAATTTGTTGCCTTATCAGAACTAAGAGATATGACGAATTGTTAAAACGTATACAAACCCATTACTTCCACTTGGGGTTTGAATTTCGAAAAAATTGTGAAACAGGTTTTTAGACGATTTCATAAGAAGCAACTTGATATCTCATGAGACAAGACGGATTTTGAAAAATTTTGTGAAAACGTAAGCAAACCATTCACACCTCCTTGGTTCTGGAAATTCGAAAAATCGTGAATTGGTTGGCCGTAATAATAAATTTTATATCTGATCAGAACTAAGGAATGGCAAAAATTGTGAAAACATATACAAACCCTTGGGGGTTGAATATCGAAAAATTGAGAAATGGGTTGGTTTTGTAGGCGATTATATAAAAAGTCTGTGGAAATGAAAAGCGATCTAATATCTCATCGAACCTAAGAAATATGTCGAAACTTTGAAAAGAATACAACCATTGAATATCTAAAATACTGAAATTGACTTTTTGGCTTTTTTATATAGAAAACCTTGGGAAGTAAAAATGAATTCGATATATCACCAGATATGCAACCTCCTTACATCCACTTGGGGGTTGAATATCCAAAAATCCTAAAAGGAGTTAATAAATAAATATGAAGACAACACGAGAAAGTAGAAACCAATACAATTTCTTATCACTTCTAAAAGAAATGACGGAGCTCGTGAAAACGTGTTCAACCCGTTTATACCCTCTTCGGGGCTGAAAAAGGAGAAAAACTAAAAATAAGTTTTAGGCGATTATTACGCAAGCACGTGAAAGTGAAAAGATATTCGATATCTGATAAGACCTGGGGATATAGTAGAATTCATGAAAAAGTTTACAGCCCCCTTTGCACCCCCTTAGGGGTCAAATTTTAAAAAATCCTGAAAACGCTTTCTAGGTATTTATATGAAGAGGCCGTAGAATAAAAATTTATTCAATATTTGGGAAGACCTAATAGATATGACGAAAACCGTGAAAATATATGCATTCCATTTTCAATGATCATTTTTTTTGCCCCCCCTCCGAACGCCAATGGATATTTGGAATTCTTTTTTATTTAAATTAGTTTTCTAGTTGATTTACATAAACGCAAGGAGTTTCAACTTTGTAGCATAAGCCGTTCTATAGATAGGAAA